>JAXRJS010000038.1:827500-1002500 GCA_037127375.1 Dione juno | reverse complement strand
TCTGTACTAAAGCTAAAATCACTAGTACTAAGATTCCTCTGAAGCCAAGGTTTAGGAGAATTTAGTCATTTATTGTTATGTGTTTTATTTTTTTTTAATTTTCATTGCCTCTTACAAATAATAATATATCCTGCGTATATCACGGTACGTAGAACTTAGTGTTAAGACTCTTCGTTTCACACTTTTCGTAGAATTTTCGAGAAATAGGAAACTATTTGCATTTATTTTTCCGAGTGAGAATCGAACCCACAACCGTCGTATTTACAGTTAGATACGATGGTTTCATACCGTTTATACGTCTTCCACTACTTGTTCTTCTAATTCTTCTATTTCATTTTAATGTGAAGCTTCTGTAAGACTTCCTTCTATTTTTATTAAACTTTAAGAGTGAGATAGTACACAATTGTAGAGTATTAATATTTAAAATAAATATAATTATATTGATGATTGAATCATCATTAATTAAAAGTGTTCTTGAGTCTTAATGGAACCAACAGTTATCATGTCTTTGGTAAAAAAAGTGCTCCTAGATGCTGTCAAATTGTATCTCTAAACATTAATCGTATCAGGTTACACTTGATATATTGAAGTGGCGTAAAGTGGATAAATATTTTCTGAGTCATTATGAGCTTTAGCCCCACTCACAAAATAAAACGCTTCAACTGTGCCAAGACGTAATTTCGGAGAAAATACTATTATTAGGTTAAAGAATACTCTCTCTATTATATAAAGTTAAGTGAAAGGTATAAAACTATTATTCTCGCAAGATTCTCTTTACTCAACACTGTGTGTGGCTGTTAATAAGTCATCATAATTAAATGTATTTCTTTGTCAGGGTGATGACACAAATGCGTGATCTTGGTGTGGTAGCCTTCTTTGGACCTGATGGCACTTGTCATACTGAAGCAAAACTAGCTGCTGCATGGAATCTACCCCTCATATCGCATGTAAGTAATATATTGTTTTACTTTATTTTATTAATATGCCATCTTTTTTATAATTCTACAGGATCTTAGAGACATTTCTGCATTGGGTTCTGCTACCCAGCAATATATATTTTTTACTTGTATATTAATCTTTATTATTATTTATTCATATTTCTATACTATCTATAGGAATATAATAAAGATTCACAGTTTGTTAGGTTTAACGAGCTAACCTCAAGAAGTATTGGTTAAAGTGAAAAAAAAATTCAAATATTTAACCTAGCGGGTTACCAGAGAAAACGAAGCGCCAAACTCTTTCACCTCGTCCATTATCATTCACCTCTTAATACTCTCCGGCCAAAATCTTTGCCAAGTTTGTTTTGTTTACATTCAGAGGGAAGGAATCAGATCATGCTTCGTTCATCCCAGGTCTAAAGCCTCCTTGGGCCTCCCACAACATCCTCTGGGATTTCTCTTGCTCTTTTTTCTATACTATATACCTCTGTCGCTGCGTCGACCACACAATTCCTAAGGTTCGGCCAACTTACTTCAACATTTTTATTTCCTATTTCACAATTGTCTAGCTTTTTGGAAACCCTTTTCTTGTATTCCTCTCTGATTGGTGGGCCTTGAAACTTCTAGCTGCTTATGCTATAATTCAAGTCCAAACATGTTTCCCCATGTGGTTGCACCAACCCACAAACATGCCCCGTATTCTAGCAACTACTTAATAGTGATCTGTTCTTAAATTGGCCCCCTGATATACTTACAATCCTAAACAATCATATCTTGATTTCAACTTCGTTGATCCACTAGAAATAAGTCAATTATACTTTTTTCTTCCATTCGCTCGCACGTTTACATCTAAATTTGTTTGTGGTCAGCCATACTGACCTAACACACCTTCGTAACCACCTTACGCAGTTTTAATCCATCTGTTCAAGGCAGTACATAATATATATATTTTTATATCTTCTTACACTATATCCCTAAAACTCTCCCAAAACCCCTCAAGCTGGCTTGATGGAGCTGAGCATACGCCAATAATAAAAATCCTCTTGTTATCACAAGCTGGAAGCGAACTCAAAGCAGTCTCAGGTTGAACGCCACGTGCTCTACCACTGCTCTAATCGAGAGCCTCCTCCTCCTCCTCCATCTCCAATCGAGAGGACAATAACATAATTATATCTTGACACTCACGTTAATCCTCTGGTACTCTGGCCCAGACAGTGACGCTGCTCCCCGGCAAATGGGTCGTGTCACTGCCGTTTGGTTTCATTCATACGAATAAGATCCAGATGTCTCTAATCCATCATGTTTAACAGTTTATTCATCTTCAGTTCATTATTTTCCGACCATTACGTGCAAGCCTTCCTTCCAATTTTTGTGCTGCATAATCCATTTATTGAGGAATTATATTATATTATGTCCATAATTTCGACGTAACCCGCTTTACTTGTGGTCGAAGTTAGAAAGAATATGTCATATATGATATACAACTTCAACTTGAACAAAGGGGTGAGGGGTAATTTCGCATATGTGTAAAAACAGAGCATCGATTATAAAATTTTGCTTGATAATTGTTAAATAATCTACATTATAGTCCATTGAAAACGAAAGAGGAACTTATCGATATTCCCAGATGCAAAATACCTCTGAATAAATAAAAATGCATTATCGAATTTGCAATCGGACGCTAGTGCCGTATTGAAAAATATATGTATGTATAAATATATATATATATATATATATATTATATATATATATATATATATATATATATATATATATATATATATATATATATATATATATATATTTCAACTGATTAAAATGGTATGCGACGACGCCAGCTTCTGCCTGTTAAAGTCCTTAAAATAACTTTGAAGCTAGAAAGTTGCTTATGACAAGCGATTCGCTCGCTTCTTTTATTGCGACTTACACTAACTTTAAAATTTATTAACTACCCGATTTCGTTGTAATTTCGGAAAATCTTCTAAAAATCTTTTAAGTCAAGTAAGGAAAATCTTTTAAAGAACTTTTTTCCACAGTCCACAATAACTTTGTTTTTTTTGTGTGCAATTTAACTTCATGATTACATGTTTTAACATGTTTTTGAATAATTTTCACGTAGCTAAGTAAAAATGCGTAGCTTAGTTGCTACAGCGCGTCGGCGATATCCGAAAAGCGTGAACTCGAGTTTACTACATGTAATTTTTTTCTTTAATATAGATATAACTTTTCCTTTACTCTTTCCAAGGCATTTAAACAAATAATTTTTTACATATGTCCTATGCGTAGTGCATTAGTTCCTGTAAATTGAACATCATGCGTGATTCTCTTAGAAATGTATTAGTACGTACATACTTGACATAGTGTGTAACGGAACACAACGCCGCGCTTAGTCTTGTGACCAGAGTGGCAGAGCGAAGAAATGAAAATAATTTAACTATCCGAGCTTGGATCGAACCCACAACTGTCGCGTGTAGAGCTAGACACTGAGCCATGACGGTATTTAGCTCTAAAGCCATAATATAATATTACTAAAATATGAATATATATATATATATATATATATATATATATATATATATATATATATATATATATATATATATATATATATATATATATATATATATATATATATATATATATATATATATATATATATATATATATATATATATATATAAGATGACGATTATCTTTTTTTAAAGAAAGAAAGAAAAGACATTCATATTTAAACCAATTAATCCATGATTAAACACTAATTAAGATTCCTGAGTGCGACGATATTTATTAATGTTATCAACAAATTTATTTATTTATTTTTTTTATTACGCTGGGAAATGCGTTTATGCAGACCGCCCGCGAAAAGCGGGCTGTACTGTGGGACTCACCGGTACGTCCGATCCTACCCACTAAAACCCAGCGGATACCCTCTCTATCCACATAAGACATCGCAGGATCGCTTGCGCATGCAACTACGACGCCTCGATGGAAGGCCCGCCTATCGCAGGCCACCGTCACTTTTAGGGTTCTCTAGGGCACCCACAGCCTTAATGACTTGCAGAAGGGCCAAAATGATCCTCCTGCAGGCGTTCCTTTAAGGTTGGAGTAGCGCATAGCGCATTCTCCTGCTTCTTGATCTACGGCGGCGAAATGGGATTTGAACATCGCCTCAGTCAACTTAATATAACGGCGTCAAAACGTTTATAATTATTTTTTTTTCTATATATTTTTTTTGTTTTGTTTGGAATAACGTTCCAAAAATAACAATGATCCCTAAACAATAATAATTGAGCATCTTAAATATTTTATAGGTCCACAATAGACATTCTTCTTTGAACTAATCAGAAACAACGTGCCCTAGAGGGATTCCTTATGTTCTTGTATATTACAATAGAAATTAATTTTCCTTTTTCAATTATTATGTACTGAAGAAAATTACATAAATTACAACTAGATAGTCTTGAATTGTCCACTAATTATTGCTAGCACTGCTGGCGTATATATAAATAAGATGTTATATATACTTGCGTATATGGAAGTAAACCAAGATTTCACAAGTCCACGATAAGTCGTGTCGTGTCATGTTTTGGAAATACGTATACGCCCCAAACGCGAATATATAATCGTAGAATATTAAAATACATTTATACACCTGACGCTGTAGACGTTCTACGGTCGGCTGAAGCTCACAACATTTTATACATTTAACAATATATTTTATTTGTATGAAAAGTTATATTCATGACTGTAACACGTCAGAACAAATGTGTGACGTTACGTGACACGTGGGTATCGCGGGTTCGAATCCCACTCGGGGGAACGATTGTATTTAAATGATTTTCTTTCCCTAGTTTTGACATATATTTTAAATATTGTCGCCGCACTACATTTTTGTCTGTTTGTTCGTACTATTTTCTTCCCGGAGAGTACGTGATAGAATAGAGACGAGAAAAAGAAGAGGTGATAAAAATATGTAATATGGGTCCATCGCGTTGGGGGAGAGAAGTTCAGAACAACGCCTGGGTCTTGCGACCCACGTGTAGGTTTAAATGGATCCCATTAAAATGCATTAACACTCACCTCCACTGGCCGAGCTACATTGTAATATATAATTTGAATATAAACTATTATAGCAACTGTGCCATTCTAGCCCACCGCTTGGAACCAGAAGTAAATTTATCATCAGTATAAGGGTTTTCTAATAATTAATTCAACAAAAGTAGAGCGAGTCATCACCAACATTAATTATATAGTAAATTGGCTAATTTTCTGATGTCCTTGTACCCTTATATTGGATAAATACAAGTTGTTGTTAATATGCAATTAAAAAAAGTTAATCGTCATCTTATATACTATTATATATATATATATATATATATATATATATATATAATATATATATATATATATATATATATATATATATATATATATATATATATATATATATATATATATATATATATATATATATATATATATATATATATATATATATATATATATATATATATATATATATATATATATATATATATATATATATATATATATATATATATATATATATATATATATATATATATATATATATATATATATACTTTAATTTGATCGTTTCAAAGTATGTAATGTTAATATTACTAATATTACCTTAACTTTATTTAGTTGTATTATTACTTATTTTTTATAATATCTGTATAAATAAAGCCAAATTATAATCTTTTATTTATTATATTATTAAATATGGTTTGGGCACGTCGAGAGAATGAGTGATGAAAGTATGTGATAAAACATATTAGAAGCAAAAGTGAATGGTAAGAGATGTAAGGGGAGAATTTGGTTGATCTTCAAAAACACAGTGTCGAAGATACTGGAGGAAGGTCACGTAAAAAGCATGAGGACCTCCCGGAGGTATGAAGAGGTTAATGACAGCGGTTTAGGTGAAATAGTTAAGCAAGAACCGCAGCGTTGCAAGGTGTAGAACTGTGCGCCAAACGCTTTTCTCACTATCCCGCTAGGGATAAAGCGTGAAGCTATGTATGTATATACATAAGTATGTATGTATGTGTTATTTAATTGGCTGTAAGTGTCAAAATTGTGAGTTCGGTGAACTTATTCAAAAAAAGATACAAATAAAATTATTTTATTTTATTAAAATTATTATTATTAAAAAAGTTTAAATTTTAAATAAATATTATTAGTTAGGAAAATGTTCATTACTTTTTTATAGGTAAGTAAGAAAGGTGAGAGTAGTAAAAAATCTCATGGTCATATTACACCCGATACAAATATTTGCCAGTTGTTGCATTGGTGGGCGACATCTCCTATTCTGTATTTCAATAAGGGAAAGCACGGTGTTAAGTCCCGCTTATTCGTATAAAAGCTCTAAATATGCGAAAGCTAAAAATAAAATGACACCCATTTGCCATTTCGCTATTAAACCCCTTCGCTATTATGTAGGAGATATAGGAAATTTATATAAATAATAAAAAAAAATAAAACTAAAATCATCTGAAAAATATAATACAATAAAAAACTAAAAGCTCTTTCCAATAAATTTTAAGTACATAGTAAGCCTGAATCGTTTATAAGCTTTTCACGCAATGATCACTGAGGCACTTAACTATTTTTATGCCCTCCATATAATATAATACGCTAGTATTCCGCTCGTGACTTTGCTTTCGCTAGATTTAAGTTTTTACTGTAATCTATTTGTGGTCTATATATAATATGTAATTCTATAAAAAGAAATTCCAGATCTTTCCTTTTTTGTTAATGGAAAATGCCCATTACGTTGAACGCTTTTCATTATTATTTCTTATACTTAGCTGTATGACGATTCTAAACCAGGTGTGCCAGTCCATAAAATTTATTATAGGCAATATCTTGCACAGAGCTACTATCTCATTTTTATTTTCTTTATATTTTATAATCTATATTGTTTTTATGTCTGTAATTAAATGAAATCTTCGAAAAATGTTTAACCGTTAACCGTTGTAGAACAAAAAAAAAGATAAAAATATAATAAATTATAGATTCTAATTTTGTCTGGAGCGTCGCACTACGGGACAAACCTGTCCGTTCCATCTCAAAAATGTATAACTTTTTTATTTCTTGATATTTTTAATTGACATTTTGTGTACATAACACTGCTAATTGAAAAACTATTTTTAGTAGTAAAACAATTACAAGCATAAAGTTTGAACTGTTTTACACAAAAATGAAATTAAATGATTAATATGAATTATTTACTTTCATTAGGTTAATCTAAAATGATTAACAAGTTAATAACTACGTAATTACAAAATTGTAATGTATATATATATATATATATATATATATATATATATATATATATATATATATATATATATATATATATATATATATGCCAACGTCCATGCCACGTTGAACACACCGGTTCTCGTCCGATCACCGAAGTTAAGCAACGTCGGGCGCGTTCAGTACTTGGATGGGTGACCGCCTGGGAACACCGCGTGGCGTTGGCATCTCAGAGGGTGTCTAGCCAATTATCTGTCCGATATTTGGTTTCCGGCATACGGGTACGCGACCCCGGGACCTCGAGCCACCACTTTCATAACCCGATCCAATCCATGTAAGTGGTGTCCCTCCCCTATATTCCAAGTCTTTCTGCCTCTTATTCCCTTTCCTTTCCTGGTTTCTCCCAGTAATGGGTTTGGAGGTCAGATGGCAATCGCTCCACAAAAACCACTTCGCCACTCATATGGACCGATTGGTCTTAGTCGGAAGGCAGACCCTGGCAAAAAGCCGGGACTAATGCCAGGAAGAAGAAGAAGAAGATATATATATATATATATATGCATATCAATAACTTCTAGAAGCACAGTAAAAATCTAACTTCGCAATGAAAAGATTAACGTTTATGCTTAATTTTTTTGCATTTAGTGTGAAAATCAAAACCTTTCCAATGCTTTCTATTCCTTTTCATTGCTGGAGTTATGAAATTTCCCACCAAACTAGAACTTATACTACAAGCACAGGAAAAAATACGAAAATTATAAATTTATTGATATATCAACATACCAGAAAAAAAAAACCATTACAAACTTATACTGCTAGTGGGATAGGACCGCAAATTATATATATATATATATATATATATATATATATATATATATATATATATATATATATATATATATATATATATATATATATATATATATATATATATATATATATATATATATATATATATATATATATTGCGTCCTTTAATTAGATTTTTGATCTAATACCAATCATCTCCCACAATCGGAAAACCTTTATTATCATCTCCAGTTCTTTAACAAACACACATTTTGATCTTGAAATATATCAGTCACATTAAAAATTGTTTACTATTATTTAATCAAATAGTTTTTATAAGTTTAAATTATAATAATTATTATTAAAAACAATATTCTCCATTCAGAAATGTGCGGGTGCCCAAGGTCCAGAAATAGGAGGACTCGGGGCTACATTCGCCCGAACTCTGCCACCAGCCCATAAAGTCAGTAAATCAGTTGTAGCGTTACTGAAAGCGTATGGATGGACGAAGTTTGCTATAGTTGCTGGAGACGAATTGACCGCTGCTGAGCAACAGATGGATGCTATAAAGGTTAATATTTCACTATGGATCGTTTTTTTTTTTATCGTTTTATTTTCATATAAAAGACTTAGATTTAGCAAAGCAAAGATTTAGAATGAATTATTACTTTGAAACTTCTTGGTATTTAATGATTGATTGATGAACGGAAAATATTGACATTATTTCAGAGGATTTGACAAATAACAAAATGTCAATTGAGTTAGTTCAATTTAGAAATTAGTTTTACGTTATTTCTTAGAAATATTAACTTTAAGACAGTTTAAATATTTATTTTATATTAATTTAATTTTTTTTTAAGTAATATTTTTTTTATATAAGTTTAACGTTGTGGATACGCAATTTATAAAAAAAAAGTTCCCAATCTATTAAGATAATAAAACTTTTACTATACATAATGTTACTATTAAATATATAGAAACTCATATGAATATTCTATATATTTAATAGTATTATATTATTGTACGCACAATTTTCATTTTGTGATGACAATATAAAATATAGAGACAGTATGGATATGACTACTCAAAATTAATATATGTGTTCCGTATAGGCAGAAAGTAGAGATCAGAGTAAATGCAGCAGAATTGATATATAGCTTCACGATTTTTTCAACTCTTCAAAGTCGGAGCGAACATGTCCGAGGGGCCTTATGGCCTTAGCTTAGGGATTTTTACGTGACATTCCTTCAGTATCATTGATTAAACCTCAGTTGACCTTCGAGAATATCAAGGTCGCGAAGGTTTTGAAGGAAAGGCTAGATTTATAAAATGCAAGAGTCTATATATGAATGGAGTACTTCCTAATATTAGAAATAATTAAACATAACGAATAAAAATGAACAATTGGAATATTAGTTATCTTATCACAAATAATTTTAAGCTTAGTTACAAATTGTCCTGACACTAACTAATGATGTAGAGGCAAAATACTAGATTTTAGATCAAATTAATGTAAACAAGTATTTTCATTCTTGATTTCGTTTAGAATAATCTCAAACTCAAATCGGATTTATCTCACTTGCCCAACGGAACAACAATATTAGCAATATAAACATGGCTCACGTGAATATTAAAAACCGTAACCAAACAGTAATGCAGGCATTTTCGTGACAATTTTGTCACTTAAACATGGTCGTATTCATAATATGTTATCTAAAATTTTGGTTCCAAATAGAAGAGATCATACCATTTCGTTAAAACATACCTAAAAATAAATATCTGTTAATATGTTTGTAGGTTTTCACGTATGTAAGTATGTAATTATATGTGTGTATGTATGGGCTTATATTTACTTCAACAATAACTTATATACTTTCCCGTTTTCATTTAGATTTTCCTCTTTCCAAGTGTTGCCTTGAAGAGATCGCTCTCTTAGCAATAAAGCTTGGTGTACCGTAAAGAGTATTTGAAATTTTACATACCTTTATTCTTATAAAATATGTATTGAAGGTAAAATACTAGTTACTTTACCTTCAATACGTATTTTATAAGAATATTATATTAAGGTGATGGAAGTTTGACAGACTCTTCAACTAGGAAGTCACATTAGAGGGATCTCTAGTACTATATTGAAGAAAGAACGCAAATAGAAAACCATTTGCTTTGGTTATAACGTAAGGTATATTTAGATTCAGGAATAGGAACATTTTTTTCAAGTGAAGAATTTTTTCGTTAGATTTTGTCTCAGAGATCTTTGGGGATGGCTTGTGCCCAGTAGCTGACGTCCAGGGGGATGTGCCTATCTGCTTAACCAGTTGTCATATTCAAGTAGCTTGTCGAGACCATTCCGGTTTATAAAAGGCCTAAAAATATCTGTAAAAAGCAAAATAAACAAACTTGTACTTATTAATTACATTATTAATTACATTTATTTTATTTGATTATATTTGTAAAGCTCATTTGTTTTATTAATTGAATCGCTGACAAACAGCTTCTGAGTGTGCGAAGACCAAATATAGAATATCTCTTTGCGGAAGGAAAATTCTTAATAAAACTTTTTTAGGAAATTTTATATTTAAATAATTTAAATTTTTTATTTTATACATACAGTCGGTTAGTATAAATATAAGCTAAGTAAGAAATATTTTTTATACCTTCACGCTGTATCCCGCACATATCAGGGTAGACAGAGGGAACCGTTGGCAATGTACTGTAGTTGTAAGAAGGAACCTAGTGTTAGCATACTCTGGTTCCCGATTTCCGCCTTTCAAGGCATTGCATTGCTTTTTGAGTGGCACGCAACGTTGCGTGCAAGAAAATGAAAACATTTAATTCTCCCCGAGATGGAATCGCATCCACCATCAATGTTTCTGCGCCACGACGGTCCTCAAAATAGCGTTATTAATTTTTTAATTGTTTGAATACATAGTTCGCTTTTAGTTTTCCGCAGTCATTTTCTGTGGCAAATTAATATTTTTCATTCCTGTGAGTAAAATCGAACCTGCAACAGTTACCCTTGAGGTCAGACGTTCATCCCCTGCCCAACGATGGCCACGCAAAATTCGCAAATTCATAAGTTACTTTTACAAACGTATTTACATTTACTTTTGCTCTTGGCTATTTCAGCAACTTGCATATTATACGAGGATGTTAATTTAAAATACAAAGTGCACTTTCCAGATTTTTTCTTTGTTGTAAAAGTTCCGATTAAGTTCTATTTACTCAGTGGAAAACTATTGTAGCATTATTTTACGAATATTCAATGGTTTTAATTAAATCGTACATTCTTGCGACAGGTTAAATATTTATTATAATATTTTGAGTTGTATAAACTCTATCTTCTATTTATACTATAGAAAAACGGTGAAAAAATTGTGTCTATATATTGAATATTTTTACGAAAAAAATATACAGAGCGATGTAAAAACATTAACAGAATATGAATCTATGATATTTTTTATCTGTCTTTTTGTCTGTTTGTACGCACATCTTCGTCTACTGGA
Source organism: Dione juno (assembly GCA_037127375.1). Lineage (NCBI taxonomy): Eukaryota > Metazoa > Arthropoda > Insecta > Lepidoptera > Nymphalidae > Dione > Dione juno. The sequence continues at coordinate 990,982 of JAXRJS010000038.1, read as the reverse complement.
CGGATTTGAATGAAACCTTTTTTGCTGTATATCTGTTAGAAGCTGTAAAAAAGCTATAAAAGTTTTTGAAGACTTGAATACCTGACGTAGGACCTAAGTAGGCCAGATAAGAAACAATAAAATGCTGCCATAGCAAAAATGATTGAAGGTGATAAGCACTTTCCAATAACATATAAAAATCAAGAATCTGGAATACCTAATGTAGAATCATAATAGAATCTCTTAACTACAAGAAACCAGAAAGTGGCTCATTATTATAAATTTTTGCACACATGCAGAATGAAAATGCAAGATCTGGAACTTCTCATGAAGGACCATTATGCCAGGGATATCTACATGAAATGAAGAAATGGGAATGATGGACATTTTCTTTTGAAATTGTGATATCAAGGATGTAGAACCAAAATAGATATGCTAAATTAAAAAACAAGATAAAGTATCTTTAAAAATATAATATGGAATACAATCTCAACTACAGGACAGCAGTCCGTAGGGTGCCAAGGATGATAAAATTCACGTCAACGAATTAATTCCGTGAGGGCTAAAGTATTTATATGAGGCTGTCGGGCTAACGCGTATGGTTGATGTCGATTGTGAGTTCCTTCTGTCTACGCTGCCGTATGCGGGATACAGCGTGATAAAAAACCGTATATTATATATATATATATATATATATATATATATATATATATATATATATATATATATATATATATATATATATATATATATATATATATATATATATATATATATATATATATATATATATATATATATATATATATAAATACAGATGATATTTCAATTTTATAATATATCTTAAGTATATATATATAATAACATAATATCATGTAGAAATATGAAAGTAGGCTTTTTTTTCTTTTTTAGTTTTTGTTGTGAATTTGATCCCCACTTAGACGAACACCTTGAAGAGATGTACGAATATATAGTATTTTCCTTTCTCAGATTTTGGTATATCTCAAAATTTAGACCAGGACTAATCCAAGTGAAATTTTCTGGGCAAAATTGGGAAAATGTTTAAAATTCACATACATCCACACTAGACGGTTAACTGAGTACAATATCTGCATGTTCATTTCCACTAATTCCAGAAAGGCCTGGAATCCATACGAGTAGATATAATTCTTCACGAATCCTTATAACAATTGAAGTTATAAGGATAATAGAATTAACTTAATCTATTTTGAAATGGGTTACCCTTTTACGTCAATTAGTAAAAACAACTGTCCGTTTAGTAATATGGGAGAATGTAAACCTACCTACCTGAATGTACACCAGTAAACACTTAAAACTCAGGATTAAACACAAAGAACTCAATTAAAGTTCCGATTAAATTCCGATTAAATTTTAAATTTTGGGATCCACCAGGCTGCATCAGCACTGTTTTTTGAAAGCTCGTATGCAACAGTGTTAAAGGTTATTTAACCAATTACTATGAACTATATCGTTTCTTTTCTTTCTTTTTCTAAATTTTGTGTTGGTGGTATTTAATATTTACACCTAAATCGGTCTGCTAGGAATTGTCTAAGGATAGGAAGGGTTGAATATACACACTCCATTGGAAGAGCATTAGTGATAGACTTTATTGCCCTAAGGATAATACGCAAGCATTTGTATTGTATACTATTAAATTTCTCAGCGCCTACATTATCAAAGTCATACAATGTCTTGAAATCTTGTGATGTGAGAACGAAGTGTCTTGATATTAGATTGTTACTGTATATCCTGCTATAAGCGAGATAAAGCGTGAAACGCCGAAAGTATTTATTTTTTATACATATATAGACAACATATAATATATATTATTAACACTACATACAACTGTTTATAGTATATTATACCATACTTTACAATATTTTCAGCTTTTGATACTATAATTAGCTTTTTTAATTCAGGAGCTGTCAGAGAGCAACGGATTGACGATCACAGCGGAACACCGATTCGCAGATTACATACCGCGTCACATTTCACGCATGGAGAGAATTGTGGACCAAACCTACGATAAAACCAGAGGTAGGTACACTTTATATCTAAATATTAGACAATCCATAGTATATATATTTTTTATGTAAACTATTATTTATACTTAATTATTCGAAGTCCGAATTTGGGTACTATTGTTTTTAATTAATTTATGTAGAGGTTTAGTGGCCAGAACGCTTTAAAGGTATCCAAGAAGTGCGATTCAACAAATCCCGTCATTTTCACCATTTTATAATATTTAATTGATTGATTGATGATTTATAAGAAAGCAGTTTCTATCCTTAGTGGATTAACATTTAAATAATAATAAATATAGTATATAAAATTTATAAAATATAAAATTTATAAATTATATATTATATAAAAGTTAATAAAATTGACAAATAATAACTTACCATCATCAGCTTATCTTATATATATATCTCGACAAAACGTAGCAAGTGTGGATTTTGTTGCTTACTTAAGTTACTTATTAAATAAAAAATTCTATTTTCAATTATAAAATATTTTATTACATGTGTTTTCATTTATATTTTTATAAAATAGAGATGGAAAACCCAGTAATAATATTTTTCTCAATCCTCAATTTCCTTTAGACACATGGAGAAACTTTATTTCGTAATTTATTGCGGCCATTATTTGAGAAATGTTTTCCGCCGAGTCTGAATCGCATTAGCATATGCCATACATTCAAATAGTCAAATTTCGCAATGTATGTCTGGTATCTATCTATCTATATCTATCTAGAAAATATCCAACTGCAACAGATTGTTATTTCTTCTAAGCTATTCACTGCAACGTTGGGCGTTTTTTTTAAGCCTGTGGAAATGATACGATATATATATATATATATATATATATATATATATATATATATATATATATATATATATATATATATATATATATATATATATACATATACATATATATATATATATATATATATATATATATATATATATATATATATATATATATATATATATATATATATATATATATATATATATATATATATATATATATATATATATATATATATATATATATATATATATATATATATATATATTATATATATATATATATATATATATATATATATATATATATATATATATATATATATATATATATATATATATATATATATATATATATATATATATATATATATATATATATATATATATATATATATATATATATATATATATATATATATATATATATATATATATATATATATATATATATATATATATATATATATATATATATATATATATATATATATATATATTTCCTGTAAATAATTTTACATTTTACAAACATTTACATTCCATTCATATCAATCTAAGTTGTCAGCTTGAGTTTGCGGCAAATCCTTTCAGATCTCGTTGCAATAGAGTACCAGTTTGCTGACTGCTTATACGGAAAATTGACATCCGATAAATTATATTGTCTCATATATGATTTATCGTATATATATATCGTATATGTCTTTATATAAAATAAAAAAAATATTTATATAATATTTAATTTGATACGTATATCTTACAGACGTGGGATCTAGGTGTGTTATTTGTAGTCTTCAGGTGGTTAGAAGTTGTTTTGCTTATATATCAGGGTTTACGTTTATAAAAACAATTATAGGCTATATCTTGTCCAGGTTTAATAAAAAAAAGCGGTTTTAAAGGTGTGTGCAAACAGACAAGAATTAAACCAGGTTGATAAAACTTTTAAATTAATAGACATATATTTGATTACTATTTTTACATCAGTCCAAAATGTTTCTCATAAAATACTATAAAAATACGCTAAAGCGAATCTTATCAAAGATGTATAAATAAAAAATGTAAAATTTTAAGTTAGTAGTTTCTCGATTCCATCAATTTCTAATTTCCACTCATTTGGGGAAAACCTCGAAGAAATTAGTAGTCTGTAAGAACTGTGGAATTAACATAATCGACAGTCATTTTGAATTAAATAAATTTTAAATATATTCTTGAATTAAATATATAACAATAAATGAAACACTGCAACAAATTCTTAGTTCTAGACAGTACTATATCAATACTAGAGGACCCGTTGACGCGTGAAATAAGCGTTGCCATAGCAACGTGTATGTCATTTTATACAAAAGTTTCATTGTTAAACATATGGTAGTGTGTGTAATGTTTTATTTATTGATTTAATGTACTTTATAAGCAGTGTTATTGAATAATCTTAGCGTTCTGCACTTCTTCTACACATAGACTATAAGTGTGCCAAATTTCGTACTCCTCTGTCAGCGAAATTTTCGAAAATTAAAAGATGTCCAAAGTTTTGGCTTCTTGTATTCATATATAGATTAGTATAATTAGATAAGTCTAAAATTTTTTCTGTACATGTTTATGCTTGCATATTAAAAATAAAAAAATATGAAAAAAAACTGAAAAACACGCTTGTGTTACAAATTAATTAATAAGGAAAAAGACGTTCTCTTTAATTTGAATTAAATATATAATAAATTATCACAATTTAAAAAAGTGTGGGGTGCATGGTTTCAAAAGATTAGTTAAAAAGCGACCCATGCTTTTTTACGTTGCAATACATTTTTTTAATAAAACAGTCACCATTCAGTTCATTTTTAATGAAATCATGTTTTTAGTGCTATCAACTATTATTTATTTTTTAGGATCCTGAATAGATATGCAAAAATTCAGGCCCAGTGTATTTGAGAAAAGTCGACAGCACCAAAAGCTTTGAAATAACGGTATTCCATGTGCTGGAGTACATGCACATACATGTACATTTTGTTTTATATTAGTGAGGCAATCATATCAGAGTGGCATAGAGTTCGACTATTACCATTATTGTGGTACTTATAAGTTCAATCCATGCTCGGATATATGTATTATTTTCATTGCTGCCCTTGTGTATGGGTTCGCTCTCGAACGATAAGATATTGTATAAAAGAACAAAATAAAACTCACCAAAAAGGTGATTAACAAAATAAAAAAATACAGAACTCTACCTAGAGTTTCTTTACATACATAATATAGCATGTTCACAAAAATGTAAATTCTTCCTTCGAACAGTTTGAACTCACACCTATATAGCTGGGCACATCACTACTGTACTACGGTAATGTCGTCGAGTAAATTACATTTTCCATATGAAACGGTTATATATTGAATTATGCAAGTGTGAAATATAAAAATGCTCATTGCAATTACTCACTGTACGCTTGAACATAACGTAATCGTAGCTTTGCTTTAAAAGTTTGACAAAACGTGAAACTGATTATTTTGTTTCTATATACACTATAAAAGTATTATTTGCTTTAATTTCTATTTATTTGGTTTATAATAAAATTTATACTAACAAATTTCTTGACTTAAAAAGACGCTTGATGATATTGTTTGTGTGATATTTAAAATATAGAAAATAGTATGGAGTGTGTCGGGACTAAAACTTTCAACTTTGTACGCTTTAAAACATTGTTGAGCTTAGCTATGAGAATTGGTAAAGAAGAAGCGTTTGATTATATATGTAAGGAAAAGCTAACAATCCACTTTTTTAAATCGCAAAATTCTGCGTTCACACGGGTAACATCACGCCATATGACCCAGGCAGCTTTAATCTGAGTTTAAACTACGTAGTTGATACCTCTGGACTCTTGCATAATGGGTCCAAGGTGCCTGAACAAGGTACCAATTTACCAGCTGGATAGTGCTCAAGTCCTGGCTCCCTCAAGCCCTGTTTATGACCCCCGTTTTCAAGTAAACCCACCAAACTTAGACTGTACCTTGTTTATCAATCAATAAGTTATTAACAAGTGTTTCTTATATACATATCTACGTCTTTGAAATTTTAATCTTAATTTATCTACCAACTGCTCTTAAGTGTTATTTATTTTGAAAGAAAAGCATTAAACTGTAACAAGACAATTAATATTTACATAATAAAAATAAATTCAATAAGATTGATAAGGAAAATGCTGTTTTTCTTTAACGTTTTTACTGAATGAACTTTGAACAATTTAATTTTGACACTGTTGTGTACTCGTCACAATTGATTTATGTAACCTTTTTTTCTTACACATTGTCATATTAAGCTTGACGAAATAATTATACCTCCTACATTAGCAAAGTGTGATTTTGAAAACTTTATCGTCTTCTGCGTCGTATTTTACTCTACTCTTATAATATTGAGATATTAATTGTTGAGTAATTGAATGCCGAGTGGACCTTAGCATCGAGCTTTGTCTTTACCAAACGAGGAAAGCGAAAAAAATATCACATCCTAATATGTCGAATACACACAGACAGACACGATGTCTTATCTTATGTCAACTTGCAACAACTAACTATTAAAGTACACACTACAAAAAATGATAATTTTAAACAGAAATATCCACTGTATAGTCCTTTATGTAATTAATAATTAATAATTGTATGTAAATATTAAAGTATAAACTAACATTCGTGTAAAATATTATTTATTACTAGCCTTATATGTTGTCTGTATATATTGTAGAAATCTGGTAATTTTGTTATAGGTGAAGGATTTAAACTGGATCTTGAGGATCTATTTTAAACAGCATTCTTCTATAGTGTAATATTATCTCTTTTTTACCGTACACTCTCCTTTGTGTGTTCTCCATTCAACGTGACATTGGCGAAGTGAATTGTGCTCCACTGGCACGCTCGGAACGTCATATATAAAGAGAAGAAGAAGAAGAAGAAGAAGAAGAAGAAGAAGTTTTCTACTTCTTATTCTTCATCTTCACCACACAAAAAAAGAGAAACGTATACGAAATCTGAGAAACCTTTAGAAATTACCTTTTTAGTTTTACTTGATGGATCATACGTTTACAAAGACTGAACTAAATTGCATTACACTATTCTAACTAAGATTCTTCAGCTTGATTAAAACACCACGTGGCTCACTTTAAATTATTCCAAAGCAATTTCTTAACGCAGGAAAGGTTACAGCTTGCGGCAAAATAAACATCTTGGGATGGTTCTTGTGGAAATTGATCTCATTAGTTTGCGATTTGATGTAAAATAACAAAGCTTTTATATTAAAGACGAAAAAGTTACAGTATTTTGTGATTATATATATATATATATATATATATATATATATATATATATATATATATATATATATATATATATATATATATATATATATATATATATATATATATGTATATATATATATATATATATATATATATATATATATATATATATATATATATATATATCTTCTTCTTCTTTTTGGCATTAGTCCCGGCTTTTGCCAGGGTCTGCCTTCCGACTAAGCCTACTCCACTTTGCACGGTCTTTAACATCCTCAGTGGACAATCTATTGGCTCTCATATCTTGTGTCACGACATCCAGTCATCGCTTCCTTGGGCGTCCGGGTAGTCTAACTCCAGGGACAGACATGTCAAGGCACTTCCTTCCGACATAGTTCTCAGATCGGCGCATAACATGGCTATACCATCTCAGGCGACGCTCTTGGAGCTTATATATATATATATATATATATATATATATATATATATATATATATATATATATATATATATATATATATATATATATATATATATATATATATAAGATACATTCTAAATATATGTAGCAGAGCTGGCAATAATAATCTAATGTCAAAACACTCTGTATTCTTCTTTGAGACACAATGTCTATAGTGGCGGAACTCAACGCCGCGATTTGACTTCCCAGAGCAAGGGCGAGAAGAAGTCAATCCCAAGTATTAGGTCATCCCAAGTATTAGGTCATGACATATATAAGTTCTACATTTTCTAGAGAAACGTTTATAGTTATGTTTATTAAATTTATTATTCTGAACAAGTGTATCCATGTTGGGTGCTTTTTGTTAATATACTTACTGTCCTGCATTGTTTCATAATCAAATTTAACATATTAGAAAAAAATATAATGTAAGGCTTTAAAATAATCCGGATTACTGATATACTTTCTTTTTTATAATGAAAACTTTAATCTACGAAAAGATTATAACAAAAACATTGGATTAAATTAAAATTTCAATAAAATGCAATAAACACATATGTATTTATATAAATATAGACATATAATGATAATATTTTTATTTACTGTACATGTAAGTATTTATTCCTTTCAAATTGCTTTGTCTATTAAAATTATTGAAAAATATATAAATACAAATTAAAATTATAATTTTATATCTATCTAATATTTTTTCTGGGCACGCAATAAACACGATTTGTTTCGTGTACATCCCGATCTCCTCTGTCTTCCAGAGAAAGTTCAATAAGAATCGGCTCAGACAGGCAATCTATTTAAAAATGTTTGTGTGTGTTTTTTTATATAAATAAAATTTTTATTTATTTATGTATTATTTATTTAGATTCACACTGAATTCGTAGCCGGGTAGCCAGAAAGATCGGAGCGCAAACGCTGCGGTCCCTGCACATCTCTTCCGCCTCCTTAAATGTAATTAACCTTTTCGGACATGCCCTCCGGGGCGTCCTCACACACCTTCCTTGAGGGTGACCTTCCTCCAGTATCTTCGTCAAGTAAGCTTCGTGATATTGTTCTTCAAATAGGTGAAGGATTGTTTTTTTTTTAATTACATATAAACATTGTGATTCAAAAAGCTTACAGAATACTAGATATTGTGTTACGTGAGTCCAAAGACTTAAAGCTCATTGATACTCTAATAATATTGTTCCACATGTTGGAATCCACAATTTGAGGTTTATACTAAAAATATTGTATCGTGTTATAAAACATTCTACGGCACTTACGACAAAGACAATTATATGGAGACGATGTATTAACATTTGGGACAGCGATATCTAAGAGAAACGCCGCGATGTGAGTAAATTTAATTTTGCGTTCAAATAAGCCCTTTTACACATATTGAATTTAGAATAATTAAATTTAAAAAATAGTGCTTAGAACTGTAACTTGAAGTGAAGTTGAGGTTATGGCTTTAGTACTTTTTTTATTTTGAGTGTATTAAGATTGAGTTTGTACTAATATTTGTTTTATAGAAAATATTATATACATTATAAATATCTAGTGTTTCAGAGAATATACGTGTTTACTAATATGTGGAAACTTAATAATAAAAAAATAATTTTATTTCTCCACATAATGTAAGCATAACAAAACAATTGGTTTTAAATTAGTGTACATTTGCGATGCCTATGTGCGTACGAGACAAAGTAACTCCCAGAACCTAGTTAGTGAAAGCTCTCTTAGCTTAAAGCTTATTACTCTCGAAGAGCAAGAGGTCATTGAAATATCATGCAGATATAGTTTCCATTATATTATTATTAGATAAAAAGTATAACTTTTAGATTAAAAAGAACAACTGTTGAGTTTCTTGCCGGTTCATCTCACCAGAACTGTCTTCCGAACCAGTGGCAGCTTTATGCTCATTTGATAATTGGAAACGCTTGCAAAACAAATCTACATGAATAATGAATGTTTTAAATTTGCATTTATTGTGCATAAATTTATGAAAGGCTGTAAAAATATTGTTCTAAAGTTTTTTAAAAAAAAACAAAGAATAAGGTAAAATATTTTCTTTCTTTCACTGTCGTCCCATATTTATTTTTTAGTAATGCTTCCACGTGCGACATCTATGTAATTAGCAAAATGCTTTGCCAAATGTCCAATTTTATCTCTGGGATAAATTGAGCCAACTGGTATGATGTCCGTTGAAGTCTCCAAGGATAACCGTCGTCCTATTACACAGAGACAATAACTGGCTTTGAGACGTTGAAACGTCTTGTGGACAATATGGCGAAATAACATATTCTAGATGCGCACAGTTATATATTTGTGCACAAACTATTTCTATAGCTAAATTACAGCTTGTCTAATTATTAGTTTGCGCTTGAACTTATTCTTGTGTGAGGATTGCTACACCACCAGATGACGTATTGATGTTAAATACATTACCAGTTCCAAGAAACGTTCCGCTCAGTATTGCGGTATATATTCCTGGATTAGGAAATTTTCAAACATTCTTGTTTTCGGTCTAGTACTGGTATAAATTTAAATTAATTATCATTGATTGTCTATCAGCTGTTAAAAATTAAACAGTTTAACATTTTAAAAAAAAAGACATCTATAAAAAATATACTTATATTTATATAAACATATAATCATATATATGACTGCCCCAGGTGTATGGTACTTTGTCTCTTCCAGCCTAACTTCGTAATTATATCATTTGAAATAAATTTCTCAGCTCATTCATTATCTTTGAAATTAATTAACAGCTTCAATCGGCTAATATATTTGACATTGAGAACTTCTGAGATATTATATTGCTTGAATAATTTTACTAATATAAACTGTTTCGGAACGTCGGTTTAACTCGTAACAGATATTGCGTTTTCAACGGGCTGCGAGCTGAGGTCCACATTTACATTAGATTTTTTGGGCCACCTTCGCATTTGGGTCCAATCTCACTGGTCGTACTCTTCCAGGACCGGCTTGGACTTCTGCTATGTTTAAGCAGTCGTCCGCTTCCAGGTGTTGACTTTTGTTGATCACCAGATTGTCTATCGTCCTCCATCATTGTATTGTCCACATCACTAGACTTGCCATCGCAATTCAATGCCGTGCACAACTACGCAGTATAAATACCTGCATAAGCACACACGCGGCTCGGCTAGAACTAGATAAGCGTTAACGAGAAAACAATGCACGCGTCTGCGCAATGCACCCACTCGATAGACACTTAAAAGGAGAAAGAATAGATCATATTTAAAACTCTTTTCATTATCTTCATCAGTTAAGACGATTTCTGTTCTGCCATACAACAGGTAAAAAAAGTTCGAGAAAGTAGTGCTGTAATACTTATTTTTAAATTAATAAAACATATATTTTAAATACCTGTAAAGCTTTTCTAGGCTAAAAAGCTCGAAGTCGCAATATAAGGAGAGATTGTACGAGAGTATCGCCAATTTTTTAAACACTACGAAAGAGTATAAATATATCCTTGTATTTTATATATGAAAATAAATACTAAATATTTTCCTTTGTGATTTTGCATGATGATTAGATTGTGTATGATCCGATAGAAGAAATATTCTAAATAAAATATCATTCCTTATTTTATTTTAACAATGTGACCGTAGTAAGTTGTATAAAGCATATAATAATTTTGACGCAGCTTCATGTAGAACGCATATCTTAGTGGTCAGAGCGCTTGAACGGTTTCCATGATGCGCAGATTCAAATCCCGCTGCAATTTTTTATATGTTTTCTTTAAGTACTGTTTCTAACAAGTATATTGTATATCTATAATAATTAGAATAAAATAATATATATAATAATTCAAATATTAACGGCCATCATGACGCACTGCGTTTGCCTGTGACGGTTTGTGGGTTCGATTCCCACTCGGGGAGAATTATTTATTTGTATTTTGCCTGGAAAGGAAGAAACCGCTTTCCTTAACTTATCTTAAGTCTTGGCACCCCATAGTGCAGTGATAGCTTCCTCTCAGTAGAGTCGATCGAGTCCTATTGACGCGTCAATGTAAATTGTGGATTGAAAAGTGATTATAACGGCCTAATTAAGTAAATAGTATTTTGATTTTGATTTTTTTACATTAAATTATCTGTGCCTATCCTACTGCATGCGGTATAAAGCGTGAAGTCAAATTAATATATAAATACTTCAGATACAGGATATACATATATACTTTTTTCGCAAACTATTCTGACGCAGTATACTTAGTAGATTCAAACCCACGACTTTTTCTAAGGCAAAAATGCTTTCATTTAAGCCATAAGTGAGTGCTCTTTGATGAAATATTATAAAGTCTTTATCCAGACGCTATTGGATAGAGATCATCTCTTGAAATTGAATTCACTCTGCCGTGCAATGAATGCTATATAAACTATTATTAAATTTACTTCTATACAAGTGTTTGTGTATGAACACGGTAGTTATGTGTGTATGTGTGTGTTGTGTGTGTTTTTTTTTATTTAAATATTTCAACGCTACGGAACCTTGGTCCCTACCATTTTCAAAATATAATTATTTTGTATGTATATCGAATTTATATTGATCATAACAATCTATAATGTGTCTTTACATTAGTTTTTTATTGATTTTTAATATAAATGTAATTTTAATAAATTATATTACTTACAACTAGTTCTAAGCGAGTTTTCCATAACTACATTTTTAATATTACTCTATATATGTATAATTACTTAATTTTCACATATATGTATATGTGAAATTAGGAACTTATTTTAGAAACATATCACCTTTTTTATGTTTACGCTGTATCGGACATGGCAGGGTAGGCAGAGGGAACTGTAGGTAGAAGGAACCTAGTGTTAAGACACTCCGTTCCCCACTTTCCGCGATTTCGCCGCACTTTGTCTTGTTGCCAGAGCGAAGAATGAAGAATGAAGAAGATGAAAATAATTCATTCTCCCCGAGTGGGAATCGAATCGACAAGCTGTCGCGCTTACAGGCAGACGCCATGCCTCTGCGCCACGACAGTCATAATTATTAGTATATGCAGTACAAATATTAGCATTTGTACTGCATACCAGTCAAAACATAAATTACTCACCTACAGTATTCATACCAAAATTTTTATGATAATGACTATAAAAATATTTTTCAACAAAAATTATCTACAGTTTTTTTGTTTCTTAGATGTTGTATAAACAAATAAAAACGTATTATCCTTTTGTATACAACCTTTCGTTACGTTTCGTTTCGTTACGCTTACGTTTTATCAACAAAAAAGTATTTTTGGGTAAGTTTATGTGAAAAAATTCCATAGTTTGGCGGAAGAAGGAAGGTCACTGGAAAGAAATTTCATTTAACAATAGATGTATAACAAGCATAGGCTTCCCGAAGGAGCATCAACAGAATTTAATTCCACGCAAAGATCTCAATATAATATTCTTGGATTTATTTTGAAGATTCGATATCCTTTGTGGAATTTTGTTATACATAAGTATGCTTTGTTCTTCAAATGACTTGCTAACCTTTTGAAGGCGAAAACTAGGACTTTGCTTACTGCGTTTACCAATCGAATTCGAGACGTAGCATGTTAAATGGCGGATCTAAATGGCGGAAATGGCGCTTTGTCTTGCCTGAGCAGGAACATGTAAATAGTTTATTCCCCTGAGTAATAATTGAACCCACAACCATTTAGAACGGAGAACAAAGTGTCTAGACACTAGATAAAATAATTAAAATAACAAGAAAAAATTGTGTAAGGTTAATTAGCGACAGTTTAGTCCAGAATTTCTATTGAGGTCACAACATTTAAGAACATGTTTTAGACGTAATCGGAATTAGCCAGTTCCAGTTTTAACTAAGTCTCGTTTAGATTTATTTTTTAACAATTTTTTTTAGATATATATATACTGTTATTCAATAAATGTTATTCTATTTTACATCCTGATTTCCGATAAAGAGTTATTTTAGCGAGCGCAGATGAATAAATAAGGTGAACAGGGGGAATTCCCCTTATATATATATATATATATATATATATATATATATATATATATATATATATATATATATATATATATATATATATATATATATATATATATATATATATATATATATATATATATATATATATATATATATATATATATATATATATACATATATATACATTGATCCACAGGCACGTAGTATAAATGTGCATGTAGTAGCATCAAGTCAATTAATAAGACAACAATAACTCCATTATTAGAATTGACCTAAATATTGAGAATAATAATTAGAATTTATTACAATCAAACAATTTATATAAAGTACAATCTAAACCGTCGGGATGACGTAAATACTTTTTAATAACATGAATAAATAAGAATTGTATATGAGTTGGTAAACGCATTTTTATTGAGGACATTTCTTCACGCTACTATTGTAATAAAACCACGTAATGTGCTTGTTTTCTTAAGAATTTTTAAGAGAAATAAAAAATTATAACACGCCATTTCCCGCATACAGCACTCACACATGCCATACCCTCCGTTTCCGCTTTCCGCCTATCGAGACTTTGCGTGTTGAGTGGCGGAATTCAACGAGTTTTGTCTTGTTAGACATTAGAACGAGGAAAATTAAAATAATCCATTCTCCCCGAATGAGAATCGAACCTACGATCGTGGCGCTTACAGTCAGACGCTGTGCTGCAAGAGGATGGATTAAAATATAATAATGTTGAGTAATAGTCGAGGTTCTTTATGTTCCTTCTGCCTACGGTTCCCTCTACCTACCTGTTACGTGCGGGATACAGCGTGAATCTAAAAAAAATCTTTTGAAGCTTACAGGAATAGCTGACTACAATATGCGGGATACAGCGTGAAAGAAGTTTATACAACTAATTACTACTAACTAACTACTACTATTACTAACTACTACTATTACTACTAAAATATATATATAGGTGAAGTCCTAACTAAATAAATATGTTTTTAGGTTACAGATATTTCTTGACATCAATCTATAAATGCGTCCAAAATTTCAATTTGACTTTTTGAATTTGACAGGATCTTATTATTCCCACAGTGTACGTGTTTCTTGGTGAGCATATAGCGCTCGTCGATTTCGTGAACGTGCTGCAAAGGCGAGGACTGTTAGCCGCAGGCGAATACGCTGTTGTCGCCATTGATGATGAAATATATGATCCTAACGACGCCGCCATTACTCATGCAGGTATGTATGGAAGTTGTCAAAAGTGTCTCGTTAAATTATTTATGGGTTCGATTCTCACTCAGGGAATATGATTAAACAATATAATTATTTGAAGATAATTATTTGAAGATAGGAGAGGCGTTGAGTTCCGCCACTCAACACACAATGCCTTGAAAGGTGGTAAGCGGGGAACGGGGTCCTTAACACTAGGTTCCTCCTGTCTACGGTTCTCTCTGCAGTATGCGAGATACAACGTGAAGCTAAAAAAAGAAGTTAAATAACTTTTTAATGGAAATAATAGTTACATACTTAGCTAATGCTTAGTAGGAGTACGCATGTAACAGGGTAGTCACCGCTTTTTCTCTTATTATCAGCACGACGAAATAAAATAATTCATTGTCCCCAAGTGGGAATGGAACCCACACCCGTCGCTCGCGTCGGTAGAAAGACAGTCTTTATTTTTAATGAATATAAATACCTGATGACTTGCATTATATCAGTAGTGTGTCATTAGTCATTACAATGCAATGAGTAAGGTTGTTTATATTATATTTATATCGTTCTTCTAGCCTCGGTAGATAAATTAAGATTTTGAATTACGCAAACGCATTACGCAAAACATAAAAACAGACAATATTATGTATTATTGTGAAGCCACTGAGTCGCAGTGGCAAATTATTTAAATTAAAATTAATAAGAGAACAGTATATTTCAAATCTTATTATTTCTATCACAAAACTGCGCCACACACATCATGAATATGAATTATTGCCATATATACTTTGATTATGAAGTAAAAATATTTTGTACGATCCTATTTGATATGCATTACTAAGCCAATGTTAAAGACCTTCGAATCTATACGGAAATTACCATATTATGTATGATATGGAGGTAGTTTGTATGGGTTTTTATCTGTGGTCTATTATACATTTCCAATATTTGGATGTTATTCCTCTATTTGTACTGTACGGTCTTACATGTTAGTAAATTTCATAATTGCATAAAAAATGAAGCATAAAACAATGCTCAATGCTGTAGACGTGGATATTATTAGTTTTAGTATATTACCTCAATGAGATCACAATGAACATTATAAAAATGGTCTTTACATACGGGAGGACAGACAGACATACAGATGAATAACAAAGTGATGAAGTATAAGGGACTTAATTTTTCTATTGAAGTGGGAAGCCCATAAATCCCCAAATAGCATTTAAGCTAAGTAACTCCAACATCGTTATATATTTCCAACAAATAAGCCATAAAATATTTTTTATAAGAATTTAAACGACATGTCAATAAGTTGCTTAAATTAAAATCAATATCCTAAAAGTGACGAAGATATTGAATATAAGTTCAAGCTGGTTATTTAATTATATACGATGATAATTAACACGCAGTTTTCCTCTTATATTTTTTAATATCGTAGCCATATCGTAGCAAATTCGTAGCAATGCGTAGCTTTATACAAACATTTATATACTAAACGGAACGTGATTTATATAATATGGGCCGGCTAATGAGGTTTTAATTTTTTATCTGAATAAATTTGTCCCTACAAATGAATAATGTTTCACAAATCTTATTTCTATTGTATGAATTATGTTAAATTTAGCTCGACATAGAAATATATATTTATATCTGTACAGATAATAATGCTTACCACTTAAAATTAAATATCTGACAATAGTACTGGCCAAATCTTTTTTTTATTTAATAGATTTTGACTAAACTTGGACTGTTAAGTTATGTTATGTTAAAATATTGCTGATTTAATAAAAAAATGCGGTGTTGAATTCCGCTACTGAACACTAGGTACCACAGTGGAATAATATAGATTTATAACATTGATTATAATAACGTAACGTGGCGGTTGTGGATTCGATTTCCAGTCGAGAAGAATTAATTATTTTCTTCTTTCTCGCCCTAGTAACAAGATAAAACGCTGCGTTGAGTTCCGCCAGAGTGTTTTAACACGATTTTCTCTCTGCCTACCCAGCTATATGCGGGATATAGAGTTCTCTCTACTCTCTTCTTACAAAAAAATCGAGAACGATATCTAACTTTCTGTAAAGGTAAATAAAAAAGTCCGCACTGGTTATTTATTAAATATTTTTGTTGTAGATTCATTGAAAAGAACTTTAAAAATTTTACTGATGACCAATAAGCTCATTAATGTCTTTAGAAAGCACCTCCATAAGAACAATTGTATTTTTTTGTAATTTGTTTAGGTTATGAATATTTATGTATATTTGGGCTCACTAGTATGGAGTAAAGTTTCAACGACCTGTATGGATTTTGCTATCTATTCTTTTTGAAGAGTATTGCAACCGAAATACACGAAATATTCTTTTTGAATTTTTGTTTGGATACCGAATTATTGATTGAAAGTCATTTTTTGTTTATATATGAGTATGTTATATACAAAATAATTGTAACACTTTTTTAGCTTCACGGCTTTCCTGCACATAGCTGGATAGGCAGAGGTAATTAAGTGATGAGTTACTCCGTTGCCTGCTTACAAGACATTACATATTTTGCACTCAACGCCGCACTGATTAAGTTACTAGAAAAAAAAAATGAAAATGATTCCCTCAAATGGAAATTGTACGACACTGACGAAAACACTGTACGACGTACGACTATAAACACAGTCAGATGATGACCTAAATTTACATGTGTTATTATAAAAATATGGGAAACCAATCTATTTTAATATTTTATTTCAAATTAACCTATTTGAATCACACCCGCAACGAATAAATCTCATAGAAACAAATATTATATGACTATGATATATAATTAAAATAATTAATGTCTGCCATAATAAAAAGGCACGATAAATAATTCTTATGGTTATTTGACACAATTGCCCATTAGGTACCTTTGTTTTAATAACTAATTGTGGTTAACGAGGTTACAAGTAACTTGACGTGGCTCACGTTTAGTAGGTCGCGTTCATAGAAATATTATGCCTGAATCCACTTAAATAAGACTATTAATCAAATCAAAGTTATGCGAATAATTTGAACTTCATTAGCTAACTTATATGTTATACACGAGATATGGTGGTTCACGTTCCACTTTATAATTATATCTTTTGATATAACTACGCAGTGCTACGAAATCGCTACGAAAATTGTTAAGAGGAAAAATTTTGATAGATCATTTTATATATATATATATCTGCATAAATATAAGAAGGATATTTAACTATTATTTATATGTTAATAAATCTTATTTTAAGAACTAAACTACATTTAAAGCTAAGTTTCTACATAGTTTTAGTGTTACAAGCGTTACGTGATTGATTTAAACTAGGTTACTGCTGCGTGATAAGTTCACACAATTATCAAATGTCACAAAATGTGGCACTGTAAGAGAAAAAAAATTTTAATGGTTAATTTAGATAGAATAAAAATATATAAAAAAATGATAAATATAAAGAAAGGTTATAAATGCAAAATAATCTTTATCTTATTGCTGGAAATATCACGATTGTCAAATATAACTACAATATCATTATAAAAATAATGTTTTATAACATCCCTTTTATTTTTTTAGGCACGGGGGTCTTTTGTGAATATAAACTTTCCGATCACTATTAAAACGTTATATGTCAAATGTCTTTGCCTATCTATATCGCCTAAACGATCATGGATTACAATAATCGCTCAACTTGGAATCGAACTCCCACATCGTATTTATAGTTTGACAGTTTCTTGCTGCGCTACTATGGGCGTATATTTTACATCCCATATACCTGCTATGGTTTTCAGGTAACCTTGGTAAGGCAAATTTGGTTTTCAGGCTTCCACAAAGACGCTCGGTGTCTAGCTAAATGTCTAGAACATTTTATATTAAGTTGTGGAGCACAACACCGAGCTTGGCTTTACGAGAGCAAAAAAATTCAAATAATTTATATGTAATCATTTTATAATTGCTATATTACTGTATGTTTATAAAAAAATAAGTATTTTTACCTATTTTCAAGTACATTCTATGTTGATTACATATTAACAAGCTAAAATTAAGCTATAATTTTCATCCATTAGTCTTTTAACGGAAACAGCTGGACAAAGGCTAATGCGGTCCCCTAATGTTAGCCACTCCGCCATTGTAAGGCCAAGGCTTTACATACGAGTATATGAGTATGTAGCTTAATGTTTTTTTTTATAAAATCATCCCACGTACTCGTAATTTCGTTACACTACGAAATATGCTGCAGCTGTGACATAATTGAGACAAATACAGCTACCAACGTTACTTACTTGATAGCTAAAATATCGGTCAAGTGCGAGTAGTCACATCTAAAATATATTATTAAAAAATATATTAAAATATATTTTCGATTTCATTATACATACTTACATTATATAAAATACCGTTTTTATATTTACTCGATATAAATTTGTAAGTTATTTATAACTCTATTTACTGTAACAAATATTTATATTGAACATTTACTTTATCAAATTACTGGCTGTGTTAAAAGTAAATGCTGTATTGTATAAATATGTATAACCAAAATTTTGATTAAAGCCATTTATATATTAAATATAAAATTACACTCTAGTTCCCCTGGTCATCGTATTCATTGGATCACGCGTAAACGGAAGGATCGATTTTATGGGTTGCTCTAATTAATGTTAGGAAGGGTTCTTATGAAGAAAATTTTGTCTGTCTTTCTGTTTGTCTGTGCTCATCTCCTATCAAGCTGAATCGATTTTTTAGACTAGCTTACCCGATGCAGAACAATAGTAATCCAGCTGAATTGTAAGAAATAATGAAAAGCTGCCATTTCAAACTTTCCAATGATAAACAAAAGATAAGAATCTAGAACACCTAATAAAGAACTATAATAGAAAATCAAACTATAAAAATCCAGAAAATGGCTCTTTGGTTAAAAAATAGTTGTTCATTATTTGATTCGTTGAAATATTAATGAATATCCAATCTGCACTAATAAATAAAATTGGAGTGTCTGTGCTGTTGAATACGGTACATATACCAAAATAGCATTTTCACAATATTTGTCTGTCTGTCTGTCTGTTTGTTCTAGCTAATTTGGACGGGACTTTCACTGACAGGTAGCTGCTGTTATAAGGAGTATCTTAGGATACTTTTATTTTAGAAAAAAAAATAGAGCAAGTACGAGTATACTGAACATGTACACTGTGAATTCTTATAACATATCGAAACAAATGCAATTCACTTTACTTAAGCCGAGTGCAGATATATATATATATATATATATATATATATATATATATATATATATATATATATATATATATATATATATATATATATATATATATATATATATATATATATATATATATATATATATATATATATATATATATATATATATATATATATATATACATATGTTTCAGGCTTTTAGGGTCAAGCATCAATCACTACCAGCAACTCCGCTCCCGTACTAACAACCTCCTATAGATACCTTTGTGCCGTACGAAATGCTATGATGACTCTTTTACTGTTAAGACAGTAAAACTTTGGAATATTTAAACGTCGCCTCAAGCAATACTATCTGGAACTATAAGCTTATAATTTCATATTCATTGTATGTATGTCTACGTAAGTGTATAATATATACCTTTATATGTTTGTATGCACATGTTAACCTCATATATATTTTTATGTATGTATGTATCTATTTGTATATATAGGTATGTGTATGTATGTATATCTATATAAATTGTTATATATGTAAATATGTTTAGTATATGTATATATAATAAACAATATAACCTAAAATATATATGTATGTATAGTTGTAATGCAATACTTTTTGCACCTTTCTGCATTTCTACTACTGATCCAATATTAATTATAATGGTTGCCTGGAAGAGTTAGCTTCAGCGATAAGGCCGCCATTGCACATTCACTCTTACATATAATTATGTTTGTAGTATATTTTTTTGTTAAGTGTTATATATTTTTTTTCTACAATAACGTATTATTATTATGTTAACGTATTAGTATTATGTTCCCAGTACTTTGGAAGGCTTGCGTGGGGACACAGGTCCAGCACGTAGAGGCCCCTTAGAGAATATAAAACATTTTACTGTTGTTATTATTATTATATATAACGGCGTAACGACAATTTATAAATAAACAAATTATTATTGAATAAATGAATGTGAATTGAATGAATGTTAAATTATAATTATTTGCTAAAATGATTATTAATATAACTAAATAAGTTAATATAACTAAATAAGTTAATATAATTAAAATTATTAATATGATTAATATTTGTTAAAGATTTATAGACAAGCAATTGATTAAAGCCAGATTTTGTAAAAACTCATAGTGGGGGTACTATTATAAATAAGAGTGAATATTGTTACACACGGCATTCTGACTCTAGCAATTGTAAACAGTAGACGTCTTTATTTTAATAAAAGTTTGTACGAAATATTTGCTAGTTTTTCTTGTCATGGAATATTGTGACATTGAAAATGACGTCAGCATTGCTGACGTCATTTTCCCATGTATATATATATATATATATATATATATATATATATATATATATATATATATATATATATATATATATATATATATATATATATATATATATATATATATATATATATATATATATATATATATATATATATATATATATATATATATATATATATATATATATTACCTCCATATTTTTAGCTTGGCGTGAGAGAAGTGACTCTTGCCTTACTAATAAGCCACATTTAGAAATTATAACACTACAATGGTTTTGGACAATGCGTGCTGCAGAAAAAAAAGCAAGCTTCTGTTTTCAAACTGTATTTTTTATATTTTTTTCGAATTGTTATTCCACGTTAAAGGCAGAAATATTTTTTTGTATGAATAAAAATTTTACGTAACGAGACTTGCATCCGTGCCTTTTGCAAATATCCAAGTTCCATATTAGAACTTTTAACAAATCAGTTAGTAAATTAATTTAAATACACAATTCGGTCTGAAGAAAAAACACATATTCAGATATAAATACGCTATAATGGTGCAGCACATCATCTGACTGTAAATGCTACTCGGAAAACAGAGTGTCTTAACATTAGGTTCACTCTGTCTACTATATGCAGGATACAATGTGAAGCTAAATATATACCTATATATAAAAGCTGCCTGAAGCTAAGCCAAAGCCCGCAACTGCAAGCATCCATTTTGAAATTAAAAAAACGGGAAAATTCGAAAAGTCCCTGTGTTCTATTACAATCCCAAAGTAATCCGATCACCTTGTTCACAGATCATCTTATACAGAATAGTAGCAGTGATGTTCTAGCATTTCGAGCTGTATTGAAATTGACACCATCACATCCAACCAACCCACAGTACCCGTAAGTATAAATTGTATTTAAAATATAATTTACTTAAAACAAAAATTCTAAATAAATATAATATTTATATATTTACAAAATATTTCATTAACTATTATTCTAAATTTATTTTATATTATGTAAAAAAAAAAAGAATAAAGCGTGTCTTGACACTAACTTCTCTCTTCATGTTCCAAAAAGCAGGAACCTGAAAAACATTGTGAATTAATATTTTGGTGACTAGAACTCATGCCTGGATTTCAGGACCACGTAGTCTAGGCTCGTAGGCTCTGCCTGTAAATGCGATGGTTTGTAGGTTCGATTCCCACTCGGGGAGAATGAATTATTTTCATTTTCTTCGCTCTGGTAACAAGAAAAAGCGCGGCGTTGAGATCCGCCACTCAACACGCAACGCCTCAAAAGACGGAAAGCGGGGAACGGAGTGTCTTACCACTAGGTTCTTACGGTTCTCTCTGCCTACCCTGCCATGTGCGGGATACAGCGTGAAGCTAATTTAATAAAAATAAACTGACATATTAATAAAAATTTCATAAGAAAACAGTAAACATTGCTTTTTTTTTTTGATAATTTTTCTTTCTGTTCTAAACCATCTAAAGAAGCGAATCAAATAAATTTGGTACCACTTCTACATACACGTACATATTATGAGGAGAATATTAAAAACTTATGTAAAATATCCTAGGGATTGATTTATTCTCAGAAATGCACTAGAGCTTCTTTTGTTAGTACAAACTAAATTATTTGCCCTTTTTAAGTTCCAACTCATATGCATTAGCATTTTTACAGCACATAATAATACTGTAATAATATTAGTTTGTTTTGAAATATATTTTTTAAAGTATAGATTTTTTTTATTTATATTTCTATACAATTCCCCTCTGTGATAAAAAGCGAAGAAATTTGTTTGGTACTAAATTCTCTTTGAATGACCTCTTATGTGAGAAAAAGCGTAAAGCTTTAGTTTCGCTTTGCGTATTGGTCTCAATGCTTCGTTTTGCAATATACATAATTTTATAACAAAATAAACTGATATTATTCGTATCATAATGAATTCGTGAGAAATAAAATTTTTGAAAATTATAACAAAAAAAAAAAAAATATATAAATACTTTTCCTTTCTTTATAGCTTCACCGTGTGTCAGGTTAGGCATAGGAATCAAGAGTTAACGCATGCCTTTCCACCGATTTTAGGGATATTGCATGTTGTCTTAGGTCAGTTAGCTCTACGCCGCGATTTGTTTGATTATTATAATAATATACATAATGTAAAAAAAAATCTATATTATTTATTTGATATTAAATTGTATATTATTGTTTGAATATTAATAACAGGTAATTATTAACAATATAAACATGATTTGTCAAAACACTGTCCAATATTGTTTGTTTTGTTTAAGGTTATTATGTCAAATGATCCGTAAGCTGTCAGCGGCGCCGCCCTTCTGTGTGCCCAACTACCATAAGATATTTGATGATACTTCTGTAAGTAATTTTGCTAATTACATCTGTATATCAGTTCTTATATATTTTATTACAGCCAAAATAAATATTAAGCAATCATTTCATTTATTTCTTGCATTCGTAATATGAAGCTTGAATTAATAAGAAACCGGTATCGTTTTATATGTTTGATATTATTTTAACAATAATATAATATAATAAATAATTTTGCGAATTTTCCGTCATAGGCAAATACTGCTAAGACATTACGTACGTTACGTAAGAAGTTACGTACTTTTCGCTCAATTTTACAGACATCGCGTGTTCAGACTAGTTGTTTTTTTTTTAAATAATTTTCTTACAGTAAGCGAAATTACTTTAAGTTGACCTATTATTATCATCCGTTCTCATCTACTGCTGAACGTATGTATCAATAAATATATATATATATATATATATATATATATATATATATATATATATATATATATATATATATATATATATATATATATATATATATATATATATATATATAATTAATAATATCCTTCTGAATAAATTACGTGGGCTGCAGTGAGACGGTTCAAACTTGAACGAATAGTAATTATTAATTCCTGTAAACTGGTTCCATACTAAATACTAAACAAACGAAGCTTATACAAAACAATTGTATAAAAGCTAAGAAGCTTATATAAAACTACCTACACATGTTATGCCTACATAAATTGACGTTTTTTATTTGTCATTGTCAAATTTATTTGTCACCGTTTCTGAACTACGATATAACTGAGTAGATAAGACAAATAAGGATAAAATCGTCAAAACCCATTCCTAGTTACCACGCAACATTGATACCTATATAACCTCATCCTTTTTTGAAGTGGGTTGATCAATAAATATTTGACAACATGGAAAGGCTAGATGTAAATGCCTACATGACCTCAATATTTAAACTACTTTAAATAATCAATTTAACGTATTGATTTTTTTATTACATTAGTATTTTTTTTTTATACTTTCACGCTATATCCTTCGCATATTATCAGGGTAGATAGAGGGAACTGTAGGTAAAAGGAACGGATTTCCGCATTTCGAGGCATTGTGTGTTGAGTGGCGGAACTCAACGCTGTAATTTTGCCTTGTTACCAGAGCGAAGAAAATGAAAATAAATCATTCTCTCCGAGTGGGAATGGAAACCACAAGCTGTTAATGCTAACAGCTTGTTTTCTGATTATGGTACATATTACTAAGCATTTCCTAACAAAGCAATTCATGAATATAGTGGTGCAATTTTAAAAACGTCCCACTGTAAAAAGCAGTGGTTGTGGGTCTTCCCCACTTGAGGAAGTACATTATTTTTACTACGCTGAGTGGCGTCTTCTACATTATCACATATCGCCAATAATAGTTTTACATCTTCCACATACGGACAATTACACTTTTATGATATGCATAGATCAAATTTGAAGTCTGTAAAATAAATAGATTATAAAACGTTAAATTGACATAAAAGATAGTGTTAAAGCTCCCCTTCCTCCATTTTCTAGCTTTGGGTTTCGCAAGCAATTATAATCATAACAACGTAACACGGAACTTTAGTACAAGGTCAAAATAACAAAAACAATCTCCGTTAAGTAGCTCCGGTCTCCAGGATACACGAGCGAGCGAAGCTTTATGGTTCATCAAAAGCTAACAAGCGTGGAAATACTATACGTAAGCAGATTTAAAATACCTTTTATGATTTCTTTTAAGAAACTTAAAAAAAATAATAATTAAATGCTTTTTCCCGCAGAAAGCATTAGGCTCCGTTCCCCAAAATCCACCCAATTTTCAAAGTATTGAGCGGCGAAACTCAACGTTGCGCTTTGCCTTGTTACCCGAAAGAGGGACTGGTATCTGGCCGAACCAAATCCACCTCCAAGCTGGTCCGCTGAGTCACAAATACCTCGAAATTATATATATATATATATATATATATATATATATATATATATATATATATATATATATATATATATATATATATATATATATATATATATATATATATATATATATATATCATCCTTATTGACAGGAGTGAACTAAGTCAAACGAGATAGTTCTTGAGATAATGACCGTCAAAATTTTGGAAGATGAAAATCGTCATAACTTTTCCTTTTCTAATAATAAAGTGTACTAGAGGACCCGTTGACGCGTGAAATACGCGTTGCCATAGCAACGCGTACGTCACTTTATACAATAGTTATATATGTATATATTATGTATATACTGCATAATATGTATATATTATGGTAGTGTGTGTAATGTTTTATTTATTAATTTAATTATTGTACTTTATAAGTATGATTATTGAAAAAATATTAACGTTTTGCACTTCTCATACACATAAACTATTGGTGTGCTAAGTTTTATACTCCTCCGTCCGCGCAATTTCCGTAAAAAGCTTCACGTATTATAGAGTGTATTATAAGAATTTCATAAATGAAATAAGATAATTCTTACTTAATTGTGATTTACTTAGTCTTCCACCATTGTTAGTAATTTTTAACCCTAAATAAATAACTAATTTTTAAAAAATCACTGTCTCATCACTAGGTACTAGTATATGTTACAATATATTTGCTTTATACTCTAAGTTTTAAATAATTGTCTAATAAATAAACTTATTAGCTAGTTATTATATATTATACATAAAATGTTTGATATTTAAAGTTATTTTCATTTTACCGCTCTGGCAAGACAAAGCGCGGCGTTGAGTTCCGCCACTCAACATGCAGTATGTCTATTTACGAACTAGGAAGGTGCCATTTTATAGTATCGTTTGCTTATGTTATATTTTTACTAAGAAAAAAAATTACAAAAATAACAAAATATATAATTCTTCTATTGATTCTACGGTATTTCTCGGTATGGTGATACCATATTGACTGATTGATTGATTGACTCACATTGATAGATTGACAAATACATTTAGCTCAGCAGCTTTCGTGGTTAAAAAAAATCGATTATTTAGCGACGTAGAAACGGCTCGCCTTGTTTACTTTAGCTACTTTCGTAATATACTGTCTTATGGCATTATACTTTGGTGTAATGCAGTCGCTACTAACTTAATTTTTGTGTTTTGTTGCAGAAGCAAGCTATACTAAAGATTCCTTCAGGTTAAATTTTTAAGAATTTAATATATTGACAGTTGCATCTCAATATATTTTTGTAAATGTATATAATTTATGTTAAGAATTTACCATAATTGTTGATTTATATATTATAACTCGAAATACTTTAAACTTACAGCGCCTGTAACTCGAGTGTCTTGTGGAAACGTTCGAGAATGTTCTACATAACAATTTAAAAGAATTGTTTAAAGTCATTTGTGTGTTAAAGGTTATTACCAAATTAATGATTATAGAATAATAACACGCCTCGGGAATAATATTCTAACTCCACTCTATTTAAAACATATCATTATCAATAATGAATAATTGTAAAAAAAATATACCAATAAAAAAAATTTAAGATCCGGACTTTCTCAGGTCTAGAATTTCTTAAATAACTTCTTTTATATGAATATTCTACAACACGAGAAAGATATGAAATAAATATATATTGCTTCAAAATCGATTATTATAGCGCTTTACAAAGAAAACTAATTGACTGCATTCATTTGAAAGGCTCGGATTTCCGAGAGATTTTGGTATCAAATAGGTTCCTACAATTTTGTAGCTATTCAATGAAATTCGTTGGAGATACTTATTATTTACTTTGCCATTTGTTGCTAGTCTGGAGAAAGGTCGTAGGTGCAATGTTCACTTGTGATGGATATTTGTGGCAAATATTTGCTATAAGTCTGGATGTTAATATGTTTATGGATGTACTCGTATATTTAATTTAATTCATTGAGTCATTCATACTTGGATGTAGGGATAGGAGGATAGGTGGTCCGAGCCCACCCCATTACAGCATTGTCTGGTGCCCACCCTAGAATTTTAGTAACAAAAATCAAGAGATCAAGAGAGTAAAAATAGTTTACAAATAAATATTAGTTTATATTATATATATATATATATATATATATATATATATATATATATATATATATATATATATATATATATATATATATATATATATATATATATATATATATATATATATATATATATATATATATATATATATATATATATATATATATATGTATATAATTTATAAGTATTGCGTGACATTGACACCTACACTTGTACACCAGTCGCTGTCTTTGTTCGACCCCCACTTTCTATAGATCTATGGGCCCCCAGGAAAACCATGATATACTAAAATATTTTTAATATTAAAGTTTCTTTAGAATGTATTATTTATTAATATTGTCTAGGATCTAATTCATGACTTGTCCAAAATATTCAATAGTAATTATTGTGCCAGTTGCAGTACATCTAATATAAAAAATATGAAATAAATTTGTCAGATTATTAGCTAACTGTCAGTTAGATTTCTGAAAGAATAATTCTCTTATTTATTACGTTTTCATTCTACGTACGCAATGCGGAATAAGCACGATAAAATGTGAGATATATAGGGGCACTGGTGTAAATATAATACTTACAAATGATTTCTTCTTGCCGACTTAATAGCTGACATTTTTTTTATTTAAGCATTCATTTTTGTAAGCACAGCTTTTTGAACTCTTTGCAGTAGTCCATGAACACAGTTTCATTTCTACTGTAAAAAAATGGCAGAAATTGAAGATCTTACCAAATAAGATAGATAGATAGATAGATTTGTGTATTGTGTACTTAAGATACAAATTTACAAAGAAAAAACAAATTAAGTAGCATGCAAATGCGACTATATTACTAATAGTAATCTCTTACAGGTAACCTGAAGCGAAGATAGACTATAGACGTTTACGATGAGAGTTTCAAAAAAAGGATATCCAGATATTGAAACTAACATATGTTATTTATGTAGTTTTACAATGATAAACAAAAAACGGAATTTATAGAATATAATGTAAAGAAAAGTTTAGTGCAGTTGTAAAAATCTTTTAAGAATAATATTTTAAAATGTGAGCGACCGTTTTTATGTAGTTTTTGAATATATTGATCAATACTTACATGGGCTTAGATACATGTCCATGTTAGTTCAGGGTTTGTGTAAAGCTAAGGGTTTTAGCCTGATCGCTCAGTTCTTGAGGTCATCGTCGCGTAGTGGGATAGGATAGGAATATTGTACTGTAATTGCGATAGCTGTAGGTTTGACTCTTACTCACTGGACTTTACCTCTTTCTTCCAAGATATACTGTATATATATGTAATGTATAGAATTCGGACGATAAGTGGAGAGTACTAGTTTCCCTCTATCCACCGTACCATTTGAGGGATAAAATAAGAACCTTTAAAAAAAAAGCTGAAACATATCTCTTGCATTTAGTTATATAAAGAAATTTTCACTTAATATTATATTTGTCCCAATAAAGTGTGTAGTATCTGTACATTCATATTTGTTCTGGATTCCATAGACTATATATCAAAGAAGGCTAAATGCTACGAGTATTTCGTAGCGAATGTGTCATGTGTCATGTCATGTGTCATGTCATGTGTCATACAAAACAGTAGGTATTTCTTTTTTGCCATGCGGGCGATGACACAGACTAGTTTTTATTATATATAATAATATTTACAACATGACCTATATTTATACATACATACACGCGTTTGTATCAAGGTCGTTGTTCAATAGAATTTAAATTAGTACGAGTATTAAGGTTATCAGATATATCTATACGTTGTATATAGAAGATGTGAACCGAATAATGAATATATATATATATATATATATATATATATATATATATATATATATATATATATATATATATATATATATATATATATATATATATATATATATATATATATATATATATATATATATATATATATATATATATATATATATGTATGTATTATGTATGTATGTTTTATGTGTATAATCTTGTATCGGATTAATATATTTATAATATATATATATACCTTACATCCAAAGGAAAAACAGACACCTTGTAGAGTTGTTACGACTCTATTTCTCAGGAACTCGTGAGGAAATTAATATGAATTATTTTGAAATTAATATGAATTGTTTAATTGCAATTATTCTTGAATTAATATTTTTTTCTTTTTTTTGTATAGTATGCATATTTTTGTACGATAAAAGTGGAATAGTTACTCAAATAAATAGTGAAGTATAATACTACTATATACTATAAATAGTATAGTTACTGAAATAAATTTGTTCGGAACACACACTTGGCCCATTTCAGACAAAGTCAAGGTTAATAATATTTACGCGTGCTGTCATAATCTTTCGTAATAATATTCTAACGTGCTAAGACTTTCTAAACACGATATAGTATTTTAATATTTCTAGTATTAAATAATTGATTTTTGTACGAGTCTAAACTAACATTATAAGGCTCAATGGTTTGTTCGAATAAACGCACTAATCTCACGAGCTAATGGTAGTTTAAAATTTTACAGCCATTTTTTATGAGCCATCTTGGCGCAGCGGCACAACGTCTGACGGTTGCAGGTTCGATTTTCATTCGGGGAGATTTGACTTGTTTAACACCACTTCACTCAACACGCAATTTCTTGAAAGACGGAAAGTGAGGAATGGAGTGTTTTCCTCTCTGACTGCCCTACATTGTGCGGGTTACAGCGTGAAGCTATAGGCTATATAACATCATATCGTTTCATTTATCGTTGTCGCGTAAACGACTGTACCTACTTCGTAGATCAAACTTTGAGTTATTATTTGCATTATGGTTACAAGTTCAAAGCTGACTTGTTAGAGTGTATAATATAGATCTGTCTATATAAATCTGTTATATACTTAGTACCTATATAGCCTTAGTAACTGAGTGATAGATAAACTAGCCAGGGCACAGTCGAAATGACGCATCGTATGTAGCTTAAAAAGTTTTAAAAAGCCAGGGCGCTAAAAGTGGATTTTTAAAAATTCCTATGGAAAAATGAAATTTTACGTTTTATTGCCTCTATACGAAGCTTCGAGCCAAGTTATAATGATAAGTTTCCATTCCTTGTTAGAGTGTCTACGTTGACTTGGATTCAAAATACATATAACATTGATGTTGCCCTAATTTAAAGTAAAAACTTGAATATTAAAAAATATTAGTACCAGCTATAATATTGCTATAAACTATAAGGATAATATTTTAGAATAACTCATAACAATTGCAAATTCCAGTACCACTCGCAATAAATATTACATTTTATGTAATTGTAAGCTTCGTAAAGTATCGAAGAAAGCTAGGTTTCTTAACTCTTGGTGATTGGTGCCAATGCTTCTAGATGTGAGAGATGCGGGAAAATAAGAAAAATAGCACCCATAAAGCAATCCGTCAAATGGAACAAACCAATATACAATCTTGTAAACAACCTGTAGCCAGCCAATATTACTATTTCTGTGATTTACATTTTCTTACGGAACAAAAACAAACAAAATGTAAAGATTTAAAAGTTATTGTTTACCAAAATAAATGATTTACAATGTAATAAATATATTTTGATATAACTGACGAGAAAAGTATGCGGAGAGAACATATAGTGAAAATTCACTCTATTTCACTGACTTAAGATGTTAACTCTAAGAGCGAAATACATTATGTAATCATCACTAATACACACACACACACACACACACACACATACACACAAATAAACATACTCTTTTTGCCCATATCTTTCATAATCAAATTAAATATATATATATATATATATATATATATATATATATATATATATATATATATATATATATATATATATATATATATATATATATATATATATATATATTATATATATATATATATATATATATATATATATATATCTCAGAGGGTGTCTAGCCAATTATCTGTCCGATATTTGGTTTCCGGCATACGGGTACGCGACCCCGGGACCTCGAGCCACCACTTTCATAACCCGATCCAATCCATGTAAGTGGTGTCCCTCCCCTATATTCCAAGTCTTTCTGTCTCTTATTCCCTTTCCTTTCCTGGTTTCTCCCAGTAATGGGTTTGGAGGTCAGATGGCAATCGCTCCACAAAAAACCACTTCGCCACTCATATGGACCGATTGGTCTTAGTCGGAAGGCAGACCCTGGCAAAAAGCCGGGACTAATGCCAGGAAGAAGAAGAAGATATATATATATATATATATATATATATATATATATATATATATATATATATATATATATATATATATATATATATATATATATATATATATATATATATATATATATGTATATATATATATGTATATATATATATATATATATATATATGTATATATATATATATATATATATATATATATATATATATATATATATATATATATATATATATATATATATATATATATATATATATATATATATATATATATATATATATATTTTTTTTCTTTCTTTAGCTTCACTTATCTAAGTTGGAAAATTTTGCATTGCCATTTTAAATTTATTGAGTTAAGTTTCAGTGTTATTTCAGAAATTTTCTTTTTTTGTTGTATTAATACTTGTTAAATCAATAATTTCCAATCCTTGTCCTTTTATATTATTATTGCTATTAATTAAAGTAAATAGCGTACTTTGTATAGAACATCCTGCTGGTAACATTACGAGATAGCTTCCCTGTATTTTTATGTATTTCTGCTGGTTGCACGATAGTTTCAATTTAGTTGGTTCTGGAATGGTGATAATATAATGTCTGTCGTCCAAATGTTCGATTGCTTCTGTAGTAAGGATAATCGATGTGTACTGACAGGAACTTTGCAGCTGCTGTGTCGTTATGAGGCGCTCTATACAATCTAGCTGTTTTTCTTGTTTGTAGTTTAGTTTATGACCACATAAGTATGATTCACCGATCTTCGGGCATTCAGCCTCTATGTACATAAAATCTTTTTCGTGAATTGCTATATGAGGTTGAGGAGGGATAAGGATTTGACTTATGCTTTTGTCAGGGTCGATATCAGGATCATAATTCTGTAACAATCGAGCGCTATTAGGTACTCTTTTAAGTCTTATCTTTGCAACTGGTAGTCGTTTCTTTTTTGTGTAAATGTATATGAGTAGGTCAGCTAAAGCATTATCTTGTGTAAAACGAGGGGCAGGTTTTTGTCGAAATATTTTAGGGTTTCGAACGAATATCTGTTGGTCAGGTAAGTAAAGAGTCCCGGGTTCTATATTTTTATCCAAATTTTTAATTATTAGAGTTCGTCGATGTAAAGAGGAGTTGTTAATAATATCGTAAACTATTTTCGTACGGTCACGATGGTCTAGTATGTACTGTTGTAGTAATTGCTCTGTCAAATCTATGTGTACGGGGTCACGAGGATCGAAGTGTCCGGTAATAATATCTATCGGTTTGCATTTAATGAAACTATGGATAGAAGTATTATAGGCTAAGACAGCATAAGGCATGAGATGGACGACTTTTTGGCTTAATTTAAGGATTCTTGTATGTTCTAACAGTGTGGAATGAAACCTTTCTACCAATCCGTTGTCGTTAAGTGTATAAGGTATTTTTTTTATAATTTTATGATGGATTATTCCGGGTAATCTCAAAAATTCTAAGAATAATTGGTTTGAAAATTCGGATAACAATCGTAAAACTCTTAAAACTTTATCTAAAACAGACATTTTTTTATTTTCTTTAGATACTATAATTTATATTCTAAATTAATATTACGATGAGCGTCTTGAGAACGCGCTCTGCTATTATAATTACTAAACCTAGGGGTCTTCGATTGCCTCTGAAGGGAAATCTTGGATATGGATAAAATAAAAGGATCTAAAACTACGGGTAAGCAATCACAAGAAAGATTCTAATGTACTTACATACAAATCTGGTCTTCTTCGGTGTATCAATGTTTGGATACGCCTCGCTGCGCCGCCTCGTAGATTCTGGATACTCTGGTTGGTGCTTGAAAGCCACCCGGGTGGACCGCGACGTTAATTTCTTAAGAAATTTAAATTACGTTGCTCGCGACCCGGCCCGCGAGTATCCTACCGACTGCGCCAATTATGTACGGTGGCAGCGTAGGATCCAAAAAAAACCAAATCTTTAAAATATTTTATTAAAAATTACAATTTAAATTATTAACTAAAATGGTGACTACTTGCTCGATGTGAGAAAACAAGAGTGAATAATTATATTAATATTAAAACTAACATGAACAAAAACATTGAATGAAAAATGACACTACGTTTTACATTACTTGCTGTTACAATTCTTAGATTTGATGGAATGCAGTAAACAAGTTACGCGAATTCTGGCTAAGCGATTGCCGGGTAGTGTGGGAACGTAACAAATCTTTACATTGTTTGTTTTTGTTCCGTAAGAAAATGTAAATCACTGAAATAGTAATATTGGCTGGCTACAGGTTTGTTTACAAGATTGTATATTGGTTTGTTCCATTTGACGGATTGCTTTATTCCTATGGGTGCTTTTCTTATTTTCCCGCATCTCTCACATCTAGAAGCATTGGCACCAATGACCAAGAGTTAAGAAACCTAGCTTTCTTCGATACTTTACGAAGCTTACAATTACATAAAATGTAATATTTATTGCGAGTGGTACTGGAATTTCCAATTGTTATGAGTTATTCTAAAATATTATCCTTATAGTTTACAGCAATATTATAGCTGGTACTAATATTTTTTAATATTCAAGTTTTTACTTTAAATTAGGGCAACATCAATGTTATATGTATTTTGAATCCAAGTCAACGTAGACACTCTAACAAGGAATGGAAACTTATCATTATAACTTGGCTCGAAGCTTCGTATAGAGGCAATAAAACGTAAAATTTCATTTTTCCATAGGAATTTTTAAAAATCTACTTTTAGCGCCCTGGCTTTTAAAAACTTTTTAAAGCTATATACGATGCGTCAATTCGACTGTGGCCTGGCTTGTTTGTCTATCACTCAATTACTAAGGCTATAAAGGTATTAAGTATATAACAGATTTATATAGACAGATCTATATTATACACTCTAACAAGTAAGCTGTGAACTTGTAACCATAATGCAAATAATAACTCAAAGTTTGATCTACGAAGTAGGTACAGTCGTTTACGCGACAACGATAAATGAAACGATATGTCGATTGTCGACAATTTCCTACTTTTTATACTAAAAAAACATTCACAGGAAATATAATATTTTTGGCTACAGAGCCATAAGATCACATTTTGTAATTACATTGCTTTTTTTTATTGCTAACATATACAATATTGTTTTAAATTTTTTGATGTGGTGCACAAACAAAGTTATAATAATAACAATCGAAACAAGTATTTAAAATGGCAATGCAAAATTTTCCAACTTAGATAAGTGAAGCTAAAGAAAGAAAAAGAAAATATATATATATATATATATATATATATATATATATATATATATATATATATATATATATATATATATATATATATATATATATATATATATATATATATATATAAGTAGATGCAGTTCAAACTAAAATTAGACATCATAGCAGGTACTGAAATAAATATTTGAAGAATGCAGAATACCCTGAAATATACGAGCAATTTCTAAAACTTTGTCTATTTATAGTCTTCCTAACCAATGAATAATTTAATAGCAACAGCATACTTTGTATAAATTAAAGAGATACTTATGACAAGTGACATTGTAAGTGTATAATATTAAAATAAATATATTATTATAATATTATAAATATATTATTGACTGACAGCGAATTTTATATTTTATTTTGAATTAATTATTTTAATTTTCTCGTTCTAGTAAAAAGACAAAAGCTCCAAAAGCTCCCTTTGTCTACCTTGCTATATGTAGAGTACAGTGTGAAACTTCTGAAAATGCATATAAATGTATGATGATACTTAACTTACGCTATATAGGCCATAAGTTCAAACTACTTAATAAGCATTGTTCGATTTGTTCTTCGTAATTCTTCTTTAGAAAAAGACATAAGCAGGACAATATATAATAGAAGACCAATTTCAATTTTATATTCACGTGTTGGAGGAACTCAACCAATTTAACATAAAAATTAGAATTTCTTACAATTACATATGCAAATACATGTATCTGTACATACCTTCTGCGATATAGCTGGCTATGCAGAGAGAATTTTAGGCATCACGTTCTCCGTTTTCAAATTAGACACATTACGCGTGAAGTGCGCGAATTTAGCGCTATCTTTTGAAGAAATAATACAATTTTATATTTTATTCACAGGTACCAATAGAAGCTGCGCATTTATTTGACGCTGTTATCCTTTGGGCCAGAGCTGCATCGGCTGCCATGCGTAACGGTCTTCCACCGACTGATGGAGCAACCCTGATGAAGCTGCTGAGACCTACCACTTATAGATCTTTGCAAGGATTTGATGTAAGTTAAAAGCTTGTATACATTTTTACCTTTCACAGTGGTTAGCCGTTACTTTTACAGAGCTTATTTACATTTTACAATAAAAATAACCTGAGATAGTATTTTGTGTAATCAACCTATGTATGTATATAATAAGAGAAGAGATATCGGTCAAGTGGTAGACGTACTAGTACAACAAAAAGTATAACTTATAAAAGTTGATAAACGTAAATTTGCTATATTTGTATGAACTACAAATATAACTTTGTAATAAATGTTTATTTGGGATATACCTGATTACGAATGTAAAACTCCTTACCAAATTTCAGGATTCTACGTCAATGGAAAGTAAATTAAAAAGCAGGTTTTATTACGCGACAAATTTCCACAAAATTAAATTAGGCACAACGCTCGTACCTTTTGATTGTGTCGACTTAGAAGCTTATTTTTTTGTGGTCCACGGGTCTATAGGCACACTGTATATTAATTTTTAATAAAGAATTAATTTTGACAGCATAATTATCCTATAAGGTTTCCGTCTTTTCATTTTAACGAAACCATAAAGTGATTTTAATAACTGTCTGTGATAATATAAATAAAAAGTAATAGTAGACATAAAAAGCACATTTATTATATGCTTTATTTGTTTTTACCAGGCTTACTTAAAAAATATTATTCCTTCTTATTTCTCCGAACAACGATTATTCAGTCTACCGCTATATTGAATTTCGAGCTACGTCACGTGAATTACAATGAATGCGAAATTTCAACTCAAGCTTGTTGCCGAAATTTCAAATATTGTATGTTAATCTAATTCGAAATATAATTTCCCATATTTAATCTAGAGATATAAATATATGCAAGCTTTTAAAATAAAAAAAATAATATAAATGCAACCGCATAGCGTCTGACTGTAAACGGGACGGTATGGGTTCGATTTCCATTTTGTTCAGTTTCAGCAGTCAATATACATTGTCTCGAAATATAAAAAGCGGAGAACGGAGTGTCTTAACATTAGCTTCATGTGCGAATTACAACATAAAGCTTTATAATATTAATATTATAGATAAAGTCACTACTTTTAGTAATTTTCATAAATTATTTTCACCAAGGCTATTGAAAATATTATTTAATTTAATAAGCTTAACCTTTTTTTTTACATTTAGTTACATTTTTACATTAAAATGAATAACACATATAATATTAGCCCGTTTTCAAATTGGAATTGTTAATAAAATAGTTGCTAATACTTCGCCTCCTTGTCATTGAAATTTAGGCCAAAAATTATACCCCTATTATAACGTTAAGGTCTTACAGCTTATATTATTATTATATTTTTATTATTGATTATTATATTATATATTATATTATTACATATAAAATACTAGCGACTTGTTCGAGGTTTCGCTCGCTTGATCGATGTCCTTGGATTTACTCTAATATAATATGCATACATTGTACTTATCATTTCTTTATTATTTTCCTTTCAATTTATTTTGTTTAAAACCATTTTATCTGGGCTGTAAGTACTTCTATATCGGCTAAAACGTTTTCTTCGTATAAATTTCGATCCCGCAGGAATTGCTCCACAGCCACTTCTATCTTGTAGTGGAAGTGGACAGACAGACAGACAAAGTATTTTAAAATGTTGTTGTATGTTTTATTAACGTATAAATAGCTCGATTGTTTCGAAATGACAAACAGACAGTCCAATATACGCAATATATATATATATATATATATATATATATATATATATATATATATATATATATATATATATATATATATATATATATATATATATATATATATATATATATATATATGTATAGATTACATAATATGATATATGTAAGCATCAACACTCAACAGCGGTAAGCTAAAATGTAAGAAAGATAGGAGAATTCTGTATTTTATTAGCTTAACAATAACCCACACTAATTCAAGATTGTTCTTTGGCACTTTGATTCTTCAGATCTTCTCTTCGATATCATAGTAATTTAGTAAGAACAGTATCTTGTTAAATCTAAACAGACAGAAGATATAGCTAAGCTCTTGCCCTATACCCTACCAGGGTATAGGGTACTTTTAAAAGACCGTCTCTTTGATCGAAAAACGATAAAATTATTAAACATAATGAATAGATTTCCAATATTTTTTTTAATTTCCTCTTTATCTTGTATATAGCAAGGTAGGCAAAGATAATCTATTGATAAGACACTACGTGCTCTACTTTCAATCAAGACGTGGCGCGAAAATCAATTCCACGCATCTTCTTACCAGAAGTCATTCCCCCGAGTGGGGATCGAACCCACTGCACCACAATGACGTCAATTTCTAATCCCCCAGAACAAAGAGGCAATAGTGATTTATTACTATAATCTCCCTGCTCTCTTTTAAAATGTAGACAGTGAATGTAGATATACAAAATTGTTTTACCTAGCCCGAATAGCTAAGCTAGAAAGAGCTGCTAGCTGCTAGCTAGCTAGAATATAAGATTTCTATTAAACGCCACACAAACGGCCTTAATGAAACCATTGTACAAGCGTGTTTCGATTTAGTTAGGATGAAACAGAATAGGGTCGGATAAATCGATGTCATAGATCGACTGTATGTAACGGAAGCTCTAGAAAAAGCTTTCCATATTTTGAGGTAAAAGTTAAAATAAAGTTTCGTGAAACTAACAAGTTAAGCGTAAAAAATATTTTTGTAAATAAGCGTTTGAGCATTGGTTTAGGGATGTACCCATAGCAAGGTTTTATTTGCATAATATGATTTTTATTGCAGCGGCCATATTGGATTTATAACTATGTGGATGGATACATAACTATAATGCAATCAAAATTCGAAATCAGTTCTCAATTATTGAAATATAAATTCAGCTTAATCGAAAACTGAATTAAATCATGTAAAACTATATTCAAGTTATTATTATCATTTGTCATCGATGAAGGCAATAATTTGAAATTAAATGCTATTGATAATAAAATTTTAATATGTAAAAATAACTTTAACAGCGTACAGGAAAAAAATCTTAATTAGATATTAGTGGTGTAGCTCCTACAAACAATGCTCATAATCTAGCTCATTCATATGTATTAGTTTAACGTGTAGGCAAAGCTTAAGTAGTGTCAGTTAAGAATTTTTTGAGTTTAGGGAGATTTTTTGTAATTTCTCGACTTTAACTTGAACGCAGCCTTAATTGTTTGTGTGTGTATACAAAAAAAAACATCAAAACGTTCTTTGGTTGCCAAGCAAAATTTGTTTATTAAACATTCCTTATTGGATTTCTCTCAAGTATAGCTTTCATTTCCTGTCTTGATATCACTGTCAAGGTCAACTGCAAAGTACCAACCTATTATCATCTTCCGGGAAATATTATGGCACGATCTCTACTCGAGTTAATGATTATACCTAAACTATTTTCATTTCGCCCCAATTGTCGGCTTATATATATATATATATATATATATATATATATATATATATATATATATATATATATATATATATATATATATATATATATGTATATGTATATATATATATATATATATATATATAATATATATATATATATATATATATATATATATATATATATATATATATATATATAATATATATATATATATATATATATATATATATATATATATATATATATATATATATATATATACTTAGAGACTAAGTTAAAGGTTCTTACTAGCTTTAATATAAAGTATCGAAGCTATTCCTGCATAAAGTAGCTTTAAGTTGTATGAAAATTCAGTGAGATACGTTCTACACGACAGCGCTCTCCAGTAATATATGATGCTGACATACATATGTGCTATAAATAGTTATTTGTAGTACATTTATTCTAATAGATTTATAGTAATAAATTATAATATTATTACGTTAACACAATTTTTATATATACATGTATATATATATATATATATATATATATATATATATATATATATATCTATATATATATATATATACACAGGCAGACAGACAATTTTTTTCAATTCTCTGATTAAGTAGACAAAAAAGTCGTGAAATCTGGCAAAATGTGGAAAACTGAGTGTCTTGACACTAGGTTAGGCGGCTTATCCTGCTAAATGCGGTATAAAAGTACAAAGCTGAAAATGAGCTCTAATATCTAGATGTTTATGGACAGTACATTTTCCTTCGTTCTTCTAATTATTTAAGTATATTGTTTCGAACCAAAATTTTATTAAATATACCATACGTTTATATATCAGAGTAAAGAACAGTAGCTTACATAATTTTTTTCATTCTAGGTGAACATGGATAGTGCTGGGGACGCTGAGGGCAACTTCTCGGTGATAGGCGTGGTACAGGATTCGAATGCGCCGAGCGGATGGAGCGCCCAGCCGGTCGCGGCCTTCCGATATGCTAACACCACTGCCATTTTACCTGTAAGTATTGTTCATATTAATTTAAACGGAAATTTACTCATTTAGCCAACTAGTTGACGCTATCGTAGTATAAAGAAACAGATGGTTAGTCATGTTTTTGCTGTAAAGAAAAACATATAAAAAATATATGTTTTGTGAATGAAAAGTCATAAAAATATTATTAAATATCTTCACGCTCTAATTTTTTTTCATAGAAAGAAGATTTGTCGCTTTACAGAAGGGTGGGCAGAGAGAACTTAGGGTTAAGACACTCCGTTTCCCACTTTCTGTCCAATTTTCGAGATATGGTGAAAAATAATTTAATTATTATCATTTCCCTGTGTGGGATCCCCGCTCCCACCCACTCGAACCCACCAGATGCTGTCACATATCGCCACCACGATATTATGTACATTATTTACGAATGTTTTATTCAACTTGTTTTTTTTTATTCTATTAAAGAATAAAAAATAATAATCGCTTTCGCCTAGTAATGGTTCCTTATAATAAGTTATATAGAAGTGTTACTTTAACTTGTTAACAATTGAAGTTGTACTAAAGTGTAGAAGTTGTATCTCGACGCGAGGTCGTATAACATAATTGGCTCCAAGTTCTTAGAGAAATAAACAATATAAATTTACATCCTGTATTCATTTTTCTTATGGAATTCTAATATAGGAATTTTATTTTATTTGAGATTAGAGATAGAGATGATTTTATTTTAAGAGTATTTAAAGTTTATTTGACATTATCATACATATATGGTGAAAAGCACCATTTCTGGAAGTCTATGGTTATTTTTATTAAAGATTTTGTGTTAAATAACATACAAATGTAAACTTCCACTAAAATATTTCATACTTTAGATGAAATATAACTAAAATATAAAAAAATCCAAGTATTCTCATAATTTTTAATAAATTGTATAACTATTTATAGTAATTACATAAATAGCCTTGATTGACTTTCAAAAATATAATGTCGAAGATACTGGAGGAAGGTCACGTATGTACATGAAGAGCCCCCGAAGGGCATGTTTAAAGAGGTTAATGACAGTGGACGACGCGATAGAGTTATTTATATACAGACCGAAGCGTTTGGCGGTCTGTTCTCTCTGGCTACCCCGCTAGGGATAAAGCTACGTATGTATGTATGTAATTATGTATAAATTATGAAATAATTTAATTTAATTAAAATTAATAAACATCTTTGAGACAAAACCGATATAACAGAGTGGGCAGAGGCAACCTTATTTTGGGAACTCCTTTGCCCACATTCCACCCAATTTTGAGACTAAGTTGTGAAACGCTTCGTTTTTGTCGAACCAGAAGTAAATAACAATATTAATTAAACCCTCTTCAAATTAAGGAAATTGGTCAACGTATTTCATAAAATCATATACAAAAGTTAAAATTGACTTTCGTGTGGCACACAAACTGTCATTACGCAATCGTCCTTGACATATAATACCAGGCTGTATGTCTAATTTTGCGTTACTTTGTTGCCTCTTTATTGACGTATATAGTATATTCAATACTTTAATTAAAACTTCATAATACCGAACACGAAAAGATCCAATTTTCTTTAAATTTATAGACAGTCAATTATGTTAAAAACTTTTGGGGCAACGAAATATGTAATTGCACTCGATTGCCTAGATTTAGTATTTTGTTTCGTACTCGTGCAAGTATTCTTACCCAAGCTTAAAAGCTTTTTAGTAAAGCTTTAAAGTATTTCATTAAGAGCAGATAGTGCAAACGACAAAAGCCACATCACGCTTTTCCCACATAGCAGAGAAGGCAGAGAGATTCAGAAATGCTCCGTTCCCCATATACCGCCCAACTTTCAAGATATTTGGTACACTCAACGACACGCTTTTTTACACTAGAGCGAGAAAATGAAATTAATTTACTATAAGCATGCTAATTAACTACAGCCATATATGCTAGAAAATGCTATCAAAGCTTTTGCTGGTACTGCATATTGATTTTTATTTACCTCCTTTAGACAACGTACCGAAAGCCATTTGAAAGACATTTGAAATATGTGATCTTCGGGGAAATTCGTAAGTATGGTAAAATATGATGTTTTGTTTTATGATAAATACTAGATTAAAATATAAAAAAAATGTTATTTGTAACATAAGAATTTTCTCAAACAAAATTATTTTTTCGACAAGATGAAATCATCACCTTCATCAGAAATCTCTAAATTTGATCAATTAATAATAACTTTGTTATATTGAAATTTAAAGGCATTAAAATAAATCTCTTACTTAAATATTGTAATGAAATTTGGTCCCGGATCAAAAATAGCCTTTTGGGAAACAAAATGTTATTTTAATTAAGTACTTGCAGTTCATTGAAGCTTGACGGTGAAATTTGGGAATGAGTCTCAAGGGTATAGTAAATTAAACAGCTTATCTTATATCTTTATCTTAACGTAAAGCACGGAGTTGAGTTCCGCCACCTAGCATCCGTTGTTTTGATTTCAATTAGACAGCGGAAGCGGAACACTAGGGTATTGATGCATACTTCGCTATGTAGAGAAGCGGAACTTTATCCCTCGTCTTGTTATTACTAGAGCGAGTAAAATTAAAACAATTCTATTTGCCAAAAAAGAAATCCAAAATAAAATAAAATTAACACACATACTTAACTCGCACGTGATCAACACATCAATGGACTATCAATTGCTACCGGTGTTGCGTCAAACTTAAATACATACACAACTAAGTTCCTCTGTAGAGTTTAGAGTGAATTAAGCCTAGTCGTGGTAAATACTATTAATATATATATA
The DNA here is from genome assembly GCA_037127375.1 of Dione juno. NCBI lineage: Eukaryota > Metazoa > Arthropoda > Insecta > Lepidoptera > Nymphalidae > Dione > Dione juno. The sequence continues at coordinate 947,764 of JAXRJS010000038.1, read as the reverse complement.
TATTGCAATATAAAATTTAAAACTGAAATTTGGCATATAAGTACCTATTTTGGATATTGTAGAGCAATAAAAAATGGTTTCTCGAAATTGCTACGGAGACGGGATAAAATTATTAATATTATTTTTCTTAAGTACACGTAAATGAAATTACAGGCTACAATTTGCTGTCAATAAAAGTGATTTCGTTCAGTACAATAACAAATTGGAAAAGCAAATTTTGATTTATAATTCTGTCCGAAATGATTATATTTAATTGTTTTATGTTAAACAGTTTCAATTTATGAATGTAAGAATTATTTCTCACATTTTTATATTTCAATGTTAGAAAGTTATGAATGTTTTCTTCCACTAGCATTCAATTCGACTATCGATTTCGCTTGAATAGTGTTACGGTAAGAGCCCCTATAAGCAATTCACATGTTAAATCTGATATGAATACAATTATGCTTGTAATTAATGCAAGTACCTAAATAGATTATTTCAACACTTTGAAATATTATTTTATATAGAAAAATGTATTTCTATAGAACTTGGTACAATTATAATATAATATACAAGGCCGTTCAGAGACAGCAACACGATGATCTAACGGTTGTGAGTTCGATTACCACTTGTGAGGAAGGAACAGGACTTGTAAGAAACACTAGGTTCCCTCCCTCTGCCAATCAATAGCTAGCAATATTTACTATTCTATACACACACATATATATATATATATATATATATATATATATATATATATATATATATATATATATATATATATATATATCTATATATATATATATATATATATATATATATATATATATATATATATATATATATATATATATATTATATACATATATATATATATATATATATATATATATATATATATATATATATATATATATATATATATTATATATATATATATATATATATATATATATATATATATATATATATATATATATACAGAAAGTATGCGTATACAAAATAAACTAGATGTAGATAAATAACTAGGATACAATTATCCATGCTTCGGGCCATTATATATTTTACACTATGGTAGTCTAATGGACTAAATTGAATAATTATATACCGAGTTAGCCAATCTGCGATAATAATAGATTAAAATCGTATATTTTTCTATGGATAAAGTGGATTAGTCATTATATGTGAGAAATAAATTCTATGATATTTCGAACTCCGGTTTCTGATCGAATTGGATATATCGCGGGATACGTTACGGAACTCAACGCCGTGCATTGTCTTGATAGAACTACAGTATTAACAGAGGTTCTCCAGCTTCACCTCGATACCACCAGTTGTTATAAGTTATGAAATATCATCTATTTGTACATTTATTCACATGTTTCACTATAGATGGAGAAAATATTATATATCTATATACAAATAAATATTTGGAATATACTTTTGATTTATTACCCAAGTCGTTTTGTCCTCAGGAATTGGTGGGTGGCTCAACCATAGCCTGGATAGGAGGGAAGCCACCGGATGCGGAACCAGCATGTGGATTTGATGGTCGGAAGTGTTCTCTTCCCCACGACCCTGTGACCCTGTCAGCTGCAGCTGCGGTGGCCTCCGCTGCGATACTAGCTGCGGCTCTACTAGTCCGACATTATAGATACGAACAAAAACTTGCTTCTGTACTCTGGAGGATTGAAGCCAAGGACTTAACTTTTATTACGACTTGTGAAAAGGTATATGGTTTCAAAGTACATTATTATATTATTTTAATATGAAATTCGATTCCCAGCAAGACGTGGCAAAATATGTTATACATGTTATTAAGGACACTTAAAATCTTGCTCCTTAAATCAAGTTACCTGATAGCAACTAATAGATTTTTTTTTAATTGATGGCTTTAATAAAACTATCGTTTTACTATTCGTTTTATCGTTAACTAGTCTACGGTAGTGACTCGAAAATAATTCTCGAAAATACTCGAAAATATGTATGGATATGTCAACAAAAATATGAAGGAATAAAAACTGGTTTTATAACGCCTAAAGGCAGAATGCAGCTAAATTAGACCGAACATAGGTATTTGTTTTTCGTTGATATTCGTAGCACGTACTGTACGCAAGCTAGAGTTAAAGCTCGTAAACAAATATGACTTTTGAAAAATGTACAAGATAAACTAAAACTGAAGTAATTTTAGATAGCTGTGTTATATATATATATATATATATATATATATATATTATATACATATATATATATATATATATATATATATATATAGATATATATATATATATATATATATATATATATATATATATATATATATATATATATATATATATATATATATATATATATATATATATATATATATATATATATATATATATATATATATATATATATATATATATATATATATATATATATATATATATGTATCTTAAGATATGCGTAGCCTAAAAAATTCGGTCTAATTTAGCTGCATTCTGCCTTTAGGCGTTATAAAACCAGTTTTTATTCCTTCATATTTTTGTTGACATATCCATACATATGAGATAACATATATGTGCTTTTTAAATTTTATCTACGTAATTTGTCACTTTTCATTTAAAAAAAATTAGAAAGAGTTCAAGTCGTCAATGTATTTTAAATTAACAAAAAAACAGAACTTTTAGACTTCACTAGGCTTTGTCTTCATACTTATGTTATAATGTAAGGTCATCGTGTAGTGGGTTGTGCGTTCGATCCCCTGGATAGTTAAATATTGACATTTCACTTTAGTAAGATAAAGCATGAAGTAGAGTTACACCACTCGAAAGTTAAAGCTTCAAATTTCTAAAATCAAGAAGACACAGAAAAGAAGAGACAGAGCTTAATAATAAGCTCTCTAACCGCAGGTTAAAAATATTTCGTATGAGTGTTTAATTTATATTAAACAAATTACTTGTTTACATATTAATGCACTTCTAGTACAAAATTTTGTCGTAGACAGGATATTAAAGCCCCTGTAGCCAAAGCTTGACGTTTCAAGACTTCCTAATAACGAAAGTTTAAGATTACGGATTTAAGTTGTAATGTTCGTACAAAGTTAGAATCTAAATAACGTCATACAAACACAAGCATTAGCAAATGTCTTTGAAGACAAATATGCGTGTAGCTTTGAAAGCTTCATTTCATATGTGAGCTTAATTGCATTCTAACTTGCCTCATCTAGTAGTTTTTGAGTGCGACTATTTATCTAGAAGTTGTAAATTTGTTGAAATTATAAATCGGTTCACTGCATTCATTTTATTATATGTTATACGCAATTACAGAATAAATTTTAAGTACTTAAAAAGAAAAAAAAATACAATTAACGAAATTGTTAATACTTATTTATATCTATTTACATTTTAAAAACCATCAAAATTTTTGAATTGGACACCTATATGAGATATGGATGTATCTAAAGTCAATTAAAAAATCAATCTCAAAATTATGAGTTTCAATTGAAATTTTCTTACAGGACTGCCATTCTCATGAGATGGATAAGAAGCGAGCCCACACCACTATCGCATCATATCGCGGCAACATAGTCGCTGTGAAGCTATTAAAGAAAAAGAATATCGACGTCACTCGGGCTATTAAGAAAGAATTAAAACAGGTAATGTAATATCTCTACATCTCCATAAGTATTTCATCAGTGAGGACTGTCAACATGACGGTCGCGGGTTCGATTCCCGCTCGGTGAGAATGATTATTTTTCATTTTCGACTTTCTGGTATAAATATAAAACGCGGCGTTGAGTTCCGCCACTCAACACGCGTGTATGTCGCTAAAATTATATATTTTTATTTAAATTTATTACTTACGCCACCATAGCGCAGAGTTCGAGTCTCGTTAAAAAGAGATCATATTTAAATATTTACATCCACCCGATCTGGAATACGCAGCGCGATGCTAATTTCCGCTTTCCATCACGTGTTGAATGAAACGACCGGAGATTTATTTTAAAAAAGCTTTGCTGAATAAGTTGTAAAAGGCATATAAGTAATATAGTAAGTATAAATGTCAATGAAGAAAGTAGATCTCGGTGAACAACTTTTATTAAGGCGCCATTTATTATTTCATAAAATTTACCTGGACAAAAAAACAAAAAAGTTTCATTGAAATCAGTCCAGTAAATCCAGTAAATAAAGATGCGCGTGTACAAACAGAAAAGCAGACAAATTATAGATGCATGTTCCATAAGTATGTCTACATCGTAGTAGCTAATTCGTTTATTACAATATAGATTCTGGAATCTATAGTAACAATTAATATTATAAATTATCACTTAGGAGCGGTGCTTCAGACTTGCGAGCTAGAAGTAGTCTCAAGGACCCCTTTACAATATATATTTATACTAGTCACTGCTCTAGCTTAATATGCTTAATCAAGCTTTTGTACAATTTCTTAAAAAGTATTTAAAATACAGCAATACCATTAGTTGTCATATGTCACATGTCATGTGGCACATGACATGTGGCATGTCATATGTCACATGTAATCTGTCACATGTGACAATCATGTTTGCCACAGAACATTAATATCATATTATATTCGGTAAATATGACAAGTTAACACACAAAAGTCTACGTTTAAATTCATCGGTAAAGAAAGCTAACGATATTTGTATAGCTTGATTTATTACCGCCGTAAGAACAACTATCCCACAAATTCTTAAGTTACATACTAAGAGGCTCAAGTAAAAAGTTAGTTTTTTCTAGACCATATACACATGAAAAGGTTTAACTAATGTCGGCAATATATATTTATGAGAAGAAAGAGCGAAAAAACTAATCTTAAAAATATAAAAAAGCCTGCTATACTAGTAACATAGGTATTTGTTTAATTAATTAAAAGTAACTATACTGTTATGATTTTATTAATATTAATTATAGATAAAAATTAATGATAGAATTATTTCTTTACATAAAAAAATAGGATACAGAGAACGTAGAATTTAATAATAAATTATTTATTAAGAGCTCTGCTAGTACTTTGAAGCTTAAAAAGCTTCAAAGTACTAGCAGAGCTTATAAAGTACACGTGTCAAATCATAAACGTGTATTTCTATATGTATATGTGTATAATAATTTCGCCGTTCAATTTAAATTTTAATGCGTCCATCAACTCAGTCTTTCAAACGTAACTGTTTATTTTATGAACTTTGTGACTTTTAATGAATAATTCATATTAAATGACAACTCTAGAAGCGAATATTTTTTATTTATTTTGTTCTTGATTTTATATCTCTTTATACTATACTAGCGACTTCTCCCGCTTGGACTACACTAGTATTTATTTATTAGTAATGTTAATAATATTTGTTTGTCATCAATTGTAGTTCATATGTTATTATGTAGTATAAGTTATATTACTGCAAAGTGTCATCTAAATCTGTTCAGTACCGTTTTGCGTGAAACCGGAACAAAGATACATACTGACAAGCTTTAATATTTATAATATTAATAGAGAGTAGGATATGATGTGTTATCATTCACATAATGATAATTATTTATATACATATATACATAAATTCGCGTTTTGTCCTTAGAGGGGTAGTTAGAGATAACAGAGGGCCAAACGCTTCGGTCCCAAAGAGTGTATACCACTTTCGCCTCGTTACTATCATTATACATATTATACTTGACCACCTCTTAATACATGCCCTTCCCCCCCAGGGCCAAGCTGACATAATTGTTAACAAGTAAATGTCAACAAGAGTATCTCATTTCATCATTTACCGTTGTTTTAAGGAAAAACAATTTAATTAATAAAATAATTGTTTAAATTTTGTTTTCAAGATGGAAATGAATGTTTTATGAGGAATTTCATCATATTTCAATATCAAATTAAGCAAGACAAATTCAAATTCTTAAGGAGCTATCAGTTTACACAGTAGAAAAAATATACAATTATCCTTACCTTTTATTGAAGTTTTATGTGTATGGAAGGTGGTTTTAAGACACTGCACTCTCCACTTTCTCATTTTTCTAACCAGACGGGTTTAAAACAAAAATATTTATAAGCATTCCCATAAATGGAAACAAACCCACTACGATCAAATGCGTTCAGGTCAGTGTTATGGCATCAGTGGAAACACTTAAAGCTGCGTATGACACATATAATATTCTTAGTGTCTACGAGCACTAAGAATATTATCAATATTAAAAATATTATCAATATGTATCATACGCAGCTTCACAGTACCGTACAGTACATTACTATAATTTATATGTTACAATATAGACTATATATAGCCTTCAGCCTCCTTCGATCAATGGACTATCGAACAAATAATGAATTCCTTAATTTAAGCCAGTAGTTACTGGTTATTAGCCGGTTCAAAAAAACAAACAGTTCTTCTTTATAATCTTAAGTATATACATAGAGGTATAAATATTCAATTCAATATTATTAAATGAAGTACAAAAAAAAATTTACATTTAAATTACATTTCAAAATGTCACCGTTGACATGTAAAATGTGACACTTAATTGGCTCGATTGGTAGGACGTGTTTTTTCAAAAACATTTACATACTCGTATTATGAAATATTTTAAAAGTTTATATTAAATATATTTTAATATTTAATTTAATCTTTCTATTTATGAATATCTTATAAAACTTAGTGTTTTGTTTAGATCTCTTGATATTAGAGGACTATCCAAATATAAGAGGACAAGTAGAGAGAGCCGGGGTTGGCGTGTGAAGCTGCGAAACCTAACGCCTCTCTTTAATTTACTAATATTAAAAAACTAAACTAATTTTTAATATGATGAATTTACACGTGTGGGATTTGAGTCAACACCATCGCGTTTACACTCTGACGTCTTCACGGGCAAGTCACTTATACGATATACCATTTCTCCGATTCAGCTTAAGTTAAATTATTCCAAAAGCTTCCGTTAACTTATGGAACCAAGAATCTATTATTTGACTTAAGAACGTTGAAAGCTTAAGATGTACAGAAATTCGATGTATTAGGAAATATTATGTTAGGAAATTATTGAATTTCTATTTAATGTTATGTATAAAGCATATACTAAAGGTAAAAGCGTTTGGCAAGTGAAGCTAAAAGGGGGTTGCTTGACTTGCCTACACGTTTATTTTTTTTAACCACTGATAATTTAATCCCACTGACAGCAGAGTATACAGAGCGGCGGAGCTCTACGACGCGCTTTGTTAGCAGATCGATACTGAAATACTTTCCCCCCGAGTCAAATTAAAACCCACGATCATCACCTTTTAGCTGAAAACTGTTAAATTTTTTCTTTACAATATTATATTCATTAAAAACGGCTGTCAGAATCTTCTCCTAGAATTGGAGAATATTTAACATACCTAAATTCACAATTGACTTCTCTATTTCGTAAATGAAATTTAACTCGCCAACTAGATCGCACTTATTTTCCTTTTCTCTATAATAAATTAGATTGCTTCCAATTAAATAAACCTATATATACGTAGTCTGTAACCAGTCAATGTCCTTGTCTTAGTAACAGACACTATGATAATAATGATGTAAAAAGTATTTTAGTATAAAAGTATATTATACTTCATTCTGTAATTCTCTCTATCTATCTCTATGTCATAATAAAGCTTGATTTCTAAGCTTAATTTCTTAGCTTTTTGTCATAATTGGTCAAATTGAAACAATATTTTTTTATCGAACAGTTTATTTATAGAGGAAGGCTATAGGCTATATGACATGATGTCAACCGTTTCGATGTAACCCATTTAGGTCAGAGTTAATTCCGTCATTTAAAATGTGTGATGTCATACAAAAATTTGTCTGTGACAATTTTTTTTTTATTTAGTGTGTTTTGTGTAAACGTTAATCAAAGAAATAGTATATTGTGAAAAAGCCCTAGAATAAGAAATGGAAATGTATTTACAAAGTTAGGATTCATTTTTAATTTTCCATTTTTACAATAGCAATAACGAATATCTAAAACATAGAACTTCTATACGTTTCTACTACGGAGAATAGTGACTCTTAGTTTTCTCTGCTCTCCTTTAGAAAAGTGGGAAGCTAAAAAAAGTTTATTATATATTTAAAAAATGGGTGAAAATTTTGTAATAAAACACTTAGCAATAAAGTAATGTAAAAAAATCCAATATAAGTAATGGCGTCATAAAGTTTATAGAACGGGTTATACAAATATTTACTTTCCTGTTAGAAGTAAGTGGTTAGAGCTAAGAGCAAAGCGTCGGGTGTCAAAATAGAAAGCTCGAACACTTTAGTTGTAATTGTAATTATAATTATGGCGCAATAAAATTTTATATACTGTATAATATGAAGCTTTTTTCAAACTTTTATAATAATGTGTAAAGCTATTTTTGTTATGTAGTGTTTACAGTACATTTAATGAAAAAAAAAGATATCTTTTTTGGTATGAAGCGTTGTAAGATTTTTTACTTAATCATAATACTTAATGCGTGCAAAATATTTTTATATTATTATATACTTATTATTTATTTACTTTTCGCTTCTCTGGCAAGACGAAAGTGTTTTTAACATTTGTAAACTAAACACTAAGGACAGAAAATTCCTTAAAGAAACCATAAAAATTTGAGATGTAAGTGAACAATGGAGAGCCGAGACACTGGTTTCCTTACCTACCTTTCTATCTAAGCGTTAAATAAAAAAAATATTATAAGCATTAAAATTGAAAACTGATCAAGTTCGAGATGGATTGGCTCGCGAAGTGTTCCGTATAAGTTATCAGACGCATGCACCAGTTTGGTACGAGATGAACTACAAACCTATATACCTATAATTTTTTTCTTTATTTCTTTTTTTGATTTTTTTTCTTTATTTGTAAAATAAGTTTCAATTTCTTGGCAAATTGTGTATAGTAATTGTATTTATATGGGACAATTATAGATTTTGTTTACAAGCGCCAAGTTACATACAACGTACGGCATAACAGAGTGTAAAGGCTCGATACTCTTGATTACGTCGACTTAGAGCTTTCTCTTGTGCTTTTCCCCAAATACCTAAATATTTGATTTTAATATAGCTTATATATCTACCACGAGTACAAAACATACAAGGTAAAAAGTCAAGTTCGCTCAAAGCAGCTCGACGAACGAAACGAATAACTCTCTCAAAAGCTTAAACGAATATCTATAGTCATGTCAGTCTAGGTTAAGTAATGACAACAGAAAAAATATATAAAAATACAAAATTACCTAACTTTAATCTACTAACCGTATGTTTGTTGTGTATCGAGATTAATAATCTAAAAAAAAAATCTCCAATAGTTCTCGAGATCGAACCCTTTTTCAGACATATGGGGAAGAAAGTGATCTTATAGAAGTCCGCACTTCAAAGGAAAAAAACGATACCCTGAATATCATATGCTTCCCTGGCTCGCAATAATCAAGTCATAGGGATATTGAGTAGGCAACACAGCAATCGTCTGGTAATTGAACAATCATGGCTATTCGTATCACAATCGAAATGGCCGGAAGGAGAATATTTAGTGTGCTGTGTCGAGTTACTTACAATTGATAAGCAATCCATCGTATTGCCTCAGAGAAAAGAGTTGGACGTTTGATTTTGTTAATAAAAACTTTTTTTTTAAATATCCCACGATTACAGCTAAAATGTATTCCGTCGAGGGTTGCCATTAAATGAGCTTTATGTGTTTATAGTAACGTGAATAATTTGTAGATAGTTTATTGCTATGTTTATTTATAAATCATATTGAAGTTTAAAATATTGATGGCAGCCCTCGTCAGATTAAGGTCGGTGATTTTTTTTAATTATTCATTACATTTTAAATAGCGCGACTTTTAAAAAAGAATATTTGTTTTTATTTTAACCGTTCTAAAGAGCTCAGTTAAATTAGTAGTTTGTTTGTTTTTGACACTTGATCGTCGTTATTAGTTTGGACAAAAAATATTTACTGCAGCGCCTCTTGGTGAGCTGTTACCGTAACTCCTATCTAAGAACATGCGACAATCAAATCATAACCCATCACTGAAAACCGCATTAAAATCGGACCAGTGGTTTTGGAGATAAATGGTAACATTAATTGGCACAAACAGACAACTCACACCAAACGCATATTAGATCTTCGTTACATTGTGGGCTTGTTACTATAGAAAAGAGGCTTGTAGCTTAAATTTTTAAGAGGCCATTGTCCTTAACGACTACAGGTTATTGTGAATTGATCCCTACTCGGTGGAATGATTTTATAACTTTTAAAACAATTTTATACACGATATACGTTTTATACAGTCTCTAGAATTTGAGTTTCCCATCTACCACGTAGGATTTAAACCTAAAACAATCCATGTAAATAATTACTGATCTAGATTAGAATACACAGTAAATAACCTGCATTATTACGACGGAACGCGTCAAAGCAGTATCGTACTTTCTGCTACTTTTTTGAAGTCTCCATTTGTAAGTTCAATTTACATCAAAATCAGATAGTGCAGTATTCCCAGCAGACAAAGGAAGCTAAAATACCATTTCTTTATTTTTTTTTTTGTTTTATTTTATTCTCGCTGTATCCCGAATGTAGCAGAGTAACAGGTTCAGAGTTCAGAGGGGACCGTAGGCTCAAGGAACCTAGTGTTAAGACACTCCCTTCCCAACTTTCCGCCGTTCGAGGAATTGCGTGTTGAGTGGCGGTACTCAAAGCCGCGCTTTTGCCTTGTTGTCAGAGCGAAGAAAATGAAAATAAATCATTCTCCTCGAGTGGGAATCAACCCACAAACTGTCACGTCTACAGGCAGACGCAATGCCTCTGCGCCAAGATGACAATTTAATTGAAATATCTTGTGAAGTATATGAATTCGTACTCACATACAAAAAAAGGTTAATGTTTTATTTATTTTCTTGTAAATATTGTCCGGAATTCAGAAATTAAATTTCCTTCAGGTTCAAACTTTCACGTTCTATTAGTGTCTCATGGCGTCACAAATATCTTGATAAAAGATATATAACGCAAATTTTCGTGAAGTTTTACCGGGAACTTATTTTACAGATGCCTCTTAAGATTTAGGCTTCCATTGAAACAACGATTGATGAAAATATAAAAGTAAATAATTGTCGACTTTTTCATATTATCAAACACAGCAAGCACATCGGATGGAATAAATTCACTAAAAAATAAATCTCTACATACAATAGTATACAATTGTTATGTAATTTGGTCTAGCACGTTATTAATGAATATTGATAATAAGCTACATACGTTCAAAAAAGCCTCTTTATATTCATTTTTAGGGTTTCGTACCTCAAACGGAATACACAGGACTCTGACAATATCACTGTGTTGTATGTCTGTCTGTCACGACGAATCTTCTCTTCTCGCGCTGAGATATCAAACCTTGGAGCACAGAAAAAAATCTAACTTCTGTATCGACGTAATCTAAAGATACGAGCGTATATGCTTAATTTTGAGCGTATATGAGCATAGCATAGTTATATGAAAACTACATAATATATTTATATATGTGCTTTCCATGAACTCAAAATTGTGAGGTTTTGCAAGTAGAGAAGACTTTTAGTACAAGTAAAGGAAAATATATATAAAATGGAAATCAAATACGAGATTACAAACTTATATCTCGTCGGTCATTTCATACAAGGTCGGCGGCGCGTTCATTTAGAAATTTAAGTTACTTCACTTTTATATGTTGTACATCTTTTTTTAATATATTTCTTAAATATATAAAAACTTTTAAAATTGAAACTTACTATATATAATTGTTTTAATTAATATAGTATATAATGAATAAAAAACTTATATCACACTTATATCTGTACATAAATGATTTAACACAATGATACGGAACCCTTTATGTGTGAGTATTACTCGCACTTGACTAATATTATGATAGAACGCTGCTTGTAGATAATCCTTTACATATTTTGATATTTAAACATTATTACTTATGCTAATGCTTTTATGCTTAAATAGAACAAAATATTGTCTTACTTACTTATTTAATTTAAGCTTTTCATGATAGAGCTTATCGGTCGAGAAGAGCGGATTAGTAACATTAGCTTTAGTAGGAAAACATGTAAGCCTCACAAAATTTTGTTTAAGGATCAGGTTAGGTAAATTCTGTTTTATAATACGTCGTATTAATGTCATAATATACGATATATATATATATATATATATATATATATATATATATATATATATATATATATATATATATATTATATATATATATATATATATATATATATATATATATATATATATATATATATATATATATGTATATATATATATACATATACATATAAGCCAAACATATTTCATTGAGGTTATTCAATTACCTTAAATATATCTGTCTAAATAAAAAAAAAATAAAGCTTTTAAAAAAAAAAATGTTTATCTATTCATTATTATTTTAAATCAGTATCAATGGCGAAAGGAGTTGACCCTTTCGAGTTTTAGTAAATAATCAAATAAATATCAACTTTCATTGTGATAAGGTATTTTTTATGTACGCATGTAGCAGGTTAGGCAGAGAGAATATAGTGTTAAGACACTACGTCGACTGTTCTCCATTATCAAGGAGCGGTCTTACCGGAGCGGAGGAAGGAAAATTCATTCAAATGGTAGATCCCCATTTGAAGGACCCACAAATCTGGCATTTTAATAGCATGTGCTATAAAAGCTTCGTTTTCTTTTTCTTTTAAATACGTTTAACTTTGAGAGTAAAGCTTTACATATTATTTATATTGAATTAAATTTCGACATGAATGTGTGATAAAAAATGTTCACTGGTCAAGGTTTTTGTATGAAATGAAACAGTTAATTTAAATTTCAGGACGAAATAACAAAAGAAAGAAAGAATGAAAAAAAAAAACAAATCAGTCAAAAGGAATAAAGGAATTATATGAACAATTTTATAATAATACCTTTATATATACAATTATAGCATTCCAGTGACAGACTTTTCGTCTGATACCATTTCGAAAAATCGGCCAAGTGTGAGTAGTACTCGGGCACCGAAGGTACCGGTATTACGGCTTATGAGATACAGCCTGGTGACAGACAAACAGATAAGCGGACAGACAGACAGCGGATGCTTAGTAATAGTTTCCCGTTTGTACCTTTTATGTCCAGAACCATAAACATTAATCTGGAATGTAAATCACGATACTTAATTCATCAACGCCTTCTATAAATGCCGTTTAAGTGAAATAACATTCAACGTACTATAATATATTTGTATTGTAAGCTACGATCAACATACTCGTACTAATAGCTTTTCATTATTTTGGCTTGACTTTATTCTCTAGAAAGTTCTTTTTTTATTTTTTTTTTTATTTTGAGAAACAGAATTGAATTTCTGGTTAGTTGGTCACCTACCCGGCTATGAAGTACAAAGTACATAAATAAAAAAAATATTATTTACTTATACTTTCGTTTTGCTTTTAAGTGAGATTATTGCGCTGATGTTTTTCATATTTTAGGTATTAACTTAGATTATCAAGATTTTGCAATAAAACTATTTTTATAAAAAAAACATTATAAGTAATTTTAGACATATTATATGTTAAATGGTGAAACCGAACGACGTATTTTATCAAGCCCATTAAATAATATATATTTCCAAGTATAAGCATTCCCCCGATTGGAATCGAACCCAATATCATTACACTTATACGGCAAAATAAGTTTTTATGATATTCATAAATAACGCCATTTTATATGTTGCCAACAGATGAGAGAGCTACGACACGAAAATCTTACACCATTCGTTGGAGTCTGCGTAGAAACCGGAGTAGCTTGCATCATAACCGCCTATTGCTCTAGAGGCTCTTTAGCCACTGTACTTGCAGACCGGGATCTGTATCTCGATGACATGTTCGTGGCGAGCCTGGTAGCGGATCTGTTGAGAGGATTAATCTATTTACACGACTCGGCGCTAATATCTCACGGCAATCTGACATCGAGCAACTGTTTGGTGGATCGGCGATGGGTGTTACAGATTTCTGATTATGGACTTCATACTTTGAAAAGTAAGTGTTGATATATTTTACTTCTCGCTCTACCAAGTTTTGAGCCTCTCCGTCCTTGCCGTACGCCCAAGCTTCGATACATTCTGTGTCGATTTGCGGAACTCAACGCTGCGCTGTGTCTTCTGACCACAGCCTTCTGAAACCAGCCGCGACAGTCGCGTTTACAGACGATTTTAGTTTATTATCTTTCTTATATGTGTCAGATATTATTATTGAAGTCATTTTTGTTGTTAGCATCTCTATATGGAGATCGTTAGATATATTTCTACTAAATAAAGATATTTCTTAAGCTCATTTAGGACGAGCGGAGTAATTTATTCAAGTTTTTTATATTACTAATATGTTATTCATACACTAAGTAAATGGTTTTGAAACGGTTCATAATTTGAGATTCGCGGGATTCGAACGCGTCTAATAGAAACATAATGCTTTTCTATCTATATTATATATATATATATATATATATATATATATATATATATATATATATATATATATATATATATATATATATATATATATATATATATATATATATATATATATATATATATATATATATATATATATATATATATATATATATATATATATATATATATATATATATATATATATATATATATATATATATATATATATATATATATATGTATATATATATATATATATATATATATATATATATATATATATATATATATATATATATATGTATATATATATATATATATATATATATATATATGTATGATTACAATTTGTTATGATCCTAACACTCCTATGCTATTATAAAAATATTTTTGACCCTTCTCCCCAATACAAAATTTTGTCGCACTAATAAAAAGTACCAATCGAAAGAGATACAGTTTGGTAAGAACTTAACATGAACTGAAGCTTTTAACTTAACTTAACTTTTTACATTAAAAAAAATAAAATTGTTTCCTATAGTGGGCAAAGAACAGTTAGTGTCAAAACTCTCTGTTCTACTAATTTTATGAAATTCACATACGTTACTGGCACCTTAAGAGCGATAAAGTCATTTTAGACTATATTGGAATATTGAATACAATTATAATTGTAAATAACATGATAATTGATAATGGATATTATTTTACTTTATTACTTGACAATATTTGTAATTTGAGACTTCTGGATACAGTCCAAACGTTTTAACTGAGTTAATCACTTTGAAATGCTATTATTTAGAGAACACCATTCTCTCAAGGAAAATTATGATCTAATCTAAAAATATATTTTTAGAATTTCTTAACAAAGCAAAGCTTAAAAATCATAATCAGTTAGAACTTCATTTTTTCTAGCGGAATTAAGACTTCAAACTTTAACAAAAATTTAAATATTGTAAATATTTAAATTACTAAAATTGCAAATTAAATTTAGACTTTCTAAGATTCTCTAGAGTGAATTTGAAACAAGATGTTTATATTTGAACAGGTTTGACATGTTCCAGGGTCCATAGTTTGTATGTAATTTGAAAAAGTAACAAAAATTCTAATGTCAATTTATCCTCACAGTGCCTCCTCGTTGGATGAGGGTAAAAATATTTATCACTATGAAAAATTCATTTATAAATATTAATTTTACGGTTCTGTATCCCAAATAAAAAAAAAACAATGTTTAAAGGATAACTTTGTTGTCCATCTTTCAAGTCTTCACACTTGACCTTTCAAATTCGCGTTAGAGCGCGAAAAAAGTATATTAAATAGAATAGAAAACTTTATAATCACCTAAAAAGTACCTATTATAATTATCTGTGACATTTGTTTCTTGGAAGAACGTTTCAACGTAATTGCCTGACAGCATAAAAAAAAATAAGATGAAGGTATTTAAAAAACTGAAAATATCCAGATTCAACGATTCCATTGTTTAAATTTATTGAAATGTACATAATAACTTTTATAATTTTTATTTAATAATATTTAATTATTCGCAAGGTTTTTTACGTAGAAGAGGACAATTAATTTGATTTTATCTTTGTAGCTTTATAGCTTTCATCCTCATTGTATTGTTTGTATGAGCTTTGTTAAGTTCATATTTCTACAATCATTCATTTAGGAAATCATAAACGCTATAGAAGAAAGTAAGTGAAGATGGACTCAATATTTTTATTTGTATTGTCATATTATTATCAATGCAACTTCACAATTAATACAACATGCTAAAGCTGCAGAGTGATCCTAGTGTCAAGATATTCCGTTCTCCACTCTCCGCTTGATTTCAATATCTGAATAAATTAAAATTCGTCTTTTTTTATTTTGTTAAGTTATCGCGTTAAGTCAAACGCTGTCCCGTCCCAATAATTCCTTCCCTTCTTCAATTCTTTGAAGGTCCTTCTTTTAAATAATTAGCTTTTGAAGGAATATAATTTTAAATGTCCATTTTAATATAAGTAAATAAAAAAAGGCCTTTACAAAAACAAATTGGGCAAAAAAAAAATGTAGTAAAGATCTCTATATGCAAATAAAGCCGCTGTAAGGAGACCCCGCCCTTCCATTATAAGATGTACAATGCCAGCTAGGAGGAGCGTAACATAGGACTTTCGTGTCGCAGAGGCACAGCGTCTGCCAGTAAACGCGACGGTTTGTGGCGACTGGCGTGGCCCACTCGGCGAGAGCGAATAATTTTCATTTTCTTCACTCTGGCAACAAGATAAAAGCGCGACATTCAGTTCCGCCACTCAACACGCAATGCCTCGAAAGTTGGAAAGTGGGAAACGGAGTGTCTTAACACTAGGTACCTTCTGCCTACGGTTCTTTTTGCCTACCCTGCTATGTGCGGGATACAGCGTGAAGATAAAAATTAAAAAAAGTTATAACCTATTCCTGGACTAACGGATTACTCAATACAAAAAGTTTTTTTAGTTTAAACCAGTAATTCGTGAAATGTAAGCATATTGTTAGGGAAAGTATATTGTTCAATACAAGAATATTATACGGATGTTAGTGTGTGGAGTTAAGTACTGTTGATGCTCATTCGGGAGGCTAACCACAGTTGTAAATATATTGTAAAATTACATTATAAAAGAGCAACTGTTGAGTTTCTCGTCAGTTCTTCTCAGCAGAAATGCCCTTCGAGCTGGTGGTAGCTTCTAGTAGGACTGACAATACTGACACTTATGACGATTGATTGATTGATGATTCAAAAGTGTTTGTAATAGACTATTTGAATAAAGAATTTTTTAGAAGGCACGTTCAACTTAATATATAAAAAATTGAGCGCTCTCTGTTCAGCCCACTATATACGGGAGATATATCAAGTAAAAAAAAAGGACTAATATGTGATATTCATAAATGTATATCTGTCTATACACATTATAAAAATGTAACGGGTTGCTGTCTGTACATGAAAGGTATAGCAAAAATATATTATTAGGGGCAGGTGATGAGCATTGATTTCTGATTTTTTTGTCTGTCTGTGCATTTGTGCACGTTAATCTCAGAAACGGTTGATGCGGTCGCTAGTTTTAAATAAATTTTGATTTTACGTTTTATCATAAAGTATGTCAAACTCTAACAAACATAATTTAACTTTATTGTGATTTATTCCAAAATTTCAACGAAATAGCAAAACCAAACCAAAACCACCACCACAAACCAACCACCACAAACCAAATTTCAACCAAATAGCTTTATAGCATTTATATGTTCGATTAAAGTGCAAATTTATTTCGCGAATGTCTAGACGTGTATATATATATATATATATATATATATATATATATATATATATATATATATATA
Source organism: Dione juno (assembly GCA_037127375.1). Taxonomy (NCBI): domain Eukaryota; kingdom Metazoa; phylum Arthropoda; class Insecta; order Lepidoptera; family Nymphalidae; genus Dione; species Dione juno. Next base: position 929,986 of record JAXRJS010000038.1, on the reverse strand, counting down.
TATATATATATATATATATATATATATATATATATATATATATATATATATATATGTATCTGTAAACATACACGTGTAGACATTCGCGAAATAAATTTGCACTTTAATCGAACATATAAATGCTATAAAGCAGTTTTGCCATTTGGTTGAAATTTTGGAAGCTTTTTAAACCGTTCAATGCAATAATATATTCACTGACATAAATTACTTTTTTTATTATTTTATTATATTGTATGTTTTAGTTCTATACATATTCATATTCATGTTTTAGTTCTATACGTGTTCTATACATCATTCTCTCCGAGTGGGAATCGAACCCACAAACCGGCAGACTCTGTTGCATCTGCGCCACGATTGTCCTCTATGCAATATTTCTTTGGCTGCAATAACCTTTTTAATCGATCCTGTAAGTACTGTTCTGTTCTGTACTGCAGTAATGGCGTTTCGAATCCTGTAAGTAAGAAAAGAGAAGAACAGGGTGTATTGACGTATAGTTTTATCTGCCTATCCTACTGTAAGCTGGACAATGCGTAATGCTGAACCGAAACACGTCTTCATTTTCAATAGTTACACATAATAATTACTTATAGTAGTAATACGTAGTATAATAGGCCGAATAGTATACAGCGGTACTGCATCTAACTGTTAACGCGACGGTTGAAGGTTCGATCCCACTTGGGGAGAATAAAAATCAACAAGCAATATAACGAAAGACAGGAAACGGGGAACAAAATATCTAAAGATTAAGTTCCCTCTGCTGTGAAGCTGAAATAATAACTAAAAATAAAATGTATTAAATTTCTATCTTGTGTATTTTTTTCTTGTGCTTACTATAAATATCTAATTACCAAAAAATATTGTAAGCCAAACATTTTTCAAAGGTGGTTGTGCAAACACAGAAGATGCACTTCGTATGGAGAGACGAATGCTGTGGCGTGCACCAGAACTTCTCCGGGATCCGAGCCCACCACCCCGCGGCTCTCAGAAGGGGGACGTCTACTCGTTTGGCATCATCCTGTACGAAATATTGGGCAGGGATGGACCGTGGGGAGATACTAATTTGACTAATGCTGGTTTGTTTGAGACTTCTAAGTTTTTATTTTATGTTAAGCATTCAATAAGTGTATTTTGTAACTCAAAACGAAAAAAGTAGAACCAAATTCTTAAAATTACGTGATGTTATTTAGTTTAAATTTTAATATCCAAACATAATATCGATGATGTCTTGGACAAAAAAAAATTGAATTTATTAGTCAACGCAATCAAAGTGAGAGTTAAGTTAGAGTGAGAGTTAAGTTAGGTTAGGTCAAAAATAGAAAAATACCTATTACAAACTTATATATATATATATATATATATATATATATATATATATATATATATATAATATATATATATATATATATATATATATATATATATATATATATATATATATATATATATATTATCTCAGAGGGTGTCTAGCCAATTATCTGTCCGATATTTGGTTTCCGGCATACGGGTACGCGACCCCGGGACCTCGAGCCACCACTTTCATAACCCGATCCAATCCATGTAAGTGGTGTCCCTCCCCTATATTCCAAGTCTTTCTGCCTCTTATTCCCTTTCCTTTCTTGGTTTCTCCCAGTAATGGGTTTGGAGGTCAGATGGCAATCGCTCCACTAAAAACCACTTCGCCACTCATATGGACCGATTTGACAAAAAGCTGGGTATGGCTAGGGCGTCGCCGTTAAACGACGCGCAGGCACATCGCCCTACACCTGCGATAAGTGGGCAAGGGCTACCGTGTCAAGTACGGGCACGGCTTGTGTGCCACGTCAGTGTATTTGGTGGGCATTGCGATCCAAGGGGATCCCTGAAGCCTATATTGAGGTTATCAGAGATATGTACAACGACTCCGCTTCAGTGGTTAGGACCGCTGTTGGCGACACCAAGCCCTTCCCGATTACTGTAGGGGTTCACCAGGGCTCAGCTCTTAGTCCGTTCTTATTCAATGTAGTGCTGGATACTGTCTCGGCTCACATCCAATGCCAGCCCCCGTGGCTGATGATGTATGCCGATGACATAGTACTCATCGACGAGAACCGACTGATGCTGGAGCGTAAAGTGAACGCCTGGAAGGGTGCGCTTGAGAACGGTGGTCTCAAACTGAATGTGTCGAAGACCGAGTACATGGCTTGTGGGAGCCCGGACTCTAGCACCATCCATATCGGGCCTGAGCCAGCCGTTAAGTCGGAGAAGTTCAGGTACCTTGGAGCCGTTATGCATGAGTCCGGAGGCATCGACCACGACATCCATGCCCGTATAAACGCTGCCTGGGCCAAATGGCGGGAGGTCACTGGTGTAGTCTGTGATAGCAGAATACCGCACAAGCTCAAGGGACTGATATACAAGAGCATTATCCGACCGGTTCTTTTATACGGCAGCGAATGTTGGCCAACATTATCTCGGCACACTCAGGAGCTTCACGTCACGGAGATGAAGATGCTGAGATGGATGTGTGGCGTTACGCGGTCCGACCGCATACGCAACACATTCATTCGAGGTAGTCTTGGGGTCCGTGACGTAGCGGATAAGCTCCAAGAGCGTCGCCTGAGATGGTATGGCCATGTTATGCGCCGATCTGAGAACTATGTCGGAAGGAAGTGCCTTGACATGTCTGTCCCTGGAGTTAGACCACCCGGACGCCCAAGGAAGCGATGGCTGGATGTCGTGACACAAGACATGAGAGCCAATAGATTATCCACTGAGGATGTTAAAGACCGTGCAAAGTGGAGTAGGCTTAGTCGGAAGGCAGACCCTGGCAAAAGCCGGGACTAATGCCAGGAAGAAGAAGAAGATATATATATATAGTTCATTACATACATAGATTTCAATACAAAAGTGAATTTTATTAAAAAATATTTTTTAAATAAAATTCTCTCTCGACAACATATTAACATTGTTTCTAATAAGCTTTGAGCTGGCAAAGCTTTTCGAGAATCTTTTTATATTGTAACAACTAAAGTTATAGAAGTTGTTAGAGTTTCGACGTGGCGCCGAAAGCTATATAAAATTGTTACAGTCGAGTAGCTACGTATGCTAATTATATACGTAATTACTTAAGGTAAAATTGAAATTTCTATGGTTTTTTTTACGTTTTTTTACTCTAAGAAGCTACGTTAGACTAGATATTGTTTTAGAGTAACGCCGACAAAATCGAAACGTTTATTAATGAGATATCGTCAATAATATATTTTGATGTGCTTGCAATTATGATATATGTGAAAATTATATACTTTGTAGACGGGTATATTTAAAAAAAAAAAATAATTATAAATATATATATATATATATATATATATATATATATATATATATATATATATATATATATATATATATATATATATATATATATATATATATATATATATATATATATATATATATATACATTTTGGACTTCTTTTTAAAGAGTATTACTGTTAGTAATTGAGCTCTTCCAGTTATTTTAAAATACATATCTTTAAATTTTCCACACATTAAAGTATATTTCCAGCAATACAATAATACACAACGGGAACGACGAACTAGACTTACTTAAGACGTTACTTTTAATACTCCACACAAATAAATATTTATTCATTTATTCTTTGAACACAATAAAAAATAAACACGGGCTGGCTTAGGCGGGCTTAACGCTGAAGAGCATGCTCACCCACGCAACCTTGTCAAGTTTAGCCAAGAGTACTGTACTATTACATACTAACACATAATAATACTCAATATAATATTATAATATTATATTATAATATTATATTATATTATAATTATTAATATATATTATATTCAACGTTTAGGATTTGGATGTATCCTCCTAACCATGATTTTCCAACGGTATATATGCGAGATTGCAATACTCTGTGGGAATCAATAGATGGTTATTTGTAGTAGCCGGGGCTGTTTGGTGAATTTCGTGTTTGTTTATAATTTAAGCAGATATACTATCTACGAGTATACTAATAAAGCAAGAGTTTGTTTGGCTGAACGCGCTTATCTCAGGAGCTATCCCGTATATAGCAGGCAGAGAGAACCTACTGCTAAGATACTCCATCTTTTCACCCAATTTTCGAGATTTCCCATGCACTTCTCAAATGGAAATCGAACCCATACTTTTCATCTCAACTTATTATAATGATTTTTTTTCTATTATAAATATTTCCTCAAGTAAAATTTGTACTTACGAAAATCACGAACCCATACTTTTCATCTCAACTTATTATAATGATTTTTTTTCTATTATAAATATTTCCTCAAGTAAAATTTGTACTTACGAAAATCACGCCTCATACAACTAAAATGGCAACACCTATTCTACAATAATATCATAACTATACACACAAACCTACAATATGTAAATTTATTTACCCTTATTCAGGTACTTGAAAATGTTTTCCTAAGTTAAAAATCATATTAAATCTAATCCCTGAACTGGCTACTGGCTGAAATTATTTATCACACGAAAAAAAACAAACCAGTTAATAATGGTCTACCAGTTTAAGCAATTACAACTCTTCACGAGGATATCTCCCCCATATACCAGAGTGGACAAGGAAAACCTAATGTCAGCATCGTCCATTTCAACTTCTTACTTATAATTGTATTACAGAAATCATTGGCCGTGTACGTCAACCCATAGGTGGGGTTTTATTCCGGCCGCCCCTAAGTGGGCTAGTGGCAAGACCTTCAGTGCTAGCGGTATTGAAGTCGTGCTGGAGTGAGAGATCAGACAGACGCCCAGATGCACGCCTTATCCGGATTCGCCTTAAGGATATGCATGCTGGAATGTAAGCTAGATTGATATCTTTGATGCTATCATAGTTGATACTACTAATATTATGTAATTACTGATGTTTTGATACGTAATAATTTGGGGTTCCATATCCATAAGGGTACCCCTTATGGATATGGAACCCCCCCCCCCCAACCCCATAACCACACAAAGCTGTGACTGAAAGGGACTCTAGTAATACTTCTTCAAGCCCCAATAGTAGTGTGTAAAATCTTTTGCTGTACACAGTGATTCAAAATCACAGAAGACTCATGTCCGTGGTGTGTTTGACAAATAAATAAAAAACAAGAACGGGTTACCATAACTAGCTTTGTCTTATGGCTTCGTCCGCACACTGAAATGGAAGTGGTAAAGTTTTAATACGACGCTTGACAATGCGAATTAACTTCTGCAGTTTCTGATGAATAAATAATTTAATTGAATTTCATAGCTTTCAGCTAGCTATCAGCAGTAATATATAAATTATTTCATATTAATTTTATATCAACGATATAATACAGCGATTATCAATTACAAAAGAGCTTCCTCATTTTGCGACCAAAGTGTCGTGATTTCGATTCCACGGGGAATCGCAGAGAAAATTTTTCCTGTCAATTCACATGAATTTAATTTAAAACAACGATATGTTTTAATTTCTTGTACATATATATATATATATATATATATATATATATATATATATATATATATATATATATATATATATATATATATATATTACTGTATGTTGTTTCCAGCGTATAGCAGGATAGGCAGAGAAATTTAGTGTCAAGACAGAAGAATTTACAACGCTGCGTGTTCAGTAGCGGAATTAAGTGTTGCACTCTATCTTAGTAAATCGAGGATATATCTATTATTCATTCATCGAACTCTTGTGTTTTCCGTTTTACAGCTATTTTCGATCCCAACACGCCAATATGGCCATACAATAATAATAAACATTAACCTTAACTTAACAATAAATTTATGCGCTAAGTAAATTAATTTATGCGCTATTTGTATATAGGAAAACGAATATTTTCGACAACATGCTGTCCATGATGGAGAAATACGCATCGAACTTAGAAGGGCTGGTGACTGCTCGGACGGAGCAACTGCTGCAAGAGAAACGACGAACGGACGACTTACTCAACAGAATGTTGCCAAGGTAAGTATATATATATATATATATATATATATATATATATATATATATATATATATATATATATATATATAATATATATATATATATATATATATATATATATATATATATATATATATATATATATATATATATATATATATATATATAATGTATTCTATAACATAGTATTTGTGTAGGTTTCTAAATATATGTTATTATTGGTTAATATTCTCGTATTATAAAATCCTTTTGATTTTTTTTATTATTTTGCCCATTCACTTATAGTGGTAAACGCCGTGTTTTCACATTTTCTAACCATTTTAAATGTTTTCTTAAATATATAAGTTGGTGTCAAATAAAGTGTATTTCATGTTGACGTTTAAGAACTACAGAGAACGATTCATGAAGAGTATGTATCATACACGAATCACACTATATTATATAAAAATAATAAATTAAAAATTTTATTATTATATAAAAAACTACGTAAAACGACTTCTCTTTTATTTAATAGAAAAATAACTTAGAATACTTCTTATACAAGCCTATATAAGAAGTAGTATTGTATTTAATTGTTTTAAAGTACTATATATTATAGTGATATTATTAGAATTTGCTATCTTCTGATGGGTTTGAAGCCAAACACTAAACAAAATAGAACTTTACATGTCCTGTTCTAAGTTTTCAACTAAATTACATTAGTTTTCAATTAAATTCACATCTCATTACGATAAGTACAAAAAAATATCGGCCAAGTGCGAGTAGTTCCGAGGGTTCCGTACCTATTTCATGATTACGAAATATGTTTCGATTCGGTTTCGAAATATGTTATTTCGGTTATACGATTCGGTTTCGAAATATGTTATTCCGCAGACGAAATATATATTTTTTTTAATTTTTAGTATTTGTTGTTATAGCGGCAACGGAGATACATAATAAGTGAAAATTTTGACAACAGCTGAGAAAACAGCTTTCTAGATATCACGGTTTTTGAGATACAGCCTGGTGACAAATAGACAGACAGAGGAGGCTTAGATAAATCACGTAAATCAGATCAAAAATTTTTAGGTCATAAATGTAAATATGAAGTTTCTTGACAATTATATTTTCCAAGTTACTAAAAAATCTCATAAAATAAAACCACTGGGCCACACTAAATTAAATGTTTAAGGGACCAAATGACAATCATAAAAATTGGCGTAGTTAGATGGTACATATATAAACAGCATACCAACCAATCGTATTGAGAAGCTCCTTTTTGAGAGTCGGTTGAGAATCTTAGCAATTCCCATTTACCGTTAGCTCTGTTAATAATTCTCAATTAATTTAAAGACACTGACGAGAGAAATTTGTACTAGATAACTAGTTATGTTATTAATATAAATATTCCGAGTGCTTTTGAATATAAACTATTGACACCAGACACATTTTACCTCAATTAGCATCAGAAGGAAGCCAATAGCTAATATACACTTGAAGTCTCTGAAATCGAGTTTCCCATGTCGAGAACACACATACAGATAAAACTGTACGATAGTAGTTTTATTCAATAAATTCTGAAAATCCCCGTTTGAGAATCCATTGGACTGGAACTTTTTCAATATTGCACTCTAAAGTTGTTTTGGGATCAGGTCTCTTATGTTCATAAAATAGAACACGCCACTATTTTAAATTGACGTTCAGAATTTTCAGGATTAAATTACACTTACAAGTTTATATTAAAAAGTTTTTATACTATTATTATCTTATTATAAATAAACTTCCTGCCAGCTGAGACCTCACTCGTCCCACATACTGTCAAGCTATTATTGTTGAAATTGGAACAACATAGTACATGAGAAATCAACCATGGTTAAGAGAATATATATAATGGTAGCAATTGACTCCGGGCCTCGACGTTGAATGGGGACAGTTTTCGTTGAGCACCTCAAGAACCATGTCCATGTCCGCTTGGGGAATATTTACCAATGTCAATTTTTTTCTTAAGGCAAATAAAACAAGTATATTATTATACAAGTATTTTGGTTTAAAATAAAGACATATGTACATATATAATATATTGAAATAGTGCACCAGATTTTCAATCTCTGAATATGGACTTGCACAGCTTTGCTCCGGAAAATAAGAACTTTTCTCAGCTTCAAACTTTATTCTGCAAAGTAGGCTTCACAAAGACACTCCGCTCTCTACTTTCCATACGGTAAATAGATATAAATATCCGAGTAGAAATCGAAGCTGTAATCTTTGGTTACGAAAGTTACTATCAGGGACGTTTTTACTTTCATCAGAACGGCGTAAATGACTTTTGAAAATTAGAAATTTAAAGTATTTTAATGTACTTGAATGAGCCTTTAAAAATGTCTATTATCTGACCGAGATTCTCAGGGAGGATTTAACCTACTTTAAATAGTTATTAAATTAGTGTCGTCAGTTGTTCTTCTATTTAGTTTTATCATTTAAAATGAGTTCAAAGTGTTTAATAGTTTCTTAAATTTAATTTAAACGCCTGTAATTATGTAGTGTAGATAAAGAATTATTGTTTTCATTGCAACAAATTTTGCCAATAAAAATTATATACCGTAACAGGATTTTTTCCAATCAAAACTAAAATATTATTGAAAAAGATACACCGTCGTGGCGCAGAGGAAAAGCCTCTGCCTGTAAACGCGACAGTTTGTGGGTTCGATTCCCACTCGGGGAGAATGAATGATTTTAATTTTCTTCGCTCTTGTAACAAGACAAAGCGCGGCGTTGAGTTCCGCCACTCAACACGCAATGCCTCATAAAGGCGGAAAGCGCGGAACGGATTGTCTTAACACTATGTTCAAACGGTTCTGACGGTTCCCTCTGCCTACCCTGCCATGTGCGGGATACAGCGTGAGGCTAATTTCATGAATTTATTTATTATAAATAAATAGATTAAATTTGTGGTTTTGCTCTTGATTTTTTTTTTACTTTTCTTTCGCTTATTACTGCAAAATTAAGCAGAGAGAACCTTTCTTTCAACTTTCGCCTATTGGAGATATAGCGGTGATAGAGTAGATACCAGATGGAGTATATTCCTAACATGTCAACATGTGCTTAATACTTAACTACTTACTTACTATAAAACGTCCTATATTTCTGACGACCTCAATTACATTAAAATACTAACGAACAATTTCCTTAAAGCTTTCACAGTTAAAGGAAGAAAAACTTTTGAAAGTTTTCCAATTGTGAATTATGAGAAAGTTCAAATTAAAGTTCATGCTCTATAAAAGATATGAATTTTATAGATGTTTGTCTTAATGTAAAATAACTAGCGACACGTTGCGGCTTCGTCCGCTTAGTCGATGTTCTCGAATTTACTTTAACATAATATGCATATATTAAGTATATCTATATATTTTCCTATAGAATAAATTTCATAAGAAATATTTTTATTTTATTTTTAATTTATTTCTTTATTTGTACAAGATACCACCATAAATACAAATAAAACAAATAAAAACAGAGGAAAACAAATAATAATGTACAAAAGGCGATCTTATAGTTTTGTAGCCATCTCTTCCAGATAACCTTTAGGGCGAAAAAGAGCACTTAAATTGTTAAAGTCGTTGTAAAAAAAAATTACGAGTATAACATATGAGTAGAAACAATAAAACATATGATAAATGTATCGTTAATTCAACAGTATACTTTTAGCACGGTAAAGTCGGGGTTTCAATGGAAATATATTATTGATATATAGTTTGAGTTTATAATTATAAATATATTTTATTATTTCTGATAATATTATATATATAGATTAATTAAATCCACACTATGATATACTTTAAAGGTTTATTTTACATACAAATTGTGAGGTCTCTGTTGAACTGATTATGTATAGTAAGGTTAGAAGCTATTGTTCTATTTCGGGTAATTATTATACTACGCATTAAGTTGATCCAGCTATGAATTTACTTGGGACATTCTCTTAGTTGGTAGATTTTGATAATACATGATATTTTTAATTAGTTCAGCTCATATTTGTCTAATTATAGATGATATTATCTATATCTAATAACTAAGTGATAAAGTATATACTAGTATATAAATTTAAGTCTTAACTCATATAGCATAATAATATATTAATTTTTTTTTAGTGTCATTCTTCTTGATTTAATTCATCACGCTCCATATTGTCTAAATAGAGGATATCTGATTCTAAACTAATAAAAGTATAAGCGTAGTATCAAGTAAAGTTTAAGTGCTTATCAGGACTAGATAAAGTAGTGTCGAGTTCAAGCAAATTTATAAAAATAAGAATATCATTATTGAACTCAAACATACACCGTCATAGTACTGAGAAATATATATACATATATGTATATTATAATAAATTATCATATACCTACTATTTATATTAAAAAAATCCTTTTAACAACAGGACTGTAGCAGAAGCTCTGAAACGAGGAGAACCAGTTCAAGCGGAAAGCTACGATTGCGTCACTATTTACTTCAGCGATGTCGTCGGCTTTACAAAGTTGGCAGCCATGAATACTCCAATGCAGGTAAATAAATACACGTACATACATAAATATCGAATATTTTATGTTATTTGGTATAAATGTCGTATATTTTCCGTCAATAACCATATTCCTGATTCTTTATATATTTGCACATTCTCGATGTCGTAAAACAAAGCTTTTCGTTAGGTCCCGTCTATAATATGATAGATATGGGATATCTATAAAAATAATATTTTATATTAAAAAAAAAACAATCTATATATATTTATTTAAAGCCATTGGGTTTGGGGCAATTGTAATGACAACAACTTCACGTTAGCCACATAATCCCGCATATACCTACATAATAAGTTCTATATAATAGGGAAGACAGACCTAAAGTTCTCGACTCTCAAATCCAATTCGAATTTTACATGTCGAATGGCGGAGCTTAACACCGCGCATTACATCATTACGGCGCCAAGAATTTGAGTTTAATATTGATTTTCTTATAAAAATCACAATTTCATAATTAAAACCAACCGAATTAAGAATCACACGTGTCCTTTTTATAGGTGTTTTTTATATATCGATATTAAATTGTAAGAATACTAAGTCCATTCGTTTAAGCCTCTTAAGAGATTCAGTACTTGGAGATAAAAGCTTTCGAACAGCTGTTACAATTATTGACCTTTCATCTTGTACCATCTTATAGTAGAGTCACGTATTATTTTTGTCGGGGATACCCAATCTCTTTTTGGCCGGCTACCAATTAACAGGGATCTCGATGTAGGTATAAAAAACTTTTAGTCAAGACTTTAACAAGTGAAATTATTTGACGCTCAAAAAACGAAGTATATATGTTTTAACTTATTTTAAATAAAATTATAATATATATGTATATATGTTTAATATATATATGTTGTAACTTATTTTAAAGAAATATTCATATTTAATATATACTTTCATGTTTCATTATAATTCAACCAATCAACGTTCAACCGCATTAATACCAACTTACTATGACCGATAAAACTCTATTTTTTACCGAAAAGAAATCACAACAATGCCGAAATATTTTACAAAAAGGCATCGTCCACCAAAGTATGTGGTGTAGAAAAACTAAGGGCAAAAAAACTCTACATTCTCTTTGGTCACTTTTCCAAATGTAAAAAAAAAAAAATAAAAAAAGTAACCCATATACTAATCACACTTTAATTTCTAAGAACATAAATCTTCATTGTTTTTTTTTCAGATTGTCGAAATTCTGAACGATCTGTACACATGTTGCGACGCTGTCATATCGTATTACAATGTTTACAAGGTCAGTCGTGTCAGTTAATATTTAATGCGATAATTTTGAAAGCTTCTTTCTTATATCTTTCATAATACTATCATAAGATTTGATATTTATAATATAGGGTGACCAAGATTTAGGGATATTAGTTTGCAGCTATTTTGTCCTGGATTGGTGGTTTTTTCTATATGTATGTATGTATGTAAGTAAGCGTTATTGTTTGTTTTTCTTTTTATAATGGAACAGAACAGTCTTTTGATTCCAACCAGATGGTGCGAGATATCTCACATCGCGTAAAAAGATTGCACCGCTAAATGAAAAGCTTCCTAGATAAACTTTCTCTTTACGAACGATCTTGTGACAGCTTTATATAGCTTGGTAATATTAAAAGCGTACATGAAGAAAAGAAATAAATTGAAAACGTTAATATTAACATCCTAACAATAGTTTGAAAACGTGTCATCGAAAACTTTAAATTTTTAAAGATATTACTTCATTACCTAACATTTTTCTTAATTTTGTTCACATTTTGTCAGTTTTTTAGCATTTTAATTGTCATCCCTAAATTCTGGACACCCTATATCTTCAAGTTTTTTTTAAGCTTTGAATACAAATGATTATTATTAAATACAGAGTTGCTAGCACTATTTACCTTAGCCACTTACTTACCTTCGCTTAGTAAGACTTTAGACGCATATTCGGTAAGGTATCGTCATGCTGTACCAGAATTTTCATCAGATTACATATTTTGACTCGATTATTCACGTATAATTTTATATCTAAAACTTCTATTTGCTACTAGGGTAGTTTCGAGACTGAGGTGGCATTTGTCTATCAATTTTCGGTAGCCTAGTGTCTTTTTTTTCTAAATGACTAATACTAAAAATAATAAATATAAATTACTTATCTAGTTTCTTACCATCTAATATCACCTAAAGACCTGCATGTGAAGCATGTGTAGCATAAAAAAAACTTGTTCTTATATACTAAGGCTTATTTTGGATTAAATTATGTTATATAAAATATGCTACGGAATATCTTTTACCTTTAATTGGTAAAAATTAATTTACACTCACTGTCAAATAAATTTTATTAACTGTATTAATTTAATTTGAATACTCACATCATCATCATAATATTTTGATCTAAATCTTTTCCCGCGAATACCCGCGGCCACAGATAAAAAAAACTATAAATAGCATTGTTGTAACAATACGTCATAGATGCTATAGAATTTATCTGAACATAAAAAATATTATTATCTATAATGTCTGAAAGCCCTAAAATATATTATTTCTGACAAATACAGGTAGAGACTATAGGTGACGCGTACATGGTGGTAGGCGGTCTGCCCGAGCGCTGTTCCCGTCACGCCGCCGAAGTGGCTTCATTAGCGCTACACGTGCTGGATTCTGTGCCCAAAATACGAATGAGGCATATGCCCGCTGCCAGATTGCATATAAGGATTGGTAAGTGAATTTATGTATACATGTATTTATGGGGGTCTCAGAGAATCTAGGGTTGGGACCCTTATTTCAAAATATATATATAAATATTTTTTTTAATGGAGTAATAGATATTTTTTGTATAATATATAATTTGAGCTGTCATGGCTCAGCGGTATAGCGTCTCATTATAAATGCGACGGTTTTGGGTTCGATTCTCACTCGAGTAGAATGAAATATTTAATTTCTTCGCTCTGGTAACAAGACCAAAGAAGATCGTGGCGTTGAATTCCACTTAACACGCAATATCACGAAGTTGGGTGAAAAGTGAGAAACAAAGTGTCTTAACACTAGGTTCCCTCAGTCTACCCTGCTAAATGCGGAAAATACAGTGAAAGTTTCACTCCCTTCTTTTTTTTAATTTATTAAACATTTAGACAAAAATATACAACATACAAATTTGAACATAGAAGGACACGAGCTGCTTTTTTATATCGTCCGAGTTTGAACGTAGCTTCATAAGACGGTATGACGTAATCTGGTAGAGCGCTTGGAGGGTATCCAAGAAATAAGGGTTCGCGCCTTACCAGCTACATTTACTTTACTTTATTTGTACAAAATATAAATATAAAAATAAACATACGAAAGGGAAGAACATTGTACACACGGCGATAATGTATAATTTTTTATGCATTTTCAAAAAAGATTTTCATTACGTAGTGTGGATAATGCTTTATATTTTATTTTAATATGTTAAAATAATATATATATACGTTTGCTTGATTTACCATATATTATGCTTGATATACCATATAATATTGGCTCTAAACTGAAGAACGTGCTTTTGGCACATTGAGATGAATGAAATAAAACATATATGAAGTTAATGGATGAGAGACCTCAGCTGGCCTTCGAGTATCGTAACACAGTGTCGATGATACTCCAGGAAGGTCACGTGAAGAACATGAGGAGCCCCCGGAGGGCATATATGTAGTTAATGATAGTGGACGAGGCGAAATAGGTATACAGGATACGAAGTATGTAGCGCTCCGTTCCGACTGGCTACCCCGTTAGGGATAAAGCGTGATATATATATATATATATATATATATATATATATATATATATATATATATATATATATATATATATATATATATATATATATATATATATATATATATATATATATATGTACTCTTATATCCTTGTTATTTCCATTTAAGGCATCCACAGTGGACAGTGCGCGGCCGGCGTGGTTGGTATAAAAATGCCACGCTACTGCCTCTTCGGAGACACTGTGAATACAGCAGCTAGGATGGAGTCCACGGGAGAACCGCAAAAAATACATGTAAGCAACGACACTTACAAGCTGCTGAAGCAACATGGAGGCTATCGGTTCATAGAGCGCGGCATAGTTAATATTAAGGTAATTTCTGAATTATGATATTAGTTCTATATTTCATTTTAAAATTTGACGATTTTCGGATTTCTTTGAGACAATAAAGCTTGTATAAGAAGGTTAAAGTAAAAAAAAAATTCACAAATAAAATCTGAAATGAAAAATAATGTTATTTTTGTTATCATGTTCTTGTTGTTATATGCAGCGATAACGTAGAGAGAGAACAGTCTATCTCTCAAAACAAAAAAAGGTAGACAGAGGTCACTTTTTATACACACACAGACACTCCGTTTTCCGCTTTCCGTCTGAAGTCAAGCCACTGTGGCTAAACTCAACATCACGCAGAATATTTGCCATATAGTTGATGATTCCATATTTTCAGGGTAAAGGAGATATGAGGACATGGTGGCTTGTAGGTGAGGATCATGACCGACGAAAAAATTCACTTATGCGTGAAAGTAAGTATTATATAATATGATTAAATTAATGCAAATAAGTTAATCAGATTTCACAAATCCCTTTACATAGCTCCATGTAAGTTAAGTTAGAAAACTTATAGAATAATTTTCTTTTAATTTCTTTAGATCTTTTTTATGCATTGCATATTTTGTTTGGTTAACAAGTTAACAACTTTGTCTAACCAAATTTTGGTGAATAAATAGTAATATTTATTTTAGAGCAAACGACGTCGATAATTCATCAAGTTCTACATTGAAAATTGAAATGCCACTCACTGATTTTTTATTGGTTTCTAAAGAGAATTAAAAAAGTAAAGAGATTTAAAAAAGTTTTTTGATACAATAGTTCCCATACAAGTTCTATAGCTTCATATATTGACATATGTCTAAACTGTGAATGTTGTGATTTTTATTCTCATTTAATAATTAATTTTAATACGATGCAGATGATTTAGAAATATTTAATTAATTTGCAAATCCTCAGATCCCTACTTCCAGCCAGCGGACACAATATTCAATCCACGACAGACAAACATTCGTGATAGGGCTCGCTTATCATGCGGGTCCCTCGGGCCTGCCTCATCAGCCCCCGCCCTCCCCGCCTGCCCTTGTATAGTGCCACCCCGCGACCACCACTCAGCACCCGTCGTCTCATTCTGTGAGTGACGCTAACCCACAGTGAGCAGGTTCAAATCCATAGATTACATCCATATGTACAGAGTGTTCAAAGATAAAGGATGCAAAATTAACAAAGACTTTGAGGACGCTGACAAACGTCAGAGGTTATTGGCGGCAATGAAACGCCTGTATTGTTTGGATTATCATTATAATAATTTTGTGTGAGTATAATTTTTTTTTTTAGGATGATTCAAATAATATGGATAACGTAAACCTTTTGCTTGACGCTTTGATACCTATATTATTAAATTAAAAGAACATGAGAAAAATAAATAACTATGTTAAGATATTGTAATAATTTTACTATTAAAATTTGAAGTCAAATGTTCTGAAGAGAACACAATGGTGCATAGTCAAGACTCATGATTGTTTTTTAATAATAAAATTATACGTGATATAATTTAAAATTGTCTTTGAACAAATCACATTCCCTCACATAGCAGTGTACGCTGAGGGAACCCAAGGACATTCCGTCCTGCATTTTCCGCCCAAATTATAGTCATGTCCTGTTGAAATATCCAAGGCACATGATCAATTTCAGCCTTCGCTCGGTAGTAGCCTCTGCATTGTCATATAGCTTCATATAACAGGGTAGACACACACCTACTTGCCGTCAAATTTCCCATACACTGTATGATGAGTTGTCACCAAAGCTATGAATGGAAAACAATTTGGTCCACCGTATGCGAATCGTACCCATTACCGTCGTGCCTGCAGCCAGACCCTATGCAACTGCGTCACGACAGCCTCAATATATTTTTATATTTTATTAATTATCTGGCCTACTAACATAAAGCGCGGAAAATTTCAAGAAAGGTTTTCTTTGTTTCCCGGCTATAGCTGAAGCTAAAAGAGACGAGAAATAGTAGAGACAAGTGAAGCTAAAATAATATTTTACGTAAAAAATAAGATTTTAAGTACCCTGAACTAGCTTGTCTAATACTTTGTGAGGTGCAGGGTATTTAGTAATAGAGGTGGAAATATAGTGTTAATTGTTGGTAAATGGTATAGGGCAGATAGCCATAACGTGCTTAAAATATTTTTTAATCTATGTACAATAATTAAAAAAAAATTGCTATGAATGTGATGTTTTTTTTATTTAATTGTAATTAGAAATCTAATGAGCAAATTACAAATTTATATATTTTAAATCTATACAAACTAGATTTAATGGCGTAATTTTTCAACCTAATAATTGTAAAATATGATAATAAGTATAAAGTATCTATGTTTATAATATTATCAGAGACAACGACAAGTTTACTATAGTAAAGACTTTTTTCATATCTATTTTAGAAAAAAAATCATGTATTATTATAAAATTTAAATTCCAACACAGATTATTAAAAAAAGCTAAAGCTTGTTTTTAAGTCGAGCCTAATTAATATTAAATTGCAAAAGTTAATTTTTAAGCTTGGTAAAGCTAAATATTTTATAAAGTAGTCGTTTTACAACTAAAATATTTGATGTTATTATAATCTTGGTGTAGGTACGAAAGACTAGATGAAAAAATGAAAGACTATGTTAGAATAAATGTTATAGATAATAAATTTTCGTGTATCTAGAAGAAATTAACTAATAAATGTATTAATAGTAATTAATAATAATAATAATTTCAAATCGTTAGTGTTTAAGGTGTTATGGAGGTATACTATAATTGTGAAATGTAATTCTACCCTCCTTGTAATTTTTTTTTAAATAACGTTGGTATATTCACTAAAGTTATACAAGAATTACATGTTATTGTCATTGCGATTAAGTTTAAATTAAAAAAAAAACTTGTAATGTCATTTTCTATTGTTATTTTCATTTGTATGAATTACTCCATTAAAAGTAAGTTAAATTAATTATCTTCTATCTACTATATATAAATAAAAAGAATTATATGTTGGGACTGAATTTTTATAATTGTATAGAATTTAGAGTATGAATTTAAATGGTAGTTAAATTGTATCTAATGAGAACGGATAAAAAAAAATTCTTCAGCCAATGTAAAATAAAATGTTATGTCCGATAATAACATTGTATTATTAGTGCTCTAATAATTATCTAACATCAAAAAAGTCAGTTACTGAATTGGGTAGTAAAACAACGAATAAATGATATTATTATATCAATTCCTAATTTAAATATTACTTACTTATCGTATTGATTTATAATTTTAGTTTTTATATTTACTTACTTTCTTGTTTAATACAAAATAAATATATTTTTTTATACATAAAGTGGAAATCCAATAAAATTAATGTATACTTTGTAAAACTAATACAAATTAATTTTTTTTAATTTAAATTAAAATAGCATATAATTTCTTAATTGGACCAATTTTTATTCTATACTTAGTTATTATTACAGTAATACAAATAAAGATATAAATTACTATCTGAAGTGGTCTCCATTGGCTGCAATACAGTCCTATATTTGTTGAGGCCAGTTATCAATAGCAGCATGCACCCTGTTCTATGGGAAAATTCTTCATTGCCAATTGTATGGATTGTTTTAGGGACTCTAAAATCATATCATTTTTATCAAATTCAATTTGGAGTCTCTAAAATATGCTACAAAGCGTATAGGGCAAGCCTCAGTCAACTGACCATGAATCATATCCAATATGGCTCAGTACCCCACCAAACCATCACTGATGTCGGATAATCCCCACATTGTACTCTTCTAATTTACTAAACCTCTCCCCTAATTAGGAAGCTTATTTAGAGCTTTCAGCATAATTAATTTATTAATTATGCAGAATTAAAAAGCGGTAGTTTTATTTTTTAAATATTGCTCAATTGTGAAAACTTTCTCAGCCATATATTTATATTCTACATATATTTATATACTACATGTATATATACTTATTACTTTTCTTAAAAGAAAATTTGGCAAGAATTTAAATGTTTTAAATGTGTGTATATTATGTATGACCAAATTATTGATAATTAAGTCTATAACTAATCTAGTCAATATCAAAATGATTTTATTTCATATTAAATTAACTTATTTTTAATTATATCAGTGTTTATTATCTAATAAAAATAAATGTTGCTGTTGTTTGTTAAATATACACTCTTTTTAATAAAATAAATCGGAAAATATTTATTCTGTGTTTTATTTTATCTGTAACACAAAAAATAATCTAAAATATGTTGGTTTATAGAACAAAAAATTAAGGTTTCACTTATTTTTTAACGAGACTATTGTAATTTTAGATAGATCTAGGATCCCAAGGAAGTAATGAAATGCTTTTAACAATAAGAAACTATATTGACGTATTTCGTTAACTAATATTCATATTATAAGCAATACTTACTACAAGTATGAAAAAATATATATTTTTTAAAGTTGTAATAATAAAACTAGTAACAATTTAATTCAATATAAATACTTTATTTACAAATTTTACACACTATATATGTACATTTAAATTACTAATAGACAACCTAAATTAAGAAAGATTTCAGACAAATATTTTTTTTACTTATTCTTTAGTCGTATCCGTAACTCCATTTCTAAATAAGCTCTCATAGATGGATCATCCACCGATTTCATTATTCTGTCAATTATTTCTGGTCCAGCGTTTTCCATTTTAGAAGCTAAAGCCTCGGCCCATACAATAAATACACAGTTTGCACAGCCAGTTCTGCAACATGCTGTCGGTGGTTCATCAATTGATGCCTTTAAGTATATTAAATAACATTACTAAACGTACAGAAAATTATGGAACAGAAACAAAGAAATAAAATTTGAATGATTAGTCTGTATAGAGATAGAATACAGAGATATAAATTTTCAGATAATTGGCGCACATATTTCAAATTTTTTAGTATATTAATATAATAATATTATCAATTTCATATTTTAAAAATCTTACATTTTGAGTAATCCTTTCAATTTCTTTCTCTTTTTCCTCTTCTGTTATATTTGTTTGGTTGGAACACAATCGTTTTGAAATACATCTCATTAATAGAGGTCTCACAGATGGTAGGTTAAGTCTCTGGTAAATAAATAATAATAGATAAACTTAATATCTTTTAATAATTACGTAATTATTTCTCGTTTAATAACTAAAACTTACAAACATCAGAATAGAACACATTAATGCAAGTGCATAATGTAACGTACTTGTATGTTATTTTAGAGGCTTACAAATATACGTATTTATAATATAATTTCTAATCTTTAAAAAAATTCTTTAGTAAAACTACAATTTCTGTTTTTCGAAATAATGCTTTTACTATACTTAATTTGTAAATGTGTTATTTATACTCATGATTGATTATTACGAGTCATAATTATAATTTAGTAAAAAGTAATAAATATAAAATAAAAAAGGGAATTTATTTTTTTTGGTTATAAATATATGCCAAAGACATGTCATAATAAAAGTCATAACAATTTATGACTAACACTTTCAGCAATATATAATCCATGACCATAATTTATATAATATTAAAAATCATGAGTTAGATATATGTACAAAAAAATTACAAATTTTATTTAGTCATGTTTTTCGTACAATAATATTCTATAATAGTTCATAGACAATTAACGCTAGTTAAAGTCCGAAAAAGCTGTCTATGGTATGAACTTGCCTAACCGGAAGCGTTTGGGCCGTCTCACGACTGTCATTAGATCCAAAGATTTTTTACAAATACTAATTCAGTTTATATATGATAATTCCGTACTATTATTACGCTACTAGCTAGCTTCTTTTACTAACTTTTGAAATACCATATTACTTATTATAAGGTAAGTGTAACAATTATTATTTATATGTATCGATAAGCCCCACGGAATGACGAAGCCGATATGTTATTGTAAACTATATAAGCGTTTAATGTCACTGCAAGACAAACTTTAAATAAAAATACCCATCCTATCTTAAAAATATTATAATACTAATGAAAGTATATTAAAACCGATCAAAGGGCGGTTCCAAGTCGCTATCGGCATCCCAAACTAAACGATTATTATCTTATGGTAAAAATGTGATTCATTGTCGAATCGATTTTGTGCCGTTGCTAAAATGCAGCTCATTCATGATTCAATGTATTGTTGTCGTTATTTATGGCTTCTACCGATAACAATTCAATGTTATACATGGATGTCTTAAATTAATTCTTAAAAATTAATTCTTAAATTAACACTAATAGTGATATCAGGCGGTTGCATAAAAAAGTTATAATATCCGCAATCTTATATAAGTATGTACTACAGATTGAATGCAAATTTGTAGCACCTGAATTTAACATGAGAGTTTTAGGTTAGGTTAATTGTAATTAATTAATATTGTAATATTCACTAGGATGTTAAATTGTGATTTTTCCTTATGATAAGAAATATGCACTTTATTAGATGATTCAAATTAATATTTAATAATGGAGCACAGTTTAACATATACATGTAACATATTGATAACATTTCTATACTATATAATACATTTTTAGTGTTCTAAATATCCTAAAATCACTTAGTGTAGAATGGTAGTTATTGATTTCTAAATTTTGACAGAAATATTATTTTTTACTGTGACTGTGACTGTACTGTTTTATATAGATCTTATTTAAATAATAATATTATACTTCTGATTTCTTTAACATAGCTAACTGTTTGATAGACAACATCATAAGAGATAACAGCAATGTTTATAAATGTACAGGTACATAGATTGTCTACATACATTAAAGTTTTATATTTCAGAATATTTTTCATAACACAAACAACATTACTTTAAGGAAACATATTTTTGACAATATTTGTACAATATTCTATAATATCTTATAGAAACAATGTCTGGTGAACCTGAAGTAGTTCGTACACCCGAAGAAGAAGAAACCGAAGAAGAGGAAATCAAGTCCTCCTACAGGCCTCCTCCAGAGAAGACTATTGAGGAGATCCTTGCGGCTGATCAGGAAGATGAGTCGCTAAGGAAGTATAAAGAGGCACTATTGGGGCAAGCTCAAGCTGGCACTGTGATAGTTGGTAAGATCAATTTGACTTTAGTTTTGCTTAGAGCAGCGTGTTTACTAGGTGAATTGAAAATGTATAAATGAGACATAAACAAGTAAATTATTATATTTTTATTCTTTAATATGTTATTTATATATATTATAGTCTTTGATATGATTGACCAGAGACCAGAGATTCCAGAGGAATTGGTTGTATGTAAATTATTTTTAATGCTTTTCATCTTAGAAAATTGATTTCAGTTAATCAACATGCTGTATCTCTGAACAATTCACCCTGTATAATGCATCGGCTAATTGAAACTAACTTTATTATATATATTATTTATTGCGACATGCATTATCTCGCATATAGGCAGGACTAGGAACCTAGTTTTAAGACACTACATTCTCTGTTTCCCGCCTAATACTCACTCAATTGCACTTTATTTCAATATAGCAGTGACATACAATTTATACGATTCCCTGTTAAAGAATCAAACCCAGAACCATTGCGTTAACAGCCAGACGCCGTGCCACAGTGTCATGATGTACTCGCAAACATATGCAATATACATTTTGTTGATACATCTCGAAAGCGATATCGTCTTTATCTTTGATCTATGACATTATCATGTACTCAGAATATCCTAAATTGAATAATGTATCATATATTATTATATATGTAAAATAAGATATATATTATAATTCTTTTACTTTGTTTCCAGCCATTAAGTACAAATCGTCTACATTTTGAATATGAGCATTTCTCTTAGTAGATTTAGAAAGTGAAAACTATTTATATACATTTTTTTTAATGTTTTTTGGGCTTTGTCATCTTTTTTTTAATTTTACAATAATTATTCATCTGAATCTGAAAATTCGACATTCCTATTTCTAATACTGTATAAAGTAACGTAGTTATTATTATTAGATAATATAGAGTGTAAATATTTTTGTTTATATTCTAGCGATTTCTACTCAATAATATTTATATATTAATAATTGTAATTATTAATACTTTAAATTTAATTTAGTTATGAGATCACTATATATGTTATAGTTCTAGATTCAATTCTTTTTTGGGAGAATATATTATTTTCATATCCTCGCTCTGGTGTGACAAAGCGCGGCGTTAAGCTCCGCTATTCAACACGCGTTACTCGAATTTGGCCGAAAAGCGCAGCGAAGTTACGGAAAATATCAAATATTTGCTTATTTATATTACTAGATATGAGGTTAAGACTTTTTTGTACTCAAAACCATATTTTTTCCAATTAATTGTACATTTTTAGATCCAAACGATCCGCGGAAAGTGATAGTCAAGAAGTTAGCGCTGTGCGTGACGGACCGAGACGACCTAGAACTGGATCTGTCTGGAGATCTTACGGACTTAAAGAAACAGGTAAGTGTTTATATTAGTTTTTGTATGGTATTTGTTTTTGGTATATTCCACTCTTTGAGTAAACGTGGCTATAGTCGAAAATTTGATTTTTTTTAAATATATTATATAATAAGAGCCTTTATTTTCCATTATACTAAATTAGAGATTATTCATAGTAAAGGTTTGATGTATCTTTAAAATCATAAAAAAAAACATATAAGCATCGAGCATTGAAACTTTATTTTTGACGTCGTGTAAAATAAATATGTGAAATAACGTTATAGCCCGTGACTTTGTTTGCGCGGACTATGAAACTTAGTCCCAGGTTGTGTTTGTTTCTCGTAAAAATTACGAGAAATGGTCTCCTAGAACACGATACCCAAGGCCCTAGGTCTATATGGTATTGGAGGACTAGGAGACTAGAGGAGTTTGGCTGTGCGTTATTTGTCAGTCAGTAGCGGAATACTTCTAATAAATTCTTCAGTATATGGCGTTCCGATTGCCAATGTCACATTGTATAGAGAACACACGAAGGAGGTTGTACGGTAAAAAAAGGTGATGTTACACATGTGGAAGAATTCATGTTTAAAAGAGATCCAGTTAAAATACAGCCATCACTTGTAACTAAAGTAAAACATCCTGCAATACAGGAAATCCTAGTTCAGGCGTCAGTCGACATTCCAATTATATTATTTATTAGAAGCTAATTAAATAAATAAAATAAATTAATATTTACACGTCATGATTAGTAAAACAAACACAAAAAAAAAACAAAATCATTGACAAATATCAAACTAAGGGGATGGGGAGCGAAGGCTTATTATACGATATATATTATATGGTGTAATAAAATACACCATTGTTAGTCAAACCAAATCAAAGTTATTATTATGCAGACTTCGTCGTAGAATATAAAATAGTTTTCTTTTTTCTAAAAAAGTATTAAAATAATAATAATAAACAGTTTTTCTGCTTGCGGTATAAAAAATTTACGTCGCAACTTTCTCATCAACTGCTAGACCCGCCTAATGAGAAAATATATCAGATTGCTCTTCGTAGCTTTTATATAAAGCTCAATGAACTTTGTCTTAGGATATTTATATTAGATTTATGTATATAAGATGCTATTAGCTATAAGCTCTTTTTGCTTTGTATATTATTATTATCAAATTTATTGTAGGTAGGGATAGGAGCGCTTTCATTGGTAGGTATATAGTTGTATATAATTGTTCTGTACGTGTGTTTGTTACCATGCTATGTTTGTTACTGATATATATATATATATATATATATATATATATATATATATATATATATATATATATATATATATCATATATACATATTATATATATATATATACATATATACATATATATATATATATATATATACTAATACATATTCATTATATATATTAATATATATATATATATATACGATATATATATATATATATATATATTATTATATATATATATTATATATATAAATCATTATAATATTATTTAATTCTTATATTTAATATTAATATATTTATATATTATATTATAATTATATCTGTCAAAACATTAGTATTATAGTAGATATTTAGTTGTACATCTAATATGAACAGATTTTAATAATATTTAATTCTATATCATAGATATTTAAACTATATTATAATATATTATAAGTTAAATTTTATACGACTGTCAGATTCAACTCAACCGCAAGTTAGGAATCATTTTAGAGAAGGATCGTTAACATACTATTACTAGCCCATTTATATGATCATGTATACTAATAATTTTATATTTAAGATCCTTTTAATTTAACACTATAGATATTTATGATATAGCGATTTTTACTAAAGCATATTATCTCACTTTTAAACTCTTAAATAGCCTGCTATTATTGTAAACTCAAATTGCAATGTTCTGTGCAATGATTAATACTAAGATAACAATGCGTTTTAATAATTAAACGTTGTTCATTTTTAATTTGGGTATGCAGAGGAATTACTCCTAGTATTTTAAAACAATACACTTTCTTTGCCCCAAGTTATATACCCCTAGTGTATATGTGTGTATATATAATAATTTTAGATTTAGACTAGTACACAAATAGTTGTTTTGGTCTAATTCGTAATTATAGTACGATCTTAAATCGTCTAAAGCAATCCCCGCTATCTTGCACAGGTGTTATGATATATAAGATTGTTCGTTGGATATATGCCAGGGCGCGTTTTATCAAGCACTTTTTTTACACTTTGTTTTATATTAACTAGAAATGGGTATGAGAAATGAATAATTCAAATAAAATTATTATTATTTTTCAATTGAAGATGTCACTGTCAATTTAATCACGAAAATTTAGGAAGTCTAAGGTCGTGGGTTCAGACCCCGCTCGGGGTAATGATGGTTTATACGCGTTGAGTACTGTAGGTAGTATGTGTACTCTCATGTCGGTTAACTTAAGAAAATAGTCAGTTCCATTTTATTAAGACATTTTTTTTCTATTTGACAAAATTTTTATTTACTACTTATTTGGCTTTCTATGTAAACTGTAAACAGCCAATTAATAATCTATTTATAATTAATATCACACATGTATTATATAGATAATATTTATTACGTAAAGCGTTATTATTGTATCCAAAAATATTATGATGTGTATAAAGAGAAAATTATTATCTGTTGATGGAAGCTCCGCCGGGAAGCTTAGTATTGTTATATCCATTGTTAAAGTATATTTCTAAAGAGCAACTGTTGTGTTTCTCGCCGGCTCTTCTCAGTAGCACACGCTTCCGGTCGTCAGTTTCCTATAGGACTGACGCTACTGACATATTTATGTAAATTCATAATTCAAAAGCGTGTTCGTGGCCTAATTGAGTAAATAAAGTTGTGATTTTGTTTTTTTTTTTATTGATAAATATATTCTGACACTCACTTGAGACCGAAAAGCCAAGAATGGAGTGTGTTGACACTAGATTCTCTCTGTGTGGTTCAACAAAAAATTACAGCACTATACCTATAGAGCAGAGAAAGTGTCTGGAATAATCCATTGTAACAAGTTTGAAATGAACCAGGATCTCGCTCCAAAGTATGACGTAAAATGTAATCGAAACTTTGAATCTGGGATTATACAGAACTCTATGATTATAGAAATCAGCATAAACGTGTATTTACGTTGCTTGTGAATAAGATTTCTTCTCTCGTCTGTCATAGACTCCTACGTACGGATGCTGCGTCCGCTGGTTAGTTTTAATTTTATTTATCTTATCGTAGTCCTTCGTTGGGGTATTGTAAATTATTAATATTTTATATTTCTTACTAATAATACTATACAGTGAGAGGCATCATTCCTCTACCTCCCCCCCTCTCTTTTCCTCTCCTTCCCTCTCTGGTAAAAAGACACAAAACGCGGCGTTGTATTTTGTCACCCAACACGCTATATGCCGGATACTGCGTGAATTCACAAATAAATTTCGAAATATTTCACCACTGAACTACAAGGTGCATATAATTTTACAGGTGTTCACAATAAAAGAAGGTGTGCAATACAGGATAAGGATCGACTTCATCGTCCAACGCGAAATAGTGCACGGCTTGAAGTATGTACAGAAAACCTACCGTCTCGGTGTGCCAGGTTAGTGAAGTTAGCTCATCTTTTATATATATATATATATATATATATATATATATATATATATATATATATATATATATATATATATATATATAGATATATATATATATATATATATATATATATATATATATTTATATGATTATGGGATGTTTTATTGTAATATAGATATGTGTACATTGAGGAAATGTGTTTTTTTCTACGCTTTGGTAAGACTTAAGCACACGCAATTTGTCAAATTCCGACGGAGAGCGGAGAACTATAACAGTGTATGGTTTAAAAAGACCATAAAGATTTTTTTTGTTATTATCACATTGATATCTATGTATGTGTGTTTAATATTATAAATTCAATTTTACATTGCATTCAAATTGGACAGTGGCCGGTATGTACCTAGAGTTAATTTGTATTCGTACTATGTTATTATTACTCATGTGCTACTTATAAATATTGAATAGTTTGTCTTTTGTAGAACTTACTCTGATAGCTCGTCTTTACTTGTTTGTTTTGTATGAAATAAGCTTTCACTATTGTAGATATATCGTAATAAACGCGACGGTTTGCGGGTTCGATTCCCACTCGGGGAAATTTAAATATTCTCATATCTGTGTATGTGTGTGTTTAATAATATACATTCAATTTTACATTGCATTCGCTTTGGACAGTGCCCGGTATGTATCTACTAGGGTTAATTTGTATTTGTACCATGTCACTTATAAATATTTAATAGTTTTTTTGTTGTGTTGTGTGTGTGTTGTGGGTTCGATTCCCACTCGGGGAAAATTAAATATTTTCATTTTCTTTCGCTCTGGAAAGAAAACAAAGCGCGGCGTTCAGTTCCGCCACTCAACACGCAATGCCTCCAACGGTGGAAAGCGATGAACGGAGTTTCTTAACACTAGGTTCCCTCTGGCTGCTATCCTGCTATGAGCGGGATACAGCGTGTAGCAAAAACAATAATTATCGTAGATTACGATATAGTCTTCTAAACTGGACGAATTAGGTCTAATAACGAATTAGGTTAAATGCTAATATAATTAATAATTATTAAGAGCTTTTATATTAATATAATTTAGTAGATTTGGATACCAGTGGGCATATACATATATTTAATTCAAATTTAAAATGAAACCCTATTTATATAGTCATTAGGTTAAAATTCAACATTATTGTGTAAATGAATAGCATTTTAAGGATTGTATCGTCATGTTATATGACGTCATTGACGTATTTTGCTTGAATTGCAAGGTGTATTTTAAATTTTAGTATTTTTTGAGCTATGTCCGTCAGTCAGTTTTCATTTTTTATCTGGAGATAATTTGTTAATAAGAAAACTTTTTATCCAATGTAAAAAAAAAATAATCGATTTAGTACCAAATTAATAGTATTTATAGCTGATGTTTAGGAAATTTTCGATGAATTATTCTTCTGTAGCGCAGCAGCTCGGCGTTTGATTGTAAACGCGACGGTTGTGGGTTCAATCTCTACTTATAGGGATGGACTATTTTCATCTGCTCACTCTGGTAAGAACATAAAGCGCGGTGTTAAGTTCCGCCACTCAACACGCAATATCTTGAAAAGGCCCGAGAATATAGAATATTAAACATATTCCAACTTTAACTATTTAACTTACACTTAAATGAATAAAACTATATGTGCATTTATTTAAACAATTTCAGTGGACAAAATGACACACATGGTAGGCTCTTATCCACCCAAAACGGAAATTCAGTCCTATACCACACCACCAGAAGATGCACCATCAGGCTTGATGGCGAGAGGCGCTTACTCAGTTAACAGCTTGTTCACTGATGACGATAAAAACGTGCACCTACAGTGGGAGTGGACCTTTGAAATCAAAAAGGACTGGAAGGAATAAGAAGTTGCAAATAACGCCGGATGGGGTAAGTAGAAAAAGAAATTGAAGTGAGATGAGTGGCTGGAACCATTAGGCACACTTAGAATTAAATTATTAAACGCGTGGAATAAAAAAATATAATTTGACAGTTGACATTGACATTTGATATATCTTTTGTTGTATAGTCTGTGCCATATCCATATCCATATATTGTCTGTAAAAGGTTCTCACGCACAGTTTTAAATACCCATCTGGCATGTGTCGATAATGTGACTGACTGAGAATCAAATTATTTATCTACATTACATATTGAAATATAATAGAATAAGATAATTGATAATTTTTTAAAAACATACAACCATTTTATACTTAAAATGTCTTAATTTTGATTCTTATACAGGTTTTGCTTTTTTTCTCTACTATCTGTCAAATCTGATATTTTTATACTGTGCTATATATTAATATATAATCTGTGGTTTAGACAATTAAATTTTGTCTCTAATTTCTCATGTGTCATAGATTAAGATTTTCTATTCAGTACTATTTAAAAAAGTATTATAAAGTTAACTACTTATTGTATTAAAAAAACAAAATAACTTTTATAAGTATGTCAGTCACCATAGTGTCGTTTAATAATAATTTAGTCAGTCATTTGAAATCGACACCATTCATTCCTTTTGAGCATTTCTAAGCCAGGCATTATTAACTATGGACTTGTGTAGAAATATTATACAGTTTAAAAAAATATATTATATATTTAAATACATACTTATATATGTTTGTTTCTTGTAGATTCTATATGTTGGGCTAATTTGACTAAGTTAATTTTTTTTTCATTGCCAACGAGTTCAAAGTATTGTTTTCATTAAGAGCAATAATAATAAATAATATACAAGAAATAATTTTTAATAATTATCAATAATTAATAAAAAACGTAAGTTGTATTGGGAACTGGGGTTGGCTTACCTTAACAAGTAGCTACTTCAAATCCATCAGAAGCCATATTTAATAATACTCTTGCTTTAAACTTAAAATCATGTTAGCCCAACGTTTATGGTATTTAAAATAAAAATACATTGTATGTAAATCACACTAGCATTAAAAATATTTTGGTGCACCAAAATGAAATATATATTTTCATACATAGCTTCTATTTAGTGCCAGATGGATGGCGATAGGAAGTATTATGGAAGTCTTTTTTTCCTTTCTTTTTTTAGATATAATTAGATAAGCGGTTAAGTACATTTATTAATTGAAGCTACGAATGGATGGAAGTGAATATCGCACATTGAGTTTGAACTATATGAGTATATGAAAAATGCTATTAAAAAAACGTTGAACTGTAAAGTTTACTTAAGTATAAAAAAAATCTTTCATTATTATAATGTTTGGTTTTGACACTTCTATCCATTGTATATCTTCAAATATTGCTTTGGCATTGTACGGTGCTTTTATCATCTATGGTTTTAAATTCAAAATTTATTATTTTATCTGTTTTTAGTGAAGCCTGTGTGTTCGATAATAATATTATAAGGCTTATTACTATATTATTGATATAGTAGTTTCTTTATTGTCATTAAGACGATTTCTGAGATTCTTGCAAAATTTTAAGTGTGTATTTCCGTGAAAAATTATGATTCTTTTGAGCAATTTAAATTAAAAAAAAATATAATCGATGTTGATCATGTAATCGGTTATATATATATATATATATATATATATATATATATATATATATATATATATATATATATATATATATATATATATATATATATATATATATATATATATATATATATATATATATTATATGTTTCAATAAGCAATGTTGTCTTCCTGTCTATTATTTTCTCGGAAATCGTCTTAACATGGCTAACTTTCGTCACAATGTGAACTGCCGACGTGTATATGATAAAATTATTTATATATTCACGTTAAATCTTTCTAGCGTTTGTGTTTCTAGTTGAAAAAATCGATAATACAATTTGATATTTCGATTAATCGATTGTGAACAACTTGTCATATAAATACAGATTACAGATACAATATATACATATATATAGTAATCGATTTTTTAATGTCGAGTGTTATATTATTATAAAATCGATATTAAAAGTGTTAATTTGATGCTGGAATTAATATAATTATAATTGGGCGATTATTCTAAAATTATTGAATACATTTTTAAATATATTCATAATGATTAATTTGTATTAATAGTATTAATAGCGAATGCTAGAAAGATATATTTCTACATATATACATACATACATAAGTGCTTTATTGAATTTTCTTAACAAATAAGTAATTTTGTATACTTTCATGGAATAATATTACAATTTGTCAATCTTTTATGGTGGTCCTATGGGCATCCTTTGTGCTATATTTTATATGGATTTATCGTATTTGTTATTAAGTATTTGATTTTTATTACAATAGACTTGTATAGTTGTACGCAATATAATAGTTTGGCCAAAAATAAAGCTTATTTATTCTAGTTGTTGTTTTTTTTTTTATTATGACAGATCGTGACTGAAGTTTGGTGTTGACTTAGAATCACATAAAGTAACTTTACAATAAATTATATGTTACATATAAAAAAAGATTAGTTTGTAGTTTTATCCATTCGTTTAATGCTAGAATGATTATTATAAGTTCTTTTTTTTTATTTTTTTAACATTTTTAATGAAATTAAAAAAAATTTTGTCATTTTTAAATTAATCTTTCTGATTACTTACTTCTTACTCCAATCGTTGTGTGTAATTTTGTATAGTGCATACGTATCGACAATTTATCAAAATATATAAAAGTCCAGAAAATCAAAGAAAATTACGAAGGTCATTATTTCGCTTAGAAATTTGCTCTATATTATATATATATATATATATATATATATATATATATATATATATATATATATATATATATATATATATATATATATATATATATATATATATATATATAATTTTTAATTATTTGCTATTAAATTATTCTATCTTTTCCAATATCTACTCATTGAGCAAATTTCTAAGCGAAATAATGACCTTCGTAAATTTGTATAAATATAAATATAATGCCTACATTTACATACAGTCTTGTATAGTAACAAAAAAGAACCATTATTCAATTTCACTTTGCTAGCACAAGATGGCGCCGAACGACCAACAGAGGACTTCCTCGCTGGTAAATTGAAACTGAAGTTTGTTAACATGAAGTATCATATACTATTTTTTTTTATGAACAGCACTTTAGTGTTAATGTGCTGTTTGATAATGTCGCAATTTCCGAGTTCGACCGTAAACTTACGTGGGTTCAAAAAAAGACAAGTTGTATATGTATATATTTTAATTAAGAACAACGATAATTAAATCTAAGAAAATATTATATACAGATAAAGAGCTAAAGAAATTATATTTTTTATACTGAATATAAAAAGGAAATAAATCAATAGTTTTAATATCAAAAATTATAATTGTGATAAATTTAAAATGAATACACGACAAACTATTAGACAGTTAATATAAAATGGAAATGTAGTATTGGAGATAGAAAAAAAATTACATAAAATCTCTCGTTTCCAGCAAAAAATAATAATCAAAATACTATAAAGTATTCAAACGAAGCAATCTTGAGCGAATTTTGTTTTGTTCACAAAATTGCTAAGACTCAACTAATATTAAGATTCGATATTAACTTCCAATATGAGAGTATTGCACTAGACTTTATTAATACGTACGCTACACTTAAAATAGTCGTTGGTTTTTACATACTTGTCCTTGCACGCGGCCCCGCCTTTGGAAATTAGACCAAATTCCAATAAAAATCATGTTTCAGTACAATAACATAATAATTTACGTGGAATATTTTATATATTGTTCATAAATGTTTAATATAATCCTGAAGGCATATCAGTCACTTTATGCAATCCGTAGCTCCCTGAACTGACAGAGGACATGTTCTTTTTCAAATCACTGTAGCTATGGGTCCCCGCCATTACTAAACTTGTCATACTCGCCGGCGCGTCTCTCAGCAAGGACCCAGAATAGAACCCTGTGGCACTCCCTCTTTTCATAATGAAAGTATTGAAATTGGGCGCCTCAAATGATCCAGTACTTAATTTCGTGTTGAATTTGTTATCAGATTTCAAATCTTCCTTAATTTTGTAATTTGGTTTTGGATCGTATTTGTAAATTTTCGAGTCGTATGTTTGGATGTTTGATGTCAAAGGCTCTTCCATTCCGGTGTCGCTGTTTGTTCTTGATACTGATCTTTGTCGCTTTTCATATGACCAATTCTTTTTCGGTTCAGAGGTCATTACAATATCCACCATAGAATTAAGCCCCTCGTCAATCCTATCTAAGCTTTTAGTCAGTTTTTTGGATTCAATTAAGCTTACAATTTCATCTACCCGAGATTTTTCTGTACTCTGCGTCAAAAACATATTATCTATGTGCTCTCTTTGTCGTGATCCTTTTTCTGAATTTTGGAAGGATTCGCTCCGTTTTACCGATGATTTCTTGTAATCTTCTCTAGATCTCGTTTTGGATCTCCGAGCACCATCTGTGGATCGATTTTCGCTGGAACCGAAAAGATTTGCTGTGGCTGTTTGTATATGATTCTGGCAACGTGATGCACTCAGTAATGAGTCAGAACCTTCGTCACTAGAATATAGTTCTTCAAATGCATCTGCCTTGTACAATAATCCTTCGACGGGCATCAAATGTATCAAACTTTTAGCTTTTCTCGGTGGATGAGGTAATATTTTTGTGGGTACTATTTCAGCCTCTACATTCTCATCATCTTTATTTGTTATCTGTATACTATGTCTGGTGCTAGTAATAGAGTCTTCTTTCTCATAGTGATCATTTACATCGGAATTACATTTCGGTCGCTCATATCGTACATTTTCGATTTCTGCGTGGTTTACGATATTTCTTAGTTCTTGAATAACTTCATCTATAGTAGTTTCGTCATCTTCATCGGAGGATTTTTTATGATTATTTTTGTTGTCCAGTTTTTTATGATTTCTTTTGTTTCTTAGTAAGTCGTAAGTTTCATTTTTAATGTTGAAGACTTCGTAAACCATCGAATCTCGTTGATCGACTTCAGGGCTAAGCGATCGTTCAGATGAACTTATACCTTCATCTTCAGGTGGGGATGACTCGTCTGGAAAAGAATAAATATAAATAAAATATAAACAAATTCGTTGTGTCAAAAGAAAGGTAAATGTAAATCGAAGAAGTGTAAGGGTATATGCTATATTAGCAAATATACTATCTCTAACATCGGCGTCTACAGTAGTTTAATCTCAATTTCAATAACACCAAAGCAAGATGGATAGATGAATTCTTACTGTCTTCTTACATAACATGCTTTATATTAAGTCAAATAGGTCACTTTAAAGTCTTTATAAAAGAAATTATATCCAAAAACATGTTATTTTTACCTCTATTTTTATGTGCGGAGTTTTTTTTCTTGGAGGCGAAGCTTTTTTTTCTACTAGAGTTGCCATGCTCAGACCTCAACGTGCTCACTTCCTCCTGGAGCTCACAACATTTTTCCTGAAGACATTTTTCTAATGATAGTAGAATACCTTTCTCTTCTTGTAATATCTGGAAATATAACATTATTATTTTTTAATTGCTTCGATCACTTTGTATTCCGTATTCCGGCGTAGGCAGAGACAACCTGTAGTAAGGACATCTTGTTCTCCGCTTTCCGCCAGAATTCAAGACGTTGTGTGAAGAGCTGTGGAGCTCAACGTCATACATTTTGTTACCCGAGCGGAGAAATGGGGATAGAATCTTCAACCACCGCTCTTATAAGCAGATGCTGTACTACTGATGCTGCTACTACATGTTGTTAAAAAGCAAAACCGGTAGCTAAGTTCTAAGATAAAATGAACTGACGAACGATGGAACGATACTTGATCGACTTATGACAATAAAAAAAACCATTTATCGTTTATAAATTAACTAATTAATTGTTATTATTAATACCCGAGCCGACTATGAAAATTGTAATATTACACCAAACGGGAATCGAATCCCAACATAGCTTCAGTTAAATATTTAACTTACAATAACGTATTTTTTCATAATACTAGAACTGGGTTTGATGTTATCAACAAAATGCGTTTAAAGCGGAACAAAACTAGACAAAAGAAATATGACTGACCTAAATACCTAATTTCTTTCAACACAATATCAAATTGACCCGTGAGAAATTGAAGTGCTAATAATGATTTGATTGAGACCTACATGTCACAGCAGACTATACACGCGACGGTTGTAGGTTCGATTCCCACTCGGGGGAATGAATTTGTTCTATTTCCTATCTCCGAATAGGCAGAACGCGGTGTTGATTTCCGCCACTCAATAGGAAACGGAGTGTCTTAACACTAGTACTTAACAGATATATATAGCATAATATATAACGTGTCTTAACACTAGTACTTAACAGATATATATAGCATAATATATATAGCATAATATATAACGTCGATCACTATATATTATATCGATACTATTCGATTCCCGCCAAAGAATGAGTATTAAAATGTAATACCACAATGACATACCGCTTAGAATTTGTTTATTACATCACTTCTTGAGTGACTGACTGACACTGACTTTAATACTCGACTAGTTTTAAAGTCAGTGTCAGTCAGTCAGCCAAGAAGTATAATCTATACTATAATAAAACAGTAAAACTATAAAAAAAAAGTGTCTGTACATTGAAAAAAATATACAGGGCGATGTAAGATCACTAATAGAATAGTCCTTATTAATATATTTGTTTGTCGGTTTGTACACGCACACCTGATGTAGAATCAGAATCACAATAGATAAGCTGAACTATAAAAAGTAAAAAAAAGTTGGTAAATTACAAAATAAATAGAGATAGTGTGTTAACTTACCTTGACTCTCTTCTCTAGCAGGTCCAATTTACTTCTTAGATCATCTTTCTCTTTGAGCGCCTCGTTCGCCTTATCATTTAACGTGTCGATATCAATCAGTTGTTTTTCATAATTCTCCATTTCTCTGTTGACATGTTCATTCACGTTCGGGAGTTTGGCCACAGTCTGGATATATTTATAAACATACGTTTTATACGATCCGATTTGAATATTTAA
Source organism: Dione juno (assembly GCA_037127375.1). NCBI lineage: Eukaryota > Metazoa > Arthropoda > Insecta > Lepidoptera > Nymphalidae > Dione > Dione juno. The sequence continues at coordinate 894,313 of JAXRJS010000038.1, read as the reverse complement.
CGGATTTATTAACATATTTATCATTAATGCATCTTCATCGATATAAGTAAGTAATTAGATTAGATTAGCTTCACGCTGTATCCCGCACATGGCAGGGTAGGTAGAGGGAACTGTAGGAACCTAGTGTTATGACACTCCGTTCCCCGCTTTCCGCCTTTCGAGGCATTGCGTGTTGAGTGCCGGAACTAAACACCGCGCTTTTTGCTAGTAAATATAGTAAATTTGATATATATATATATATATATATATATATATATATATATATATATATATATATTATATATATATATATATATAAATATATATATATATATATATATATATATATATATATATATATATATATATATATATATATATATATATATATATATATATATACATATATATATATATATATATATATATATAATATATATATATATAATATATATATATATTATATATATATATATATAATAAGCAAATTTGACTTTTTTATGTATATTAACGAACTGACTTACTTTTTTCAACGTCACTATATCAAATCCAGCTTGTTCCAATTCCGCCTGGATATATAACTTCCTTTGAGGCGTTGGTGCACTCGCTAAGAGAGCATTTATGAAGGCAAGACCTGCTGCTTGTAAGTCTCCTGAGCCCGCAGCACTTTGCAACATGCCAACGAGGAATCTAAAGCGAACTGGTTCTCCGAATCGTAGGCGGAGAGTGGAGAGTGCTTCAGATATCATTGTATGGCCGGAAGCCGGTGGGTAACAGGCTTTTGTTAGCAGCTGAAACAACAAGTAAATTACTTAAAAACGAAAATTTTGCAAGTTAACTTTCTTCTCATTTTGTTTAAAAATGGTGTGTTTATTTTTATTTTTACGCGTATTTTTTTTAATATTTTAATTAGGACTGGCAGATAGACTTTTACGGCCATAACCTATATACGAAAATTCTACTGAGTAACATTCAAATCTATCAACATTACGTAGAATCAAACAGTTAATAAGTTTCAAGTTATAGATTTTGAGTACAATAATTTGCAATAAAATGATCAAATCCACTAAAATAATAAAAAAAAATACCAAAACATTCTTTATCTCAGATAAAAGCAACCAATATCAAGTACTAGTGCTATACTAGTAACTTACGGGGTTGGTCTCATTACTTCGCATGTTAAAGAAAATGTATATGTATATATGTATATATATATATATATATATATATATATATATATATATATATATATATATATATATATATATATATATATATATATATATATATATATATATATATATATATATATATATATATATATATATATATATATTTTTTTTTAAAGCAACTAATTACAAACCTGTAAAGCCAATACTCTGGTCTTGTTAACAGTGGACATGATACACACTGTTAACGCGTACACACCGTTAGAACCTCCCACTAGACGTCTCACACAGTCCGAGTATCTTGAACAGCAGCTCCATAGACATTGTCTGTATGTATCAGAAATAGTTAAATAAATTTGCAAAAAGCTAATTTAATTGTTAATAATTGATTATTTGTTCTTAGACGTTATGGATAAGTATTTGGAAAGTAAGTGATTTGCCAATAGGTAATTCATTATTAGTCAAATAAAAATAAGTACTTATTATGCTGAAGAAGAAGTAAGAACAAATAAGTTTTTTTTTATGTTTGAACATAGATTATTGTATAGGACATTTCAGTATATTTTATTAATATAGATGTAAACTGTAGCCCACAATTTCATTTTCGTGGACTATATAAAACAAATTCCCATTTTTTCTCATAATTCGTTTTTTCTTACGATATTTTGAGAAATACTTTCTTAGTACTTTCCTAACTAATCTGATCTAGTAGTCCCTAAGGACTCTACAACTAATTTACAACGTCCTTAAACAGGTCCTGACACATAATATCCAGAAGAATATCTTACAAGCAAGCCAACTCGTCTAACAAAGGTCTTCGTCTCACAGCTGGAGGTCCTCTGGACGCTTCTCCGGTCTGACTTAACTGGATATTGCGTAAAAGTTCAAGCAGTAGTGTAACACCATCTAGCGGCTCACAGGCGAACTCTTGGACGAAACTGTGAAAAAAATAAAATAAAATTTGTTTATAACTTTGAAATTATCAGATTTACTGATATGGGTTTCTTGAAACTTGTGGAGAGGCTCCGAGAAATGCAGCTTCAGATCATGTTATGCTTGACATTGTATTTCTCATATACCTAGGAGGGCCGCCCTTAGCTCTTGTTACCAGAGGCTATTTATGCTCACCGAGTGGGAATCGTACTCGCAACTGTCGCACATGAAAAAGCCCCAAAGCTACACATTTCTCACATACATTTATCATCCAAGCATTTACAATCTACAATTAACAGACATTAAGAAAAATGTATCAAGTACAGGGATCTCTTGAAAGGCGCCATAAAGCCGCATACGCGAGTTGTAAAAATGTGAATAGAACCCATTAGCGTATGTACCAGAATGATAATTTCCAGATGAGTGCAAAGAAATGATCGTCGCAAATTACAGTCGCTTCAGCGGATTTACTTCAATCGTCATAGTAATTTTAGTTATCTACAAAAACTTGGATGGCCCAAGGTGTAAGCTGAAGCGATTTTGTATATTTATTTTGTTATTATATAACAATACTTTCTTTCCGTGTTACGCCTTCTATAAAAAATACTTAATTTCAATTAAATATCGATTTAAAATCACCACACATTTTGAATTTACACACACACACACAAATCAATAAATTTAAATATTTTTTTCATACAAACGAAACTACAGTACTAAGCACAAACAGACGAATTTAATTTTTTCGTTTGTCCTTGACATTTCTTTCCTTTATCCGGACAAATCTTCTGAACGGCAGAACTGATTTTTATGGAAAATTTCTCTGAAAGATAGAGGAGATATATGATGCTACGCGCTAACAGCATGCGAGTACCTACCATCCAGATAAAATATTACATATAAAATTATAACTATCAATTATATGCTTAATTTTTATATATATATATATATATATATATATATATATATATATATATATATATATATATATATATATATATATATATATATATATATATATATATAAACGGAAAACGTGTCTTACTATAATTGAGGATAAGTTCGCTTGTAACATAGTCCCAAACAATCCAGCACGAAAGTAATGCAGCTGACCGCATCGCAATGTAAGTGAGATATAATTGAAAAAGATACTCATTGCTGCTATATTGTTTATTTTTATATTTCAAGTTAACATGAGAACACTTTTATAGCTAAATCGTTAAAAATATTCATTTATATTTTGATTTGTTCTTGGAAAGCTAAAGAGTATTTGCTTGGTTTGCTTTGCTCTGCTTCACGTATAGTAGGCCAGAAAAGCTCGACCTGCCTTTTGGTAGCGGTATGAGGTAGCGGGTTCGATATATGTGTGTTATTTTATAGAATCTTATCAAAATTTATAATTTACAAGTTAATATGACATTTTGGGTGAATTCATTAATATCTAAATTGCGTCAAGTTAGTGATAGAAAGATATTTAAGTACCACATCGGTTGATGATGACACATGATTTGATGATTTTTAAAGTGTTAATGAACACTAAGGTTAGAAAAAATACTTAAAGAAAACATATAAAAATTTGAACCCGCGCCTCATGGAAACCGGGCAAGCGCTCTGACCACTATGGCTTAGTGCCTCTGCGTTACATTCTGCCTCACGCTGCGTCGAAATCCTTATATGCTTTATACAGCTTATTACGTTGTTAGCATCTCTGTAGGTAGATTTTTACAAATTTCCGCTACCCAAAGAATATTGCAAAGAACAATCGCTCAAGGCCGCGCCTGGGTGGGGATCGAACCCACAAACGACTTCTTTACAAGTGGAAGGTGTCTCTTTGTGCCACAATGACCTCGAAATATAACAAATGAAAATCTACTTCCAGTAAAATAACAAGAATCTCTATATAATATAATACAATACAATAAAATTAACTCAAAATCTTAACAACTTTAGTTATAGAAGTAATAAAATTATCATAAAATCATTTTACAATCAATGAGTAATATGGTTTGTAGTATTTTATATTATAAATTTTAGTATTTAAGTATTAGTATTAAATACTTATTAGAATTTCCATATTAAGTTCCAGATTTCTATTCTAGAGAATCTCAATTCTCCAAATCTAAATCTAATCTGAACGCGATGTTTTCGAATTCTATTCATTATTTAAAAAAGTTCTATCAATCTCTGTGGGTGTTCATTTTGTAAGCGGTATCGATATGTTTTGACAATATATTGGTATCACAATTTAGTGTACTTCTTTATTTATTTATACGGATCCCTAAAAATGATTTGCAGGGTATCCTTTTGTAAGACACGCGGTTCCCCGTTTCCCGACTATTTTTCGCAGCCGAAAATGAAAATGAAAATGAAAAGTCGTGCCCCATTCCCATGAGTGGGAATCGAAACCATAATCATTTGAAATTTACACGTTGGTTGTACTGATGCACCACAACCGCCTCAAGGGATCTCCAACATTAGTACATTATGGTTTACATATAACACGCGCTTAGTTTATATTTACATAATAATATAACAAAGATCAAATTACAATTTAAATGGAAAACGCAGAAGTGAGTGATGTATCACTATCTCCGATATTTGATGTAGACCAGTTGAGGTCGTAAAAAAGTCTTGCCTTAACACTTTTTTAAGGTTTTCTTCCACAAGGAACTGGAATTATACGATCAGTTCGCTACACGTCTATCTGTCTGTCAATATGGTTTTTCCAATAACGCGTCGAGGTATTCTTGTTATAGGTAATAATGATTGACAGCATAATGATTTTTTTATAAAGTATATAACTTATTATATTTTTTTTTTTTTTCGATCGCCTCGAAGTTCTCCATTGTGTTTCGCCATCCAATTACCATACTTATGTGTAGGTAGGTATTAGATGGAAATTGACAAGAAAATGATCTGATATTTCTGAGATATAATTATAATACCTACCTTGGAAAAGATAGCCTGAGGTCAGCTTTGAGTTTTGTCAACAGTTCGCTGGGCGTTCCGAACTGGCGTAGACTCATCTCTTCGCCCATATTCATGCATGGATTTCTAGAATAGGAAACATAAAATATAATTTAAAATTGAAATAGACGTACCTACAGTATAATGTAATTTTGTAGGATATATTTCCGTATAATATATTAAGACACTCTGTTCCCCGATATTCCGCCTTTCCAGACACTATGTGGTGTGTAGTGACTCAACGCTGCGCTTGGTACCAGAAGAAAGAAATTGAAAATTAATTTGTTCTCCCCGTGTGGGAATCGAATCCACAACCGTCGCGTTCACAGTCAGATCCTTTCCCGCTGCGCCATGAAAGCCCGTTTTAGATTTGTTGCCGAAATCCTTATATCATATCAGATTGATATGCCAACTAAACACTCTTGAAAATTACATACAGACAATTTAACAATAATTATAAACCCCTAATATATGAAGATAACTAATGACCTAAATACCTGAAATCTTTGCTGCCAGGAGTAGGTAACGTCCTGGTCTTGTTCGGATCTTGTCCTGGATCCAGCTCGTATAAACTGCCATTGCCTGTTTTCTTACCCCATTTTTTGAGAGATGTCGCATAGTCTTCGGGATTGTAGATCGGTGGTCTTTGCTTATCCTAGAAATATAATAAAAAAAAGGTTGATCAAAGATACTAACGACAAACCGCTTGTTCTGTTTCATTTAAAAGAAACAGATTAAAATGTACATTTATATTTTTAGATATATCTCCTTTTAAACTTTTTCAATTTGTCAAAATTTATTATATTATTTAACGTTGACCTTGAATTTCCCACACTTATCGGAGTAACGAACCTGAACTTAGAAATATATTCGTCACACTTTCGACAAATTCTTAAATTGAATATTACAATTGTATCTAGTACATGGGAAAATGAATCTCGAAAATTGGGTGGAAATAGGGCATCATAGTTTCTTGCTTTGCCTACCGTACCATAATTTACAAATCTTGTAAATATTATATATGCTATATACATAACGCTTAAATAAAATATGAATTATTAATTCATACCATATCGTGTTAACAGCCATATAAATTAATATATCCAAAACTTGTACAGATACAGACATACAATTGCAAACGATTAGTAAGTAACGTTCTATCAGTGCCTTTATTGTACGGAACCCAATCAAATATTATCCCGTTATCACAGAAAGCGTTCTCCCATTAATCAACAAATAAGCCGTACATGAAATCTAACAATGCAAGTCTTGACAATAGTACGGCTCAGCGAAAGTTCTTCAAATATGTACGCTGTTATTGTGAGATAGAAAAGCGGTTCACTTGAAAACGCATAATTTACGAAGCTATAAACCAGAAATGGGATCTATCTAATAAATTTTTGTTTATGGTTGTTTACCACAAACTTTCAAATGCTGAGTTTTAAATATATAATGAATTTAATTAAAATTTTATACTATACTGTTAATATTGAAGGGGCGAGAAGAGATCCTTGTTAGACACCACACTATTCTTACGTCACAATCTAGGTAATTATTATATATTTTTTCTTACGAAAATATTTAAAACTATATTTATAGTATAATACAACTATTAATATATTATTATTTTCTTTTTCATATCTCTGGTAGGAAGAAAAGGCGCGGTGTTGAGTGCCGTCACTCAACACGGAGGTTCTCGAAAACCTAACCTGCTATGTGCGGGATACAGCGTGAAGCCAAAAAACAAATTTAAAAAAAAATCAAAATTAGTTCAACGCCCAAATTCGAGATATATCTATTTGGGTGGAGAGCGTAGAACAAACTTTAGTAGCTTTACAATTGAAGCATGCCTGTTAAAAGGAAATCCAGTACTGGGCAGTTAAAAGGAAACACAGTACAGTATTCAGCAGAATCCATTTTCATGTATTAAATATTAACTATATTAACAATTCATACCAATAATTGTGAAAAATACTCCAAACCATCGTTTCACAGCGGCACAGCGACCGACTGTAACACGGCAATTGTGGGTTCAAGTCCCAGTCAGGGAGAATAAATTATATCCATTTTCCCCCGGCACATAACACGCAATGTCTCGGATGGCTGAGAGTGGAGCACGGAGTGTTGTAACTTAAAGTTCCCTCTGCCTAATGAACAAATAATTTACTTCTGACGAGAACTGAATCTATCGAGACCGGTATCCCAAACACTAGCAAGCAAATTAACCAGCCACAACTGTACTTCGCTTGAAACGTATAATTCATGAATGCTAATTACTAAATGACTACACATTTCAAAAAGAAATTTCTCACGATTTTATAGCAGAATACATGATGAATTACACAAACGAACTGGGTTACCATCTGATATATAATTATATTTTTTATTGTATATACATGTAGGTATGTTTGTTACGTAACTTATGTTGAAAATGCAAGTATAAAAGCTTGCTTGTGTGACTAACTTCACGCTGTATCCCGCTTAGCGGGATAGGCGGAGAGACCAAGAGGCCATTGCGTGTTAAGTGTAGGAACTCAACATCGCGCTTAGTCTTACTAGAGCGTGGTTAATAAAGCAAGGAAATGCAAATAATTTACTTCCCCGAGTGAGAATCGAACTTCAACTGTCACGCTTACTGTCAAAAGTGTCGCTATTGCTTTTATATATATATATATATATATATATATATATATATATATATATATATATATATATATATATATATTATATATATATATATATATATATATATATATATATATATATATATATATATATATATATATATATATATGCAATAGATATACAAGAAAATCTTAAAGATGATCTTGAAAATATCGAATTAGCCATAGGTTGATGTTTAGTATTGTCATATTATTACAAACAATGGCATGAAAATCGTCGATCATGGAACTATAGTCACATTCCACAACACGTAACTAAAAATAGAAATTGAAAAATAAACACGAAAATAGATTATGTGTGCTTTTTTTTATTTATTTTTAGCTTCACACTATATCCTTATAGCAGGTTACGTAGAGAGAACTCCGTTTTTCCATTGTAGGTCATAGGTCATTCAAACATTGCGTAAATAGCTTGAGCAACGTAACTCAACGTCGTATTTTGCCTGCAGAGCATTCCCTTAAACTTTGATTGAACTCACAACTATTAGGTGTACAGTCAACACGTTGCTACTGTACCACTATGGTCTCTTTCATAATTAACATGTACCTGATCAAAGAGGAGGAAAATTCTACATATAAAACATAATAATTATATAAAAGCACCTGCTAGTTATACAAAACATATAAATCATGTTATTTATGGAATACATTTACATATAAACGAGGTGATCTTAATAAAGATATAAATACTGTTTAGAATATGTTATAAACAAGATTATTACGAAGAAAAAAGAAAGCCGTATCGATAAAAATAATATATATATATATAAAAAATTTAAGGAGAAATTCCTTATAGATATTTTATAGCTTAATTTTCTGCGTCTTGTTGTCACAAGTCTTCATTATAAATTACGTAATAGGTTATAGACAATATGTTCCCATATTATACTAGAAGCCGCTTGATCGATGTTCTCGGAGATATATATATATATATATATATATATATATATATATATATAATATATATATATATATATATATATATATATATATATATATATATATATATATATATATATATATATATATATATATATATATATATATATATATATATATATATATATATATATATATATATATATATATATATATATATATATATATATATATAGACAAACGCACAGACAGAAAGACAAAGACTAAACAAAATATTATTATATTATATAATATACATTATTATTTTTTTGAGTTCTATTACTATAATAATTTTTTTTTTTATATCTTCTATGTACCGACAGCAATAGGTTACATTTTTATTATATGTATAGATTAGATTTTTTCCAGATTTTCTTAACAAAACGCGGCTTTGGATTTTATCCAAATTAGGCGAAATAGGGAGAAAATATAATGTACAGAACTCTTCTTGTTTATTCCGCAAAAAAGACAAAAAAATATCTTCTAAAAATTATACAACCACTAATTTAGTCAAATAATGTTTTATGTGTATCTGTAATAACACTATTGTTTGATTTTATCTGTACACGTTAACATTTGACAGCCCGCCATTTTTATAGCGGAATGTAGTTGTATTGTAATCATAACAAGAATTAGAAAGGTTCTTTTTAGTGTAATTATTGTATTAAATTAGTTTTTTTTTGTTATTGTGTTTTAATTTAAGATTGTTTTCATTTTGTTTTGTGCAAAGTAACACAAACTTTGAGTAATAGATTTTTACAGGCGCGACTTATCTAACTTATATAATATAAATTATATAATAGAAATTATCGTAATCCTTATCCTAATTATAAAATATTATTTATTACTAGCCTTATATGTTATCTGTATATATTGTAGATATCTGTTAATTTTGTTATAGGTGAAGGATTTAAACTGGATATCTTTTAAACATGCATTCTTCTATAGTGTAATATTATCTCTTTTTTACCGTACACTCTCCTTTGTGTGTTCCCCATTCAACGTGACATTGGCGAAGTGAATTGTGCTCAACTGGCACGCTCGGAACGTCATATATAAAGAGAAGAAGAAGAAGAAGAAGAAGACAACAACAACACATAATCATAATATTCTAGAACAATGTATATTGTTGAAATTCTATTCATTTATATGATAGTGATAATGAGAAGTGTATTTGCAAAAAGTAGAGACGAGCTTCAACGAGGTCTAAGGTAAGCTCTTAAGAGGTCTAAGGTACTGCTGTTAGCTTCTTTTTGTAATTTTGCCACTCGAAAGTGGAAAACGGAATATTTTAACATTCGGTTCTCTCTATATTCCGTATATCCCGCATATAGCGGGAAGCGGGATACTGCGTGAAGCTAGCTGGTAAACAATATCAATGTCTACGTATGGTAATGTATGTACATATATATACGTGATGCGTGTAAAATAATATAATAATAAGAAATACAACTAGTGGTACATTTTAAACTATAAATAATCCTCGCTAGTCTTAAAGTTACAGGAATCTAGCGTCTTCCATGCAGACGATTGTAAACTAAATGAGATAACAATCTCTTATCAACGTTTAGATAAGGATCATTTAATAAATTCAGAGCTGTGTTGCTGTACAGTCGTCGTTAATATTTGTTTTATATCATGTTTCAATTGATATTGAATTTAATATAGAGAGGCAAAATGTTTGTTAAGTTAGTTTAAGGTGTCAATAAAATTGGTTCAGAAGAACTGCGTCTGACTGTACACCATGATCATTGGTTCGAGTCTCATTTAGGGGAGTAATGATTTAATTGCTGTGGCAAGACAAAGCGTGACGTACTTAATGTATTGAATATGGACGAAAAATAGGAAACGGAGTATTTTGACACTAGGTTCCGATTTTTAAACTATTGGTAGAGAAAACTTCGCTTAAATTTAGTTTAAGTTTAGTTTACTTTCACTCGGTGGCCGCAAACTTATAAAAGTAGAAGAATGTCAAAAAATATATATCTTTTAAAATTAGATTTGAACTTACTACTTCTATTCAATACTAAAGTTGTTTAATAGCTGTAAAGTGAAAAACAAAGTGAATTAGCACTCAAATATCGTTGTCCCGCAAAATAAAGGAAATACAACCACAACAAGTCTAAAAAAGAGTGTACACAAAACCCATTAATTGAATCACTTTATTTTTTCATTTAAAAAATTATAAATACTTCAAGACTACACTCGAGGCTTCGCCCACATGGTCTAACCAGTATATTGTATGTCATAAACAACTAAGAATTGTGTATGACACATTCTATTGTCATGACACGTTACATCGAAATGATTATTGTCATACAATAGAGCCTGTAGCCTATAGCTTTCCTCGATAAATGGACTATGTCCATATGAAACTAGTCATAGTCATCAGCTTTAAATACCTACTGTATGGAAAGCAAAAGGATAATAAACATAAATAATGATTACGGGGCCCGCTAGCCGAGCTCTTTACGATAGTCGTGGCGCGATCGTAACTCGGACGGTCCACTTTAGCTATACCTATATTAATGTAAAATGTATTAGCATTTTGTATGTGTACGTTAGCCAGTAAAATAACCTTATCTATTTAAATAGCTCATCTTTATAGTAGAAATGTTGGTAAAAGAAAGATAAAGAAGAACGGGACTTTTTTAAGTTCCCTCCTAGATGAAAACTAACTCATAATCACTCTCGTAATAGGGGTCTTGACACACCTTAACCCATTTCTCCTCCTCCTCCTCCTTTGTCCTTAGGATTTACTTAAAATAATTTATTTTTCTTATTATTATTATTTATTCTTGTTTATTCTTGTGTATATTTATGTATTAATTTCACTTTTGTATAAATTCCGCTATAATACAGATCTTGGCACTCATTTAGATTCCAATTATGTCTTCGAAGTTAATAGACATGTACCTCTGTTTTTAATAGTGAACTTGGCTTTCTTTTTTACATTTACCTTATTAATGCTTAATAACATTTTTTCTAAGCTAGTTTTTACGTACAAAAAAACGTACGTTCGTACGTACGTACGTACGTACATATATATAGCATTCCACTAACTACTAAACAATAAAATTAGATTTTCAAAATCAATTATTCTACACATGTAGGCTCTTTAGAGTCATTATCGTAGAACACGTTTTAATATCCGGTCAAAATGTTAACTCATGGCTGTCCTGTACCTTTTTTCATAAAGCATTATGAAATATGGAGTCACTAGCTGAGGCCCACGGTCTCGCTCATGTCGCTTATTCAATTAATTAGTAAGGTGACTATCGGCTTAACTTATAAATTGTAAATTTTTGAATAACATCCATTTTAAAATATCAGTCTAGTGCGAGTAGTACTCGCGCTAGACTGATTCGTTCCGTACCTATTTCAAGTAAATATCATTCTGTTTGAAATTAGCTACAAATAAAAGCTTGTAATAGTTTATTTCTGCATTACACTTATAAATGATTAAATTTGAGATTTAATCCTTTATATATACTGTAAGTTCTAAGTCTAGGTCAAGGAAATAAAACTTATGAGAATCAACAAACTTAAGTTTGCGGTCGTATGCACTAATTTTGTATGAAATCAACTACAGTATAAGCTTATAATTATTTTTTCCTGGGATATATCGATAAATTAAAAAGTTTTGGATTTTTTCCTTTGGTTGTACTATAAACTCTAACTTATTGCCAAACTTAATAACTCTAGCATAACGGGAAGTACCGTGTAGGTATTGATGCGACGTTTTTCATACAAAATGCAAAAAAAATTAAGCATGAACGTTCATATCTTTTGATTGCGTTGACTTAGAAGTTTAATTTTTACTGTGCCTCAAGAGGTCATCGACTTGGATATTTGATATCAATGTCAACTTGATTCTTCCACGTGCTTTGGATAAAATGGTCTTGACAGACAGACAGACATACGACAACAGATCGATCTTATCAATTTTTTCTTTTAAGGTACGGAACCCTAAAAAAGGCATCATTAGAAAAAGTATATAATTATACTCATAAAAATATATACACAATTTCATTGTCCTACCAAAGACAGACAAACAAAATGATTTTCACATACATAATATTAGAAGATATAGGTACAGATAATAAAAAATAAATTACACAACAAAAAAGTTAATTGATTCAGTATTATAATGTAAGTGCTATTGTTAAATATTATATAGAAAAAATCAATATTGTAATCTCTGGAGATGGCATTACACAATATTTGAACACATAAAGTCGTCGTGGCGCAGTAGGAAAGTATTTGATTGTAAACGATGATGACGGCTTCAGTTCCCGCTTGGAATAATTTATTATTTTCATTGCCCTATATTAGGAAAAAGCGCGGTGTTGAGCTTAATATGTTTAACTCAGGTCCAAGGTGGATACGGCCTGGTTTATGCGGGAAAGGGCGTGAAGGTACAAACAATACATCAACTTAAATATGGAGAATGTTCCACGGTTTGTTCCATGGTTAGTTCCATGGGAAATAAATATTGCTTGGAATCATAATTAGCTTGTACTTTGATCTTTCTTCTTCTTCTTAGCATTAGTCCCGGCTTCGTTTGCCAGGGTCTGCCTTCCGACTAAGCCTACTCCACTTTGCACGGTCTTTAACATCCTCAGTGGACAATCTATTGGCTCTCATGTCTTGTGTTACGACATCCAGCCATCGCTTCCTTGGGCGTCCGGGTGGTCTAACTCCAGGGACAGACATGGCCATACCATCTCAGGCGACGCTCTTGGAGCTTATCCGCTACGTCACGGACCCCAAGACTACCTCGAATGAATGTGTTGCGTATGCGGTCGGACCGCGTCACGCCACACATCCATCTCAGCATCTTCATCTCCGTGACGTGAAGCTCCTGAGTGTGCCGAGATAATGTTGGCAAACATTCGCTGCCGTATAAAAGAACCGGTCGGATAATGCTCTTGTATATCAGTCCCTTGAGCTTGGGCGGTATTCTGCTATCGCAGACTACACCAGTGACCTCCCGTCATTTGGCCCAGGCAGCGTTTATACGGGCATGGATGTCGTGGTCGATGCTTGCACTTTTTACGTGCGAGCTTGTACTTTGATGTTATTAACTAACTGGCCAGGAATAAAGTATACGGCAGAAGTAGTAAGATCTTGGCCTGTCTAGAACTATAATCAACGAGCTGTAGCCCGCAACTTTATTTGGGTGAAATATATAATGTATAACCCCGCTTGTCCCTGTTAGCGTTGGAATTTCGGGAAATCCTCTCTTAGAGCTCCCTTTCACTCAACCCAATGACCCTACATGCTCAGGAGTTTCGGTTATGCGTTGTCTGTCTGTCTGTCAGTCAGTCACACAGTAACGAAAGAGTTTTATATATATTGAATAATTTATGATTAATATATACTATTAGAATCATTTTACTATTTGTATCGGTGGAGCTTGGTCAGTGGAGGAGTTTGAAGGAGGGGGTACCAAGTCCCGGGTACTACTCAGACTTCCAGTATCTTTTCTATATACATCTAAACAAGTATTTCACAATACAACAAGGTATTTCATATCTATACAACAAGAGAAATATGCAAAAAAAAGAGATATCGCCAATTTAAATATTTCCTTGTATAGCAAACAGAATGATCTTTCGTGATAGTATTTTCTTCATAATTATGGCCGCTACTATAGCGTGACGCTGGTATAGAAATTGTCATTTGAATGTAACGTGCATTAACAATTATATTGTAATTTTTAATTACAAACGTCGTAGCGTTGTATATATATATATATATATATATATATATATATATATATATATATATATATATATATATATATATATATATATGTGTATATATATATATATATATATATATATATATATATATATATATATATATATATATATATATATATATATATATATATATATATATGTATATATATATATATATATATATATATATATATATATATATATATATATATATATATATATATATATATATATATATATATATATATATATATATATATATATATATATATATATATATATATATATATACACACATATATATACACATATATAATATATGCGGAATACAGTGTGGAGCAAATATTATACATATTATAATATTTACTCCACACTGTATTCCGCAAATAGCAGTGTAAACAGAGGTACCTATAGTTAAGGCACTCGTCTAATTTTCGAGACATTTAGCCACACTTTGTATTTTTACCAAAATGAGAAAATGAAAATAATTAATTCCCTCGACTTTAAATCGAATCCACAATCAATGCGTTTACGGAGTATTTACTTACAAGGACTTTATTATACTACAAAATTAAAAAGCTTGTAAAAATGTTAGTTTCTATTTGAGACTAATACATAGGTAATTCATAGAATAATTCCATTTTCGTCAGACTTACTTTAGAAACAGGTTCTTCACTCCACCCCCCACAGTTAGCCATACCTTCGAGGAGAGTCAGTTCACTGTAACAAAATAATATATATTTAAAAAAAAATTTTTTTTGAAATATATCAAAAAAAAAGATCACAAAATAGTAACAATTTTATAGTATTTTTTTTAGTTTCTCTGCATAACAGGTCAGGCAGAGGGAACTTAGTGTTTAGACACTACGTTCCCCGCCTTCCACTTTTTGAGAGCGTCGAATGGCGGAACTGAACGCAGCGCTTGGTCTTATTACCGGGAATCGAATCTACAACCGTCACGTTTATAGTACACACTATACTTGTGTTAATTGTAACGATCAACAGAAAGAATCATATTTATAAGAGTATTGTGTAGTTATAATTAATATAAATTGTCAGTAGGTATTGTGTTACATTCGAAAGGGGGGAAAATAGAGAGTTAAGCTAAGTTACTAAACAAGACTCTCCGCCTAAATTAGAATTTATTAACAAGCATTTTATTTTTATAAATCTTAATGTGTTATTTATTCCGCACTATAAGAAAGAATAATAAATAGTTTTTGGAAATCATAGAACAAAAAAAATCCCGCTGTGTTCAAATTTTATACATGTCATTTTATTATTTTTATAGTGTTAATACACACTAAGGATATAAACAATACTTAAAGAAGATATATAAGAACGTTTCGAACGCAGCGAGGTTTGAACCTGCGACCAGCGAGCTCTGACCACTAAGCAATTTGCTCATCATCACACGAGATTCTTCTTACAGGTTCACATTCCGTTGCGTTCAAATTTTTATATGATTTTTTTAAGCTTTTTTCTCATATGTTGTTAAAATATGTATGTTGCCCATTCGCAGTCAGCGAAGACAATATTGAATGAATAATACAAATGTACCGCTAGCAACGCAACCTATAAACCGCTTGTTTAGTATAACAATAAATATGATAAAACGTGCAAGTACGCCGCGCTCTTGTAGAGACACAGTACGCATAAAAATATTGCTATAGACCTATGCAGTTATATTCCGTATTATATATACTTATATTTTTTTTTTAAAAGCTTCACGCTGTATCCCGCACATGGCAGGGAAGGCAGAGAAAACCTGTTGTTAAGACACTCCACTCTTCAGTTTCCGCGAAATTTACGTAACATTGCGTGTTAAGAGGCGGAACTCAACGGGCGTAGAGAAAAACATAAATCTCATCATCGCAGCTTTTGTAAAGCAGTGTACAATGACTACAGAAGTGCTTGGACCCCCCTTTCTTTTGATTCCCCGCTTTGAAAAAACTAGTACTTATTAGATAATAGTAGATATATCACCCAGCATCCTTCATGATTTAAAATTATCTCGGCGTCATATAAACAAATTCACAACCCATCAAAAGAAATACAATCATTTTGAAAGATTACTATCGAAACTTAATAAGCTTAGGAAACCACAAATCAAGACAAAATTGAAGTAAATACTAGAAATCTTGAAATTATTGCACAGAGAAGAATACTGATCGGAAAAAGAAGAGAAAATAGGAAAGATGCGATGTTAGGAAAAAAAAAAAAGAAAAAAAATACCTTAACAGTATTAGAAGTAGCAGTAGTAGAAGCAAGATTAGCACTTATCCGGGAGCAGATATAATAAACATAGCCACTGAATTTTATAAGGAACTATATAGTACAGGCAATTTTGATGTACAGAACTTTAAAGTAACAAATAGGATAACTAGAAATCAGGCCACAAATACTATTCCGTGTATTCTACAGGGCGAAGTAAGAAAGGCCATAAAAACCCAGAAGATTGGGAAGACGCCAATATCCAAAGGCCATAAAAACCCAGAAGATTGGGAAGACGTCGATATCCAAAGGCCATAAAAACCCAGAAGATTGGGAAGACGTCAATATTCAAAGGCCATAAAAACCCAGAAGATTGGGAAGACGTCAATATCCAAAGGCCATAAAAACCCAGAAGATTGGGAAGACGTCAATATCCAATGTCCCGAGTAAGTATAGTAGTAGGTATTAATGGAGAATAGAGAAGTTTTCTCTGCTCACCCAGCTATTTAGGATATAGCGTGATCCAAAAAATATTTTTATTGGAAATAGTACAGATATTATTTTGTCTAACTTAACAACTTATAATGGCAGTCGTAGCGCAGTGGAACGGTTTCCGTAGACGCAATGCTTGCGGATTCTATTCCTGCTTAGAGAAAAATATATACATATACACTTTTTTAATTTTCCCCCTCTAATAACATCAAAGCACGGTGTTAAATTCCACCGGTTCGTGGTTAACTCTGATGCAATATCAAATTTGAAAGCAAAATGGTAACCAGTGTCTTAACACTAAATTCCGCCTACCTTATTCTATAAGGCAGAAGAAAAACAGGTATAGCCTCTCTAGTATAACACACGTGGTGAGTCAGTTGTGGGTTCGATTCCTACTCGGAGAGAATGAATTATTTTATTATCCTCCTTCTGGTACCATGAAAGCGCGGCATTGAGCTCCGCCACTGAACACTCAATATGTTTCAAAGTGGGGAACGGAGTGTCTTAACACTATGTGTCCTCTGTCTACTCTCTCTCTCTGCTATATGCGGGAAATATTGTTATTATTATTATTATAAAATAACTAAAATGCATTCTTGTAGTGTTGTACCATTACATAAACTTGACGCTAGTGTCGTAAATATTGAGTTTCATATTCGTAAGTATTGAAACGTGCTTTATTTGATGTAACCGTGAAGCTAAGAGCATTATGGGAGGTCAGACAGTTATACTTGTATGAATCTGTATCTGTATGTATATATGTATGTACGTTAGTTAGTCAATTACTCTGAAATTGTTAAACTGGTTTAGATTAATTTTAGTGTTAAAAGAAGTTATAAGCTTGTCTTATGTAATTTAAGGCGTTTTTAGTGATTTTTTTTCCTAGCTCCCGTACTTACAAGAAGTCAAGGGATGTAATTTTATAAAATTTTCTTAACATTCCAAACAGACTCATGACTCTATCTCTATACTAAATCTATACTAACTATTATAAAACTAAAGCATTCGTATAGTCTCAAGAACTACATCTTTACTTATTTCCATTTCCATCCATTCTTTACTTATTTCCATTTTATTGCAGGCGAAGTCGCAGCTAAGAGGTAGCTATGAATAAAATTGTAATTCTATTGATATCAAGCTATTTTCCATATAATACTAAAGTCTAAACAACTATATAAATCATATCAACATATATATACACATGTCCCAATATTTGCTAGATTATATTAGAACTCCGTATAGTACCGTTACACAGACGTGACCTACCGCAGGCTGTTGCTTTAATCTACAGTAGATGCATTCACTGGATTAGATACGAGTAGCTTGTGTTATATTTTATTAGTATTTAAATTGTATTTTAAGGACCGGACTCTGCTTGTGGGTTCGATTTCTTCTCAAGGAGAATTAAATATTTTCAGTTTCCTCGCTCTGACAACATGGCAAAGCGCGGCGTTGAGCTCCGCCACTCAACACGCAAAGCATCGAAAGGCGGAAAGTGGAAAACGGAGTGTCTTAACACTAGGTGCTTCAGCCTACGGTTCCCTCTGCCTGCTATGTGCGGGATACAGCGTGAAGCTAAAACCAATAATTGTTTATATCATTTAAGTATTATTTATTAACAATGTCTTCATAGAATAATAATTCTTAACACATTGTACCAACATAATATAATATATTACGTAATATGTTACGAAAATCTGTCATTGCAAAGTGTTATTTCACTTATATGTAGGTTTTTTGTTTACTTAGATGTGATTTTAAAATTAGAACTAAGTTAAGTTAAATAAAGATATATCTTAACCTATTTATATTGTAAATATATCACATATTGAAGCTTTATTTAGTTTTTCAATTTAAATTATATAGTACTTTACAGGGTAGACAGAGAAAATGTAGTGTTAAAATATTCCGTTCTCACAGTGTCGAAGTTCAACGCCGCGTTTCCTTTCTCTTCAAAATGGAGAAATTTAAATAATCCGAAACCCCGAGTGGAATAGAACCCACAACTATTGTTTCAAGAGTCCGTTATAAAGTTATTTCTATACATTTAACAGATACCTACATATGTATCTAATCAGATCTAGGCAAATCTATTTCATACAATTTCCCCCGACTGAGATTCGAACTCAAGACTCAAAGGAATTTACCATTTTCAGAATTAATAACAATAACGGTCTAAAATAACTTCAAACGGACCACGAATGACGGTGTAAACGTTTTAATTTATTATTGATATTTGTCAGTCATTCAGTTGTGGTTAGATCGTGACCACGGATAATAGAAAATGGTCCAAATAAATAGTAATATATATAAATTGTATGAAAAACACCTTTATTACAATGTAAATAAATCACTTGACGTTGACCCTATTGTAGCTAGTAGACCGCAATGGCGAAGACTGTAGATTTGATTCCTACTCGAGGAAAAGCTTATATTGTAAAAGCTTTTTAATGTCTGATGCGGTGTTGGGTTCCGCCACCATGTACATTATACCTCTAGAAAATATTAGATTTGTTCAATTGTCATTAAAATTTGTTCAATTGACAAATATTCAAGCCAATAATAATTAATATTAGAGGTAAACTATGGTTAAAGATTCAATTCCCAACTTGAGGAATAAGTAATTTTCTTTTTTTTTTAATTTTGGTAATTAAAGGTGCGGCGTTGAGTTCCGCCACGCAAACCACGCAAAGTGTTTTACATTCGAGTTTCTCTGTTTAATTCGTTATATATTATTGTACTTATACAGCATGAAAGCAAAAATGTAAAATTATAATTTCAGTTTCATTTACATAACGGAATCTATGACATAGTAATTACATATATACAGTGGTAAGACGACATCGTATATTGACAACTTTCATATAGCTAATTGTTTTAGATTCTCCCTACACCCCAGGCTGTCTGTATGTACAGCTTACTTAAATAAAAGTTGATTTTTTTTACTTTACGTTTTTTTTATATAAGGCTTTCGTGGTACAGTGGACCATGACCATGAATCAAATGCAGCGTTGAGTTACGCTTCTTAAAGAAAAAATCAATTGCTCAGGGCTCACTGCGTCTATGATAAAGGTAACGAATATATTCTTCAAGTTAAGTTAAGGTATAAAAATTAATAAAAAAAGTTAAAATATCACGATATCCGCTAATCGCTAACGCTTATGCCTTGCACCGGCAACTTAACAAGTCATTTTTGAACTATCTATACCGTTGTCGCCGCCGGGCTACCAGTGCTGGCCGTATGATCCAATCATAACCCATTACTGTGCACACGTTACATTTATATCTATTATTGTATACAATTGACGACTATTCTCTAGTTATTGAGAAAAACGTTTTATCCAGCTTTCTTGTAATTTTAGCCGTTTAATGTTAATTAATGTTCGTTTGTACAATGGGATTTATAGTTTTATAGTTTAAGTGTGTTGCTAACTGCAGCTTCGTTTCCAGGTAGATAACTAAGAAATGTGTATGCCACTGTGATTCTGACTGCATGTGGGTTCTTGTTGAAACGATTAATATGTTGACATAGCCAATAGTCTTCTTCAATAAATGAATTAATTAAAACAAAAAGATTTTTTTGAATTTTAACCGGTAGTTCCTGAGATATGTGTGTTCTAACAAACAAACAGTAGATATTATATAGATTTAGCAGTATGTATTTCATCTTATCATATGGGGTTGACAAATATTAAAAAAATTAAACTACAAACATTTTTAAATCTCTACTTTGATTAGAGATCTTCTGGAGATCAAGTTGTACTAAGTTAAAAGAAAAATTATATATTAAATATAATATTCACAGCTCGTGTACAAGTATGGAGAAAAGGGATTTTTTTTTAACTACAACCTGTATCCCGCATATAGCAGATTAGGCAGAGGGCACGTAGTGTCCAGACACTCCATTTTTAATCTTCCGCACAATGGACAGAAATGTCCTCTATAGAGAATCGTCTTTTTTTTATTTCATCTACGTTGAATTTGAACTCAAAACACCTGCGTTGATTAAAAAAATCCATATAAAACTCAAGTCAGTGTAAACGGACACTGAGCTCTAATAATACCATATTAAGTTTATCGCTTTCTCAGAACAATGTGATCGTATCGGCGTATTATCGGGGTAATTTGCCTTATTAGCTAGCGGCCGCCGGCAACCAGACGTTTATAATAAATAATTGATAATTTCTCGTTTAATACATTATCGCTACATACACATAGTCTAACAGAGTCTAACTTTAAACACGATAGTCGTGGGTTCGATTTTCACTCGAGGGAGGAGTACCATTCAACTCAAAGTGCGGAATTGAGTGACTTAACACTGAGTTAACATTCCCTCTGTCTACCGTGCTACATGCGGGATAAAGCGTGAAGCTATTAAATATATATTTTTGATAATATCGCTTCCAAAGTATAATATAAAAATTAATAAAACACGGCGTTAGGTTCCGTCGTTTGAAAGCTTTGAATTTGAGGGATCAATGGACGAGAAAACAGAAGCGGCCGTAGATAAAGAGGCTTTTGCGTGAAAAAAAAACCATACCATAAAAGTCACTCGGTTTTAACCTACTTACCTAATATGATGAACACGTCAAAGTTATTATATAAATATATACTACCTAAGTGCATCGCCCGTCTTTACTCGTGTAGTACTACTATTACATATTTTAAGTATAGATTTACTTTATAAATGTTTTCTTACATATAATAAAAATATATATAAATATAATAAATATTAAACTATATAGACAATCTGCTAATAATAATTTTATTATAATTTATTTCACGAAGTGGGTCTCGAATCAACAACCGTCGCTTTACTGTGAGACGCTATGCCACTAAGCCATGACGGCTTCACAAACATATTACAATATTTTTAAAGTGCTATTCACACATTAAAGTAAAAAAAAAACCATTTTAATATATACAAAAATTTAAACCTCCTATGCTATTAGGAATAATATTTAAAAAATATTTAAAAAAAAAATCAATTCTTCATAGAGATGATCTAAATTAATTAATTAGCAGCGTTTAAGTAACTAAAAATATACATTACTGAATTGGCGATGACCGCTTTTAGTGTGTCCAAAGGGTGCGGGTTCGAATTCCGTTACGTTAATTATTTTTTTTTAGCAAATCAATAGTTCTTGCAATTCATGAAAATATGATTTTACATAATTATTTTAAGTTCTTTTAGAATAAAAATAAAAATAATATTTATATATAGTATGGCCATTTATACTGTTATTTAGTTTTTGAGTTAAACAAACACACAAAAACATTTCTGTATATATGAGTAATGATCTGACAAGGTTTTATTACGCAAGCAATTAAATAACGTTCTCATTCATAGGAAGATGTGTGAAATTAGAAAACTAGGATAAATATCGCTAATATCGTTACTTCCTTATACTAACATAAGTCTAAATTACGTTATTATGACAATGGTAGCAGGTTCAAATCTGAGATTTAGGACACACCGATACGGAAGGGGTTCCAGAGCAAAATGAAAAAATTAATTAGATACTGTAAGTTACGATGAGTCATTAAGGAGAGCGGAGAAATCTAGGTATCGATCAATATATTGTTCTCTCCAACGATATAGACGTAAATAAATATTATTGATGCCATCATGGCGCAGCTGCATGGCTTCTGACTGTGATCTCGGGAATGCATTATTTTATTTCCTTGCGCTATTAAGGAGAGACCGCGGCGTTGAGTTTCGCATCTTAACATGCTTAGAAAACTAAGCAGACTCAGGCACGGAGGCTTCATCTGCCCTGCTATGCTGCCTGCTATGGGGGAAAATCTAAGCTTTTGTAATATCAATTTTATCATTTATATTATATTTCATTTTCATTCAAGAGGAATGTCGGTTAGAAAATACGATTTTCTATAAGAAACTCGTATTCTATTTGACCACAAAAGTTTATCGGTAAAGAAAGCGTGTCAAGACATTAAATTTAATACAAAAAAAAAACTTAAAAATAGATTTGAAAGTAGATTTAATCATTTCATTGCTCTTTGTTTTAAATTTAGTATAGTTTAGTAGATCATCTTTGTTCGCATGTTCTCACATAGGAAAACTCATCCATACTCAAAAACGTTAATTAATATTTAATTGACGTTAAATATATCCTAATATACAAACATAATATAAGGTTATAGTTAACGCCACTTACGCCATAAGAATTATAATAATGATTAAACAAAATAATAGTCATACATACGTATATATATATATATATATATATATATATATACATATATATATATATATATATATATATATATATATATATATATATATATATATATATATATATATATATATATATATATATATATATATATATATATATATATATATATATATATATATATATATATATATATATATATATATATATCGCGCTTTGTCTTGTTACCAGTGTGATGAAATGAAATCATCAAAAATAGCAAAAATATTTCCACCTTACTTACTAATATGCCTCAAGCGATATTTAATCTATAACTTTAATAATATTTTAAATAGAGTCAATAGTGTCGCAGGAAGTAAACTATCGATAATTTAAATATACATACAATATTATTTTAAAATTCATAGCACGTCCATACATCAATTTGGTATTCATATATGTTTTGTGCAATATAATATGAATGTGTGTGCATCTCTTGTGATTAGGTGTGGGAATTCGATGGTTATGCACCGTGAGAATGAATATCCGCCATTGTTTTAATAATAGTGATGTCTTTTATCGATAGTTATGTTAAATATGTTTTTATTACTTGAATATGTTTTTTTTTTTTATTTGTTATATAGAAAATGTATATGGAATATATTGAAATTGTATATTATTTATATACTAAGTGCCTGATATTTTTTTTTCTTCTGAGTAGAACTGGATTCCGAGTCGGTAGCTTTATACTCTTTCAACGATTCAAAAGTCCTTTCAAAAGCTTATTTGAATAATAGATAATTCAAATTTGCCTTTACAGCTACCGCGCCTCATGCTAACCACAAACTCTACGAATAATATCTGAATAATATAAATATATAAAAAAATATAAATAAAACATATATGTATATAATATGTGTCGAATATATATTATCCAAAAGGATATCATCCAAATGTATCGATATCGGCGAATCTCTACAGTCTCCTAAGATCAAGGACCTTGTAGAGTACTATTACTCACGTACATTTATGATTGTGGCCATAAAAAGTCTAATATATAATTATATATGGATCAGTCATCGTTATGTAATTAAAAAGTACATCACTACAACGTGTAAGAGCAAAAAAAATGGGGGAAAAAGGTATGTATTTTGTGAGATTAACACGCGATGGACGCAAGTTCAAAGTGCTATACGGCTATTGAACTTATGTACTCGTATATAGCGTTGTAATTGGAGAACGGAGTATTTTGTCACTAGATTCTCTGCACTCGCTTTTTTGTTAAGCATTTTTTAAGCATTTTGTTTAAGCATTTTTTTATTTTTTGTTAAGTGAAAATTAAAATATAATATTTTATTTATTTTATATATAAACTATTATATCATTCGACGCTCCCAGGACTTGACTATTAAATTCCAAATCTGTCAAGAAGCCTTTTTCAGACTTCAAACTTACTAACTAAACAACATTTGAATAGTCCCATCTTAAATAAGGTACATATTATTAATTTGGACTTAACAGAAAAACCAGCAGAAATTCTATATTCTATTGTAAGAGATATCTAACTCTAGCTATACATCTCTTACATATATAACTCTTGGCTATCAGATAGAGTACAGTCTAAATTACTCTATGTAGAGAACTAAAATTTGTTAAGATGTTTCCTAAGAAAGAGCGCTGGGGCGAGGGAAATCATTCGCTTTTATATTTTAAGATCTAAAGCAAAAGGAAGGTTGTAGCTTATTTTCATATAAAAAAAACAAGTCTTTGTAAATATGTTCGTTCTCAATTTTCTCATAAACTAAGTACTACAATCTAAGACTACTACAAGCCACTACATTACGCCCATTATCACCTGAGTTCATCTGATGTTGAGCTCCTCAAAGTTTGCATGTAAGAAAAAAAATATTATTGTAAAGTAAAATGTCTTGAATTCTGTTCTTTGAATTGTCTTTTAGGAAATAAATCATATTAAGTCTTTCAGTACATAATAATAAAATATATTAAAGAAATTTCAAGCTGCTGTCATATTGCAGTAGAACAGCATCTGACTGTAAAGTATATATCTTCTTTATTGCACACATAAAAAAAAATACACATAAAATAAACTTATGTTGACAATGGTGGGTTTATTTATAAAAGAAATCTCTTCCAGCCAACCAGTGGAAGTGAGTATCTTTTAAACAAATAGCGGGAAGAGGCTATATACTTATAATAATAAATTATTTCCATTTTTACGCTCTGGAAGTAAAACAAAGTGTGGCGTTGAATTACGCCACTCAACTAACAGTGTATTGAAATCAGGTGGAAAGCGGAAGATAGAGTGTCTCTATACTAAAAACTATTACCAAGTAAAAAAAATAGTTTAAATTTAACATTAACTACCCTCGTGGCGCAGAGGCAGAGCGTCTTGGTTTGTGGGTTCGATTCCTGTTCGGAGAGAATTAATTATTTTCATTTTCATCGCTCTGGCAACAAGGAAAAAAGTCGCGACGTTGAGTTCGCCCCCCCCCACAAAAATCTAATAACAAAAAAAGCATTAACCAAAACAAATCCCAAAATACAAAAACCTTAACAACCCAAATCCATAATATTTTCTACGAATCATCCCAATTGTTCTTACCTGAAACAAAATAACATCATTAGTTTATGATACTTAAAATTCCACAACACGTCTCGTAGACTGTGCGAGATAAAAAACAAAGATATTCTACTTCGTGTGACCTTTCAAAGGTCGTATAGTCCTGATTATATATATATATATATATATATATATATATATATATATATATATATATATATATATATATATATATATATATATATATATATATATATATATATATATATATATATATATATATATATATATATATATATATATATATATATATACATTTATTGCATAGAGAGGTGCTCGGGTAGTGGAAGAGGCTCCTTAAGATGTATTGCAAGTCCGAGGTACTGCTCTGAGCTCCTAATCCTATAGCTTTTTATAAGGTTACACGCGGTGAATAAATGGAATGCTAATTAAATTACTTCTCTATCGGACTTTTTTATTATTTCTTAATTTCAGCTAACGATAAGATACTATATTATAATTTTCAAATATACTATATTTCGACAACAGAGGGAAAGTGACAAACTGAGATACCCTAGATCTAGCATAGATGCATATCTGAGATATACATTTTATTCAGTTTGAGAAGCACAAGCTAAAACCGGTTGAACACATTATAGGCAATGAAGCGGCAAGTGTAAATATAACATTATTACGGTCTAATTCCGTAATAACTACGGCTGAGACGTTCTTTGTGTTCAAAATTATAAGATGTGATATTTTGTAGAGAGAGAGAGAGCGAGTGAGAGATGAGAGTTGAACTCACTACCGTAGCTTAGTACCGGAGCTGTTGACATGTATCATAATCTAATATCAATATGCTCTGATATTGATCGAGTCCTACTATATAAATATATTTGAGGACATTTAAATAAAAAAATGAATATTACGAATAGTATATAGATATATCTTAAGCAAACAATTGACGACAAAATCAATGATTCATAAAAAAAAACTGGTCACGTGCTTTTAGGAAATTCATTAAAATAATTTCTCAACATTTCTCTTTGTCAAAAATATTAAGATGGATGCTGAGATAAATTCTTATATTAAGTACGTTAGTACGTGCTATAATATAACCTATAAAATCTATTTACCAAGTAGATACATAGAAAATATGGCTAAAAGTGCCTTTTCTCGTAAACCTGGTCTAAACAGCATCTAAGACAGGGTTGATGGTATAAAAAGTTTTAATGTCACAGATCTAAACTCGTGTCAGTTTTTCAAGCAAATGAAGCGATAAAAATTCCCGATCCACGGATAATTATACTACTGTACTTCCAATTTGCACACAGACCTGCAATAATACATTATCTCTCCTAGTTATAGGCTGGCTGAAAGAAAAATCTGTCAGAGATAAGTTCACCTTTGCCAACAATATTTCCAATTTTGCGCTCCTGAACTGTTACAAATGGAATAAACAGTATAAATAAATCATTTGTATAGTGCACACCCATCTACAAATTTCTGACTGAACTAACCGCTTAACTTTAATTTCATTTGCATTATCATTAGGTGCTATTCCAGATTTGACTCTTCCTTATTCAACTTTTATAAACAGACATTTCCAAAGGAAACGATCTCATAGTAGAGTTATATCATCATCAACTGGACACGCGTATATGTAACCCATCATTATGTAGATATGCAATAATTCCATACATTATGCAATATTATCATCAATCTGCTCGTATCCTGAGTTTTATATATGGACTTGGTGCAAGTGTATATTTGTCAAGACGGATCTGCTTCTGCCATGCCATGCACAATATTTTGATCCACACTGGTGGAAATCGAATACTTGGTATTGTCTGACTATCCTTGCTATATATTATATACTAAGCCTAAAACTACAAAAATATATGTTGAAATATTATAACAGCTCTTCACTATAATTGTCAATTTTGGTACCGTTTTTTAAAGGAAACAGTAAATTCGATAGATGAGAAACCGGAAAGAGCGGATAGATGTAGCATGTATAATTTCATCATAGAATCTAAGGCTGCACTTAGACTATCTATATTCTATATCAATCAGATGGATACACATATATAATGTATAATGTAATGTATATATGTATAATGTTGACTACAGGGAGAAATCTAGATTTCAAGGTCATAATTAATGAAATTTGCTTTACTCTTCACAATTCAGAGCTTTTACATGCAGCTTTGGCTACGTGGTTAAATGGAAATAGTATATTAAAATCATGAAGTTAAATAGATAGCGTATAGACTATTTCGATAAATAGACTATCCAACGGAAAAAAAAAACTATTATATAGAAAATAATGTAAAAAGCTATTCATAACGATTTAACACAGATTATAAATAGATTTCATTCTATTCCTTTAATATTTCAACGTCAAAACAGCGATAACGTATCGTATTAACTCACGTACCAGAGATAAAATCTTAAGCACTAAGTTTATAATTAAACACCTGTTAAATAAACTATGCGTATTATGAACTTGACATTATGAAGAATGTTCTTTCATTGGGAACGCTGCATTTATTTATTAGTTTTTGCTATAGAAGATGCTGTTATCTTCGCTCAAGATCTTTCTGTATAGCAATAAGTAGGTAGGTTTCTTATAGTTTCACCCTAGTTGTTGGCGAAGTGAACGTGGTGTTGTGACACTCTGCCTTCTGCCCAAATTCTAGACACCGTGTATTGATGAGACGGGACTCTACGACAAACGCTCTTACTTGAGCGAGGAAATGGAACTTATTCATGCCCTCGAGTGGGAATCGAACCCTTGACCATTTCTTTAGCGCTGTTTAGATCCTTTTGCACAGCCCAACAAAGGGCGATAAATTATAGCATTACCATAAACCTATGTACTATATATTTTTATGAGCATCCCCAATGAGTTAAACACTATATATAAAGTAGTCGGACTCAATTTGTCTTACCAGAACGACATAATTAAATCCCCTGAGCGACAATCGAACCCGCAACTATCGCGCTTAGCGATATCCCATAGCATTGCGTTGCAAAAAAACAAGGAAAAAAACAGGGAAGACGTAAATATGTGATTAAAACTTAACATCTTTAGTTGTAACACGTTTTTTCATAAGAAGCTAGTAAGATTAGTACATTATATATATACAGACATAACTGGTTGTTCAATGTCCGATCATGATGCGTCAGCTTGTCTCATATTATGCAAATTTATAAAGAGAACCTTATTCTATGTATTACATATAGTCATGTAGGCCATCATAGTGCAGTCGGTTTGCATTCGATTCCCATTTGGAGTTATTAATTATTTTCCCGCTTTAGCCAGATGAAGTGGGGCAATACATTACCCTACTCAACTTATAAATTTTTATTTCAGATGAAAAGTTGTAAATTATAGAAAATATTAAAAATTTGTGTAAGCAAATTGAAATTTCACAAGTATTTTACATTTAGCAAGATAATCATTCTGACAGTTGATCAGTTTTCACATATTATAAAAATAATGTGTGGTATTATTATACTAATAGTGGGCACTAGTAGTAGGGCATTAATAGTGAAATTCCCGAATATCCAAGGGGGACGGGAAAAAACGGGATTTTATACTTCACGCGAATGAATTTGCTACAGGGCTATAGCTGGTTTACGTTTTACTTTGAAATATCAATTGATTCAAACGATTAATTATTATTCCATATCCATTAAAAGTTATTGGCATACAAGATACGAGCCAATCTGTTCTGTAAACGTACGTTTTGATTTACATGTAAATGTTATTTACCGTAAAGTTGTTATACGATGATTAGATAGGAGCCAGGAGAACGTGTGCTCAGGACGAAGATGTATAAATTTAAAATGGATTCTTCTAGAAATACTATGGCATTATTAAAGATTTTCGGACTTTATGGATCAGAACTTCGTTCAGTGAAAGTTTTTGAGGCTATACAGCTACAAAAACTTACTATTATTTCTCAATTAATGACCATGAGTTTAATTTTAAGAGAGAGAGAGATTACATTGAACAGAAAGTCATATACCATAATTCCCGTTTTTTTTTTTAAATGTTTTCGCATAGCACGCTACCAAAAAATATAACCTGGTGCCAAAATAATCCGTTTTCCACTTTATGCTTTTAGGAGGAACAGAACTCAACGCCGCGGTTTCTCTAACCAAACTCTGCCCAGCTTGCATTTAAAGAAAGATGCTGTCCCACTGAGCTACATTAATGAATTAATTAATAATAAAGGTATACATACATATATACTCC
Organism: Dione juno; assembly: GCA_037127375.1. NCBI lineage: Eukaryota > Metazoa > Arthropoda > Insecta > Lepidoptera > Nymphalidae > Dione > Dione juno. The sequence continues at coordinate 864,186 of JAXRJS010000038.1, read as the reverse complement.
ATATACTATTTTAAAATTAGTCATCATAATATCATCTATCTGTCTATATTTTTAGCAAAAAAATTTACAAAATATCTCCTGTATATATGTCGTAAAAATAGAATAACAAACCTTAATGACATGTGGCTAAAGCCTTAATTAATTTTATGCAGACATATATGTTATACAAGACTGTAAGAAAATAAAAAGCTCTGGAACAAGCTTTTGAACGAATATGGCGTGTACGTAAAATAAGCTAAGATTAGAATTAATCACATTATTTTACACTAATAGTGGCCGGCGACTCTGTTTGTAAGGACTAAGTTAAATCACGTTACATCGCGTTCCCGTAGAAATGTCGAGAAAGCTTTTAGTTTTCCGCTATGATACCAAAGGTACATCCATGCTAAAATACAAACGGGAAAGTTTTATATTTTATATGTGTTTAGTCACTACGTTTGCACAGTATTTAGTTTTACCTAAGTGAACTAGTAACTCAAATATTATTAATATGATCATTTTCTTTATTGGTCATTTGAATTATAACCTGCAATAAGAAACTTTCTAAGTCAGATTTTTCGTTTTTTCATAACGTGGTAAAAACCTGAAACCTAGTGTCAATGTTCTCCGCTCTCCGCGTTGTCCGCGTTGAATAGCGGATCTCAATCCGCTTTGTTTAATCACAGCGAGAAAATTAAACTAATTTAATTATAATACTTTATGAGTGGGGATACCGAACTCATAACTATCAGTTCCCAATTTTTTTCTTCTTTCATTCAACCCGAGTGGAATCGAACCTTCGTACTTACAATCTGACACCGTACCGCTGCGCCACGACGGCTCCACTATTATAAAATATTCATTTCAAATGAATATTCATGATACAATATGAGATAAAAAAAGCTACACAGCACAGCATCCCTGGCCGGAAACCAAATACCTTGTCGCGTCGTGTAAAGTCAAAACGAGTTGTTAGAACCTATATATTATGTTTTATTTGCTGTAACTCCGCAAAGTTGTCACTTCTTGGAAATATGGCAAATGGCATTTCTTATTTATGTTCACTTCACTTCCTTTTATATTCTGTAAGGGATATATGCGTACGTTGTAAGCATTTGTCGTGACTAAGATGCGGGAATGTTTGCAGATCCTTTTTACTGGTGAGAATAGTAATAAATCACTTTTGATTTTTTATTTAAACTCATTATAATGATATAGAGGCTATGTGGATGGAATATTGAGTATGGGTATAGCGTCCGAGAGTAAACACGACGGTTGGTGGAAGGAAGGTTCGATTTCGACTTCTGGAGAACGAATTATTTTATTTAACTTTGGTTGAACAAGACAAAGCGCGGCGTTGAGTTCCGCCACTCAACACGCAATGTCCGGAAAGACGAAAGCTGGGAACGGAGTGAGCTTACACTAGGTTCCCTCTGCCTACCCTGCTTTGTGCGGGCGACAGCGAGAACCTAAAAAGAAAGGTTAACAATACATGCAATGGTTACAGCCTTAATACCCATAATGGATAATTATTATATGTAATCTATAAGACGGCAGAGTCTTGGCTGCATTCAGACTGGTATTTTTATTCACTATACCGAACAAATGATACGTGAATGAGGAATATCGAAAAAGCACCGCAAGACAGACCAAATTGACGGTTTCTAAAGCTTTTTTCAAAGTTCAATTTGAATCGAACCATCCCATCACATTAATATCCTGCGGAAATCACAATATTTATATTATACTAGTACAAGATTAAATTCCGCCTTGACTCTCTTAGAGATAGGACAGTATTGTATCAACTGTTCAATGAATAGTATGTAGAGGTTAGAATGGCCGACCGTGTGTGTGTCAAATATAGCTGATTGTGCGATTTGATATGCTAACATTTGTATGGGAAAATATTAAATGGCTATAAATTTTATTTCTGTATTTAGATTTTACATTAATCAATAATAGAGTTATTTGTTTTTTTGCTCTATATAATCGATATTTATTGAAAACAAGGATTTTTTAAACGCTTGTTTTTAAAGTTTTGATATAGAATGTTGATGATGGAGCACTTTTAACTTGCTACTTGAGCGTCATAAAAAATCGGTTTTTCTTTCTAGAAGGTTTTATATATATATATAATATTATATATATATACTTTAATATATCATATATATTATATATATATATATATATATATCTCTAATATATATAGATATATAATATAATATATATATATAATACTATATATCTTATATACTAATATATATATATATCTATATAATATAATTATATATATCATACTATATAAGAATTATATAATATATCTATATATATCATATATAATTACTTTCAGTTCCTATTACCTAGCAAGAAAAGCGGATGCAGGTAGTTGGCACGGCGAATGTGAAAAATAAATAAAAAATAAAACTCTATATAACTACAAAAAGACAATAATATTTTGAAATCTTTTGTGACAGTATTTTCCGACCGAATAATCCAGTCGAAGAATTTCATTTAAAATGTGAGAAATTCATAAGCATTGTCCAAATAAATCATATAAACGTCAAAGAAACAACTATATTTGATTATCAAATCTTCGTCTATTTAGACGAGAAGTGTTAAAAAAATTCCGTATAAAAGCTTACAGTAATGGCATAAGTTTCAAATTACTTTAGCATTTATGTCTAAAATTCAGATGAGGCTATCTCTCTGGGTCTTCACTCCGTCCGGTGAGTCCGATCTTCACTCGGGGGAATAAAATATTATAATTTTCTCCGCTTTGCTAAAACAAAGTATATCTACTTAACTCTACTTAATAAGTAATGTCTCAAATATCAGAGCAAAACGGAGAATGGAGTGTCTTGATATTGGTATCCTCCAGCCTACGGTTCCTTCTGCCTACCCTGCTATGAAGCTGAGGAATTCTTAAGTCCTCCTTTAGTTTACAACAATTTCTACCGTTTTTAGGCTCAGCAGGCAACTAAACCTTGAAGAATACGAAATGTTCTCCATTATACATGTATATACAACCTACATTTAAACAATTCTATATATTTCCTCAATATCATAAGCAATAGAAGTATATTTAACATAGCATTATAGTCAAGAGGTTAGCAGTGAAAGTGGATATCGATCTAGAATATAGTACGTTTTATTAAAGATCGCTAAGAGAACTCGTTTCGAGAAAATTTACAGGATGCCGCATTTAACTTGTCACGCTACTGGCGTATGAGAAAATATGATTATAATGGAAACTGGTAGCTTTATTAAATAAGCCGTTAAGAATGGTCGTTCTCGTTTCCTCTGAAAGCTTCGGCGTAACAATTTCTTTGGTTACACTAGACAATATTGTGTACTGTCAATCAGCTTCAGTATATTATGTAGTAAAGGTAATTTTAATTACCGAATAATATAAAAACTTTTTTATTTAAAAAAAATATATTTTAAACCATTAGGTTTAAATAAATTAGTATGCGGATGCGGCCTTATCATTTATAGCGATCTCTTTAAGGTAATCTAAAATAGAATTTATAATAAAATCGATTTTCTTCATTTTTTATTCAAATTAATAATTTTATTTTAATGAAAAAAAATATATTATTAAGTATATAAAATAACACACAAAAAGATGTGTTGGACTTTGAACGCTTTTAAATAGTACTAAATTACTAAATTACTGCCACATTATTATTTTTATCTTTATTATATACATATGTACTTCATACACTTTGCATGTTTGGATTTATTACTCTTACTGGTTAACACCAAGAAAAACAGGAACTAAAGGCATATTTTATTTACTACATAAACATATACATTATATATATTATATATATATATATATATATATATATATATATATATATATATATATATATATATATATATATATATATATATATATATATATATATATTTGTGGGTATGTACATATATGTAATATACGTGACTTTTAAATGTTTTATTATTTTATATAAGCACAAATAAATTGTGTTTTTTCCTTAAGCAACTTTTCCACGCGGGCGAAATTGCAGACGGAAGCTAGTATTCGATAAATAGACAAACCAACAAAAAGAAATAACATTTAGAACCGACACTTCTCAAGCGCGTTTTTTTTAATTAACTTCACGCTGTATCCCGCAAATAGCAGGGTAGGCAGAGGGAACTGTAGGCACAGGTAACCATAAGCAGGAAGAATCTGGTGTTAAGACACTCCGTTCCCCACTTTCCTCCATTCGAAAATAAAATTATACAAATATAAATAATAAAAACAGTATTTCAAGCTCATGAATCCGTTTATTTTCTCTAATATAACATAAATTATGGACAATAAATCACAGTACACCTCAATACTATTTCAACGCCGTTATTTCTCACAACCCCAGCTCTTAGAAAACGAATGATGTTCACTTTGTAGTCGATCCTTTAGACGATTTGTCAGATTTGTTGCGTTGCTTATTAATTTTGACAGATTGAAATTAGTATTATATATATATATATATATATATATATATATATATATATATAGATATATATATATATATATATATATATATATATATATATATATATATATATATATATATGTGTGTGTGTGTTTTAGATTTTAACTGGCATCAAATTGTTATAATGTTTCAATTTAAAATTTTTTAAGTAATTAACTACATTTGTGAATAACTCACAAGGAATGTGGAAAAGGTAGTGTATCTACACTTATTTAAAGTGTAAAACTAACTTTCCAAAAAAATAATTATTATAATATAAAAAAATCTCTTAAACACTTGTTCTCATACAAAATATATTATTAAAAAAATCTAATACCTTCCATTTTCCATCGTCTACTCAATGTACTACTTTTGCATAATAATGCCATCATTAGACCAAGATCATTGGACTTTTTGTCCATTTAAATTACCCCTGGATTAGGATCATGTAGGGCAGAACCGATATTTATATATAATTTGCTTTCTTCTTGGTACCTAAGTAGATGTGAAGTAAATTATTACCGCAAAGTGCTAGTGGATATTGACGGACGCTGGAATGAGCTAGTCGTATCGATTGTGGTTACTAAACAGCTTCACGCTTTTTCACGTATATATCAGGATATATAGAGGGAAGTTAGTGTTAAAACACTCTGTTCTCCACTCTTTCTCCATTATTAGGCTTATTATAAACACGTCTCTAAAATTTTGTGGACAGATTGGTTGTTTAGTAAATTATAGTCCTTATGGTCTTCTTTATTGACATAGTAAAAGTTTTTCCTAATCCAGTAAATTTTTTTAAATATAATGATATAATGGCTGGCAACAGTTGGCAGAAGAGCAGGTTGATAATGCCAATAATAGACAGAGAATACAACGATGGTGACAGTGATAGTGACAGTGACAGTGATAGTGACAGTGATAATGGCAGTGATAGTGACAGTGTTAGTCACAGTGTTAGTAACAGAGTTAGGGACAGCGACAGTGATGTCGTTGTGTCTCGTAAAATTACGAAAGAAAAGTTAAAACGAAATGTGATGTAATTGCAAATGGACCGTAAACTGAAGAGCAAAGATGTTTTTGAAAAAAAAAAAATAAAAAATACATTACACAATGCTTATATATCTCTCTTTAAATTTTCTCATAAGTAAGACTATAAAAAAAATTACAACCATAAAACGAAACTAATGTAACCCAATTACTTAAGCTTACTTTGATCTGGAACCGTAATAATATTATTCGTTTTTAATATAATTAAATATAAATTTATTAAAAAATTATAAACGTCCTTTAAATAAAATGCTCTAATGTCGAAGTCGATTTGAGCTCTACAGAGAAATATGAAAGGCGATAAGAATCTAGTGTTAGGACACTTCATTCTCGGCTCTCCGTTCGAAACACCATTTTTCTATAAGAGAAGGCAACTAAGAATATCTCCCATCTCTACACGGATTTTTTTTAATTCTTTCTTTTTTACTGTTCTCATATCACACATCCTCTTATCGTGACCACCTAAACTAATTTCTCTTTATAATATATTTCTATTTAGTCGTATATAGTCATAGTTATTTGGTTAGTTTTTATGTTTATTAGTCAAAAGTAATAATATAAAGCTTGCGAAGCTTGCAAAGTGTGAATAACGTGTGACCAACTTTTTTGGCTCCAGAATTCCAGTCTTGAACAGTCACGTTGAAGAATAACTGTCTGTACTTGTTTTAATATGAGACCGTTTTTTATAAATATACGATAATTTCTTAATTCAAATTTGTTTTTTTATGCACTATAAGGAATAGACAAATAAATGATAGTGAAATTTCACTCACTTCTGTAGCTCGATAGTCGGATTCCGTACTAAACACTAATTGATTATAGGTGTGTAAACACAAGAAAAACGAATTGTAAAAAAGACAAATTTACATTTGCGGGCCGTATACACTAATTTTGTATAAAATGAGCTTCATATATAAATTTGAATAGTTTTTTTTTAAGATATACCTATACATTTCCAATTTTCGAGCTGTTTCCCATATAATATACTATACTATACTATATTATACTATACTATACTATACTATACTATACTATACTAGACTATACTATACTATACTATACTATACTATACTATACTATACTATACTATACTATACTATACTATACTATACTATACTATACTATACTATACTATACTATACTATACTATACTATAATATACTATACTATACTATATTATACTATACTATACTATACTATACTATACTATACTAGACTATACTATATAAAAAAATCTTGAAATTAGCCAATAAGCATTCACCATCTTAACAAGTAAACTGGTTGCAGAACAACAGACAATCAATTTGTACAGTTATGACAAGTTCTGGATAATTCGGTTTTTATAAACGTATGTAGGTACCTACTTATAGCACCAAGTAGGTTACATATTCGCGAATGTGAAGAAAAGGTTGTACTTTTGACCGACTTACCTTATACAGATATTTAACTTGTTATTATACCTATACAAGCAATTCACTTCGACTTTAGTCTTGACTATATACTCGTATACTATTATTTTTATTTACGAAATTGACTTACAATATAGTGTTTAATCACTTCTTTATTCATTTTCCGTTCATGGGTTTAGAGATATTGCTCTTATTTTGAATATAAGCACATCATATACATTTTTGTCATATACCTATATACTAGTGTTTCTGGGTATACTGGTTAACTTTTCACTTGAATCACTCTATTAGTAAGAACGCGTCAGTTACGCACTGTAAAAATAATAATGGATATATATATATATATATATATATATATATATATATATATATATATATATATATATATATATATATATATATATATATATATATTACATAACATTATCGAAATTCAAGATATTTTGTGTTAAATAGTGGCGCAAAAAACATGTCCACCGCGCCTTTTCTTGCCATTAAATGAAAATAATTTCAAAAATTCAACCCACAAGCGTTCACAGTCAGGGCCTATTAGAAAATAAATATTTCTTAACATAGAATTAGAAAATTAAGGAAATTGGTGTTAGGTTTTCTTCACTCACCACCGAATTTTGGAGACACTGAGTAAGTGAATGCCAAGTATGTTTCGTTTTACAAGTGACTTAGTCAAAAAAAATTATATGTAAACATCCCCCCGAGTGGAATCGAACCTACTGTCTCACTGCGCCTGCGCAGCTTCATTAATAAATGTAGCTGTATAATAGACAGATGGATAGGTAAATAATCTTGTTAGGAATCCAACATACGGTCTTAGATCCTAAATACGTTGACATAGGAACTTTAATGACCCAAGCCCTTACTACAGCTGTATTGATCTTATAATGAGATCACTTTACTATTACTTCTTCCAATATAACGGTTGTTTAGTAAAAAAACATTAAATTAACATATAAGGCAGCTTCACACTGTATCCCGCTTATAGTAAAATAGGCTCTAGAGCATCCAGTGTTAAGACACTTGTAGTGGTCTTCAACACTGCGATATGTCTTATCGTAGCGAGGTAATGGAAATAATTCACTTCCTCAAATACTCCACAATCTAAACTGTAAAACAAAAAAAAAGCGACTGTAAGTCAAAACGGTAACTTCAAGCTAAGTTCACTTTAAAAAGAACGACCAGAAGTTGTTCAAATAAGTCGAAAGAATTTAATGCATGCGTAAAATAGCTTGCCGCCAGTTCCGTTACGTGTTTTTATAGCTTATATAGCTGTAATAGCGTTTTAATGGAGGGCTTATATGGACAGATGTTATATTATAAAGTACCTTGTCTTGTCAGATTACTAAAGGATGTCTTGGCGTTGGATTCGCTTAATCATTGGAGTGCTTCTCTCTGTTTACTGGATTTTTTTTTTGGTGAAATGTGTCAAACCAAGTCTAATTATAATGCAGTTTGAGTTTTTTTTTTAGTTTCTCGTCGGAACCTGGATGTAGCAAGACAGAAGGCACCAAGTGTTAAGTCACTACGTTCTCAACTCTCCGCTCAATTTTAGAGGTTAATAAAGTAGTAGAAAAATCTTTATAGTTATAAAAAGTAACATTCTGTTATTGTTTTATTTGTTTAACTAACAATTTCAATTATATAAAAAGGGTAAAGATTAGACTCTCTACCTATCTAAGTTAACATAATTATAAATATATAATATATTTTGAAATCATTGCAAAAATTTTTTACACGTAAAAAAAATTTATGTGTAATTTTTTTTTATTAATAAAACTATGAACGTTTTGTATATTTCGTATCTACATAGAACAGTTATGTTATACATAAAAACGTCAAAGCGACACGTTTATCATCAATTTTATTATACAAGAAATTATAAAATTAGCATTATTAAAGCATCTCCACTTTCAGTATTATTCTAATTATTATATTTTAGTCATGTAGGTAATATATATATATATATATATATATATATATATATATATATATATATATATATATATATATATATATATATATATATATATATATATATATATATATGCACAACTTGATTATCTCTATTTACAAAGGAAAAGCAGTTCAAGAGTTCAAAATTGTGGTGGTTATAGGGGTATCAGGATTATCAGTCACACCGTGAAGCTTTTCGAGCGCATGATCGACCTCGGGCTTAGCCGATAATTACTATATTAATAAGAAATTTCAGCCGAGAACAGGCACTGTGGACGATATTTTCTAAGATCTAAGATTCTAAGATCTTACGTAATTTTTTTCCCTGGGGAAAATAAGGAGATCTCTGCATGTGACCTTTCTAGATCGGCAGAAGGTTTATGACTGAGTGACTTGTAAATCTAAATGGTAGACATTGAGGACCAAAGGGAGCTCTGCCTATCAAATTTCATAAGGTATGTTCAACAATTCCCGATTACAGTAGGAGTTTACCAGGGGTCAGCTCTAAGACCATTATTATTCAATGTAGTGCTAGATTATGTAGAATGTAGTGTTGTGTAACATCAGGCAATGGACCGGTATCAAATCCGTGGAACAACTATTTCGCCTAGCATTGGACAGAGAAAAACTAAGGAAGCTAGCGGCCGACCTTCAGGATTGAAGAGGCACACAAAGAAGAAGAAGTACTAGATACTGACTCTGCTTACTCTTTTCTGGGAACTGCCTCCATGGCTGGTTGACCTAGCACACATTGACGAGAACCGACTGATGCTAGAGCATAGATTAAACGCCTGGAAAGGTATGCTTGAGAATGGATAATGCCTTAAACTATAGCATATAGAGGGTCCAAAACATGGCTTAAGAGCGCAGACTCTAATAATCCATATAGGTCGTGAACTACCCGTTGAGTCGAAAAAGTTCCGGTACTTTGGATCCATTACACATCAGTCCAGAGGCATCACGCCAGGATATGCGCTGCCAAATTTGGCTTCGACCTAATTCAATAAATTATTATGATTTCCTCGCTATAGTAAGATAAAATACGCAATTGAACTCCGCTTTTCAACACTTAATATCTAGAATTATGACGGAATATGGAGAAAGGAGTGATATTACGCTATGTCTCCGTACCCTGCTATATGAGATAAAGCCAAACATGAGAGTAGAACTTTATATGTAAAATAGAATATATGGTTTCATTTAATAACTAAACACGCTGGAATCCACCATTTGCCATAAAATGAAATAGTAGAGATTCAAAATGGTCGGTCTTTTATATATAAAATAAGGTGAAATGTAGTTAAGTGTCGCCATTGCTTATAGTTACGATCCCCACTCTGAGGAATTATTATAATATATTTCTTTTTTTTTCTCAAAATACTACTATGTAGTCTTGACATTAAGCTCAAGACTACATAGTATCTTTAATAATTCATCATTTAAAGAATATTTCTACAATAAAGTAATGATTTTAGAAAGTCTTCTGAATAAACGATCACATTCATATGCGTTAACAGTTTTCGTTCGGCTTTTGGATCACGCGATTGAATATAATTAGAGATGGATTTTTATTTTTTATATTCCAAAATTATGAGGGCAAGGCGCGTCTGTCTGTACAGTCTGATTGTAGGTGCGGTGGTTAAGTATTTGATTCTCACCTGTTGCTAATCTCAGCCTAAACACTTGTCGAAATGATAATTTTAAAAGTGTTTTCATATAGCTCTAGTGAAAAAAAGTAGCGGCGTTAAGTTACGCCACTCAATACTCTATTTGTCTGATTGGATGCGAAAGAATGCAATTTTTGGCCAAAGCTCAGTAATTATCAAGTAATTTGGTTTTTCCTTTCATTTTCTGGAATAGATTCGAATGCTGGAAATCTTAATTGCTGTTAAACAGGAATATACAAGTTTACCCCAGAGCCAAAAGCGTTCTGAAATATTTAGATATTAGACATTAGAAATTTACGTTTATTTAGGTTTAGGTTATTTTATAATTCTGTATTTGAAGCTAGAACTATTAGTCATTAACTGACAGTATGACAACTGTGCTAACGAAGGAAAGTATGCAAAAGTACACACATTAGCATATTTAACTAACGATTTGGAATTTATAAACAAAATATTGTATTATATATTATTATTAATGGGATTGATGTTAGAGCTTATATTTGGCACAAGGTTATTTATGACACCATGACATGTTAGAGAAGTGTATTAGAGAATAATTTATGGTCTTGAGTTCGATTCCCACTCAGAACAATGTTCAAGAACATTTTTGTTTTGTTGTTTACATTACAAGTGTCTTAGTCTATCATTTTGTAAGACTTTTGCTAGAGTGGACAAATGAAAATACAATTATAGCGCTTACAAACTGTATCTTAAGTATGAAAAAGTATGACATAAGGTCAAATTTTAATTCATATATGATTCTCTGGTTTCCATTAGGCGCAGGTTCAAATCCTGTTGCGTTCAAATTTTAATATGTTTTTTTAAAGTAATTTCTATCCTTAGTGTAGATTAACAAAAAAATTAAATAGCATTCTCTCTCAATTGTTCTTCTCTCTTGCCAAGTGATTGTTCTTTGCAATAATATTTAAATTTTGCAAAAATCTTCCTACAGAGATGCTACCAACGCAATAAACTTATAAGAATTTCGACGCAGCGCGAGGAAGAACGCATGGGTTCAAATTTTATGTGTTTTTTTTTTAAGTATTAAAAACTATCTGTACCTATTAAACGAAAGTGAAGACCAAAATTTAATAAAATAATAAAATATTATTATTATATAACTTTTCCTTTTAAAATACGGAAGATGATATTTGAAGCTAATTAAGGTGTATGAATGAAGTTAAAAAGAGCACCATTCCATAACGTTCAGTCATCCAATAGAAATGCAGGCGTGCTTTCCCCGCGCTGTCAAACGGTAAGCGTCTTTGTAATTTTACTATAAATTATAAAGACGATACGACGAAGACGACGAAATATAATTTTCTTGAATATATACAAATTATTATATATATATTTAATTATATATAATATTATATATATATATATATATATATATATATATATATATATATATATATATATATATATATATATATATATATATATATATATATATATATATATATATATATATATATATATATATATATATATCCACTAGCACCACTAGCACCGCTCCACTAGCACGCTCGAAACGCCATATATAAAGATAAGAAGAAGAATATATGCAGGGAAAAATCGTGGTGAGATCTGTAAACGCGACGGGTTCGATTCCCATGAGGGGAGAAAGGTGGAAAGTGGGGAACGGAGTGTCTTAACACTTGGTTCCTTGAGCCTACGGTTCCCTCTGCCTACTTTACTATGAAGGCGATACAGCGTGAAGCTAAAAAATAAAAAAAATACTATCTGATATTGTCATGGGTTTGATTATCACGCGACGTAAGTATTATAATAGACAGAACAAGGAATTAAAAGCAATAAAAAAAAACAAAAAAGCACCAAAAAAAATTAAATTTTGTGTCATGACTCATGTGACATATATAACTGTGGCCCAAATTAAACAAGCTGATCGAATCGAAAATTTAACGCTTTTCTATGTCTAACGAGACTGGAATACAAAAACGTTTGCTGTTGACGTTTGACAGGAAGAGATCTAATATTTAAAGAAAACATGTAAAAATTTGAACGCAGCGGGATTCGAACCCGCATTAATCTTTGGGTAGCGGAAACTTGTAAGTATCTCCCTACAGATATGCTAACAACGTAATAAGTTGTATATATCGTATAAGAATTTCGACGCAGCGGGACAACGTGAGTACAATAAAGTGTATTATAAATATAAACACGTCCCAGCGCTGAAATCGAACTCGTAACCTTCTCATATATGGTTAAACCCTTCACATGTAAGGCTATATAACAAAAGATATTTCATAATATTCCTTGTATTTAAACAAAAGAAGATTACATATTACAAGTTAAGCGATATTCAAAATTATATTACGCTAATATATACACGTTTGAGTTCATTACTATAAAATAGACTATTTTTAGTCCAACATGAAGCTACCATCCATAGATCATAGACTATAGTCGACTAAAGACCCGTATATATATATAGTCTATCCGAAGTTAGTACAGGAAACTCAACAGTTACTCTTTTTTTAAAATATTACTTAAGGTAGCTAGAGATAAGTAAAAGCAATAGATTCCTATGAGTAAGAATCGAACCCACAATCGCGTTGACTTTGCGTTACAATGGAATTTTAGCTAACAAGCTATTTACAGTGGCGTGGTGTTCATAAAACACGATTGCTATCGGTTTACCTTTTTTTTAATCTTAAATGTTAATAAATAAATTAATAAAAAGAATATAGCAATTAATAATGAACTGGCAAAAATGTCAATATTTCACTCAATACAGGCTTGTATGTTATTGGGTAAATAAACTAAACAGTAAATAAGATTTTTATATTATTTTTTTATGATTTTTTTCGAGCCGGCGGGCTTACCTTTGTAAAAATTCACACTCTTCGCCACTTATTATTTGGCAATCGAAATTCTTTAGCTTTATCGAACATATCATTTTCTTCATTATGAAGGTACTTTTAAAGTGCATTTCTTTGAAGTGATTGAATTTCTATGTTATATAGAGGAAGTGCCTTGAGCCGTGGGAAATGGTAGCCATTGTCATTTGCCGTACAAATTGTATTTCAGTACTTTATGAGATTCTAAGGCATTGTTTAAAGGAAACTGGCTAAAATTAGTAATGAATGGACGGGCTTGTAGAGTTTTGGATTACTTTACTATAGTAGTTGTTGATTCGAATTCAAAGTCACATTTTTTTTGTCAAAATAATAAATTATATGCTTTTTTTTAAAGTTAAATAATTTACTACTGGTTGACTAAATGCCTCAGACCTGAGAAGAACCGGCGCAAGAAAATCAGTAGGATTTTTTTATTCAGGTCAATATTTGAAATAGACTGGAGTTAACATTTCATTCATAAGGTGTGTTATCATTTATCGCTTATTTTCGTTTATTAAGAATTTTCCATATTTATATTTTATATATTAGGATAAGTAAAAACGTCCAAATGTCTGAGAAGTCTTGTAACTGTGTGTGTGTGTGTGTGTGTGTGTGTGTGTGTGTGTGTGTGTGTGTGTTTTTTATCACGCTTTATACGCATTAAACAAGGTAGGCACAGATAAACCTAGCAGAGCCTCAAATTCTAGAATGTCATAACATTGAATTTTCCTGCTTTCCTCGTATGACATATATGTAAATTAAAACTACTGTAAAATTTTAAACCATAATATCTACATATTAACAAGCATTACGAATTAGCATTAAATATTAACAAGCATTACGAAACACCGGCCGACATTTTTAATTAAAATTATTTCACAAAGGGAATAGTAAATCATTTTAAAGTTTATCGACTCACAAATCTTAATGCCACTAGACATTGAATGAAAAACTTTATATATATAGTTTATATATGTATATAACTATAATAGAGTACAATTTTGATCTTTCTATCTATGTGTGTTAAAGAAGATTTTGGCATCTCTATATTTTCGTTAAATCATGCCGAATGTACCGTTCGTTTGTCGGTAGAAAACGTATCTGGGTTTTGGGTGGCGTGATTATTTCATTCTGTTTCACTCTTGATTATACGTATTTGGCTTCATTTATCACATATAAAATAGGAAACAGAGAGAATGTAGTATTAGAACACTCCGTTCTCCACATTTTGTCAAAACTCGAGACACTATATTGGGATTGGCACACAACACCAAGCTTTGTCTTAAACGAACTTAAAAATTAAAATATATAATAATTCCTCTACGACTTTGTACAGTTGTATACACCTACATCAACCGCAAGCGTGACGAGTGCAGGTTCGATTCCCGAAGGAGTAAATTGCCTTGCTCTGGTAACGAGGCAAACCGCGTTCAGTTTCATCACTCAATACTGCATAAGGTATATTAATACTACGAAATAAATAAATATGTACAAACTGCCCAAAGTTCGATCTGAACCCGCGACCTAATCAGTCAGTCAGTACAAAACGTGAATGAAAAACAAAAGATATCCATCAAAAATCATCATAATGTTAATATAATAACATTTTTCATTACATAATAACAAGTAGAAAATGATGGCGCACGCGCAGATGTTAGCTTTCTAACTCGTTACCGTTCCGAAGCGGTAAATTACACGTTTGATACAATATAAAACACTTAAATTAATTATTTGATATGTTATACAGCTTCTGTTTACAGAGTCAACTTATTAAAGTGTTTTCTTCATACAAAAACCTGAGCCCGCGATTTGTGTGGACTATGACACGTATAAAAACTCGAGTATTTATGGATAGACGGAAAAGAACAATTGTTCTCCCATTTGTAACGCCAAGCCACATATGCCCGCCAAAGCCACGGCAGCCAAGCCAGCCAAGCCAGCCACGCCAGGCAAGTTAGCCAGATTCATCTCTGTGTTACATACTGTTTTACATTAGAGTTTCGAGAAAATGACATTTTTTTTCCTAGTGTCTTTCAACACTCTCAAAGGACTCAAAACACCGAATTTCATACATTTCCTTACGTTGTCTAACAATCACTTCTTAACGAAAGAGTTTTATATATTATATACCTACATATATAGATTTAAAACAATTGTCTAATAGCTTCTGCATACTCTGCTATACGTCTACTAAGAATAGTAGGCGAATAGTATGAGGTAGGCTGACACTCTCAACTTTCAACAAGATTTCGAGATATTTCACACTGAGTCGCGTAACTCAACGCCGTCCTTTGTCCAAACCAGACCTAAGCGAGGGAATAGCAATAGGAAAAATCTCCTCCGAATGCGGAGTACCACGGAACCTGGAAGTATAAGTTTTCAATTTGCGCGCCAAAAACATAACTTTGACGCTTTAAAGAAAAATGTCAGGTTCAAAACCTCCATAGATACCGATTGTGGGAATTGTTTAACTACTGCTAACGCTACTTTGTAGATTTTTCGAATACAACCAGAATATATATATATATATATATATATATATATATATATATATATATATATATATATATATATATATATATATATATATATATATATATATATATATATATATATATATATATATATATATATATATATATATATATATATACATAATTGCAAAATTCATTAGGCCTAGGAAAGTTAAAAAAAATCTTATACACAACATTTTTTTAAAATGAAACGTAACCCATTTAACCCAAAAAAAAAAGAATTATATTTCATACAAATTTAACAATCTGAGTTCTAGCAATATGCTAAAATATTTAGCTAGCTTTTACTAGCGACTTCGCTTGCTAGGTCAAACGGAAATAGCTAAAAAACTTGAATGATATGTTCTAAATTGTCGAGGTAGAAAACGAATGGTAATTAAATAAGCCTACGATAAATTATATAATACAAAATTTTATCCTTCTCGAACAAGAGTTCCCGAGATTGGTGCGGTCAATCAAACAAACTTCATAATATCTTCACATTTTTTAGACTAGTCTCTTATTTTGGACGGTAAGTGGACAACAGAGAGTATAAATACTTACTTCTCTCTCTCTCTCTCTCTCTCTCTATATATATATATATATATATATATATAGAGAGAGAGAGAGAGAGAAAAAAATCAATAATACCATAAGTATTAAACTAAGGAACGCTCTAACAAAAACCTACTTCGTCAATCCGTGACACAGTTAACTTTTTTTCTCAAATCAACAATGCCCGTTACCAGGCTACCATAACGTTATAAGAGGTAGATGACCGCTACAATAAAATATTGATACTAATCCATAATATACTTTATTACTATCGCATAAAGTCGCTTTTCGAAACGGCGGGTAACAATAAAAATCGTTCTGCTCAGATTATTCAATAAGCATAATTGAAATGAAAAGAAATCACTCAAGGCCGTAAAAATATAAATACAGAAGTGCAATGATATATAGCAGTATTTTTTAAAATAAATTTAATTTTATATCAAAAAAAAAAAATATTTTGCCCTTTTGAATCAAACCAATGTGGCTCAGTCGACACGTGGCTTAACCAAAATAATCGTTACCGGTTTAAATTTACTTGACCCTTATTAATAATAATCTTTAAAATCAAACGAAGACAATAATATATTCATATATAATATGTAGGTACGTTAAGACGTATAAGAACCTACATATAAGTAAAAAGAAATTGCATTCTATGATTTCATCATGCAAGTGCTTATCGAAATGCAGGGTGAGGAGCTAGAAGCCATACCTTGGATGAGCGATTCAAGTGTAGGCTTAATAGGCCCCTTGAAGCATTCACTTCCACTGTCCCAACTCCTCACAGAGCCAACATCGAAGCATGTTGCAGCAATAAACGTATGAAACAGACAGACAGGCCGAGATCTTTAGGCAAACGTTAGAGAAGTTTTAGCGTCACGTCTCGTGCTCCTTCTTCTACCGCATACAAAGTTATTCCTTATAAGACTGGGTAAAATTCGAATCTATAAGTATAAGCATCGTGTGCAATCATTTGCTTTAAAGCCAATACGATATGGAATTGTTTTCTAATTTTTTTTTCATTTAAACAGTTGTATTATATAGGCTAAGATTCAAATGTTAGAATCGTTAATAAACCAAATATTATGTAAATTGAGGTAGCCGTGGTGCAGCGGCACAACGTGTGACTGTAAATTTGACGGTTGTGGGTTCGATTTCCACTCTGGGAATTCATTTCATTTTCTTTGCTTTGGGCGCTGGTAATAACGTGAAACTAAAAAATATAGCATTTCCTATTGCTCGGTCAAGTCAGAGCACGGCGATAAGGTACGTAATCCATATCAAATGGAAAATTCATTTTTAAATTTTTAATAATATTCTTCCATGCATAGTTAGCTAGAAGAGACCAAGTGTCAAATCACTATATATTTTATTTGTAATCCAAAAAAACACTCTATAAAATACATTAATCGACGAACGTCTTTATACATCAGTCACGTACTCGTATGTTGACATAACTCGGCGTTCACCTGAACGCTGGACCGGTACTGAATAGTGGAAATATTTGTTTAATAACATGTACTATACTTGTGACATTACGTACGAACAAACGGACGAAGATATTCTCATGTTTATGTCATTTTAATATATTTTTTATTTAAAAAAAAAAACAATAACTTTTTAAGCACAGATAAAGTAGGATTTGAACACAATATTTTCTATTTTTAGTTTGAGTTTATATGAGATTATTTAGTTTGAGGTAAATTTGTCACATTGTTAAATTTAATTTAAATTTATTAAATATCACACTTAAGGCCTTCACGAAATATTGAAATAAAACCTCCGATTAATAATATTTCTAAAAATATTATAATAATATTGCGTATTTTTATTTTGTAGCCACAATTAACTGTCGCTTCCCTGACTATAATGCGAGTAGAGTGATATACAACATGTGGTAAGCTAATACAAATATTATATTTGATCTTTTTGACATTTAGTTTTTCATTTTTATACATTAGTTGTAAAATATGCTTGTTTTAAACCCGCCTTCTTCTCTTCGTACTATAAAACCCAGTTAATGTCCAGAAGATTTTTAGAGAATTTTAATAAGATTTTCACTAAAATAAGAACTTTGCAAGAAGAGTAATTTTAATAATACGTATATATTTTAATAGTTTTAGTACTAGAGATTTATTACAATATGTTATATAGATATTTTACATTATTTCACTAAAAATGGAAAAAAATATATAGGGCCATGATAGTACAATCGGAATTCTAGTTTTTGTATAGGTTGCGAATTTTTTATGCTTTTTGTATGCAAATATTCCCACGAGTAGGATTTGAACCTACGATTATCGGGCGCACTCAAGCACGACACTACCGAACCCCACCATCACCACTAGCTGTACCACCTACGGCTATAAAGTTTTTCAACCACTTAGTTTACATATAAATTGTACGATGCCCGGACTACTGTACATTTAGATAATAAATTCAGATATAAGCACGCCTAAAAGATGAAAATATATGATACCAACCAACCAGTTATAAAGGATACGCCTTTAAATTTAAATTTCAACAGAACAAAATATTGTAAGTGCTAACAAGTTGCAAGAAATGCTTTATCAGATAACAGCTGTGAGGCGGTGGATGCTGGATGTGAAACCATGATTCTTAGAAGACTTAGACAAAAATATGTACCAAGCATATACTATCTTTATGTTATATTAGATGAGCTATAGATAATAGAGGGCAAAGATCGTCTTCCAGGATTTTTTTGGAAAGTGATCACAATGACGGTGTGGATTATATCTTATACAAATACGTACGTACATATATATATATATATATATATATATATATATATATATATATATATATATATATATATATATATATATATATATATATATATATATATATATATATACATATATATATATATAGCTCCATAAATATTACAATTAATGAAATCTCGATTTAAATTTAGATTCATAAGTAAAATAGGCTATTTCAGTTCCCATAGAAATACAATTTAGTAATAAACCAAAAAAAAGTTTTAATTGAAATATAATCATTTGATATATCAAACAATACAAGCTTTCAACAATTGAAACAAAGTGTACTTACATTGTATTCTCTCATGGGATTTTTATACAGGGTAATGGGTAATTATACGCTATACGTTATATATACGGATCGATTTCGTTCGCCGAATATTTAGTTTGCAATTAAAAAAATTAATGGTGAATTAATGGTGAATTATAGGTTAAATTTTTTTTAATTAACAATTGAATTGTAGATTTGTTTTTTTTTTAAATTTAACAATCCATTTATCGATGAAGGCTATATGTTATAGTATATTATATGTTAATCGTACCTGCATTTAAATTAAGAACGTGTCATATGTCATATAAATAAATGTCAGTTATTTTTTTTTGACAATGGCGGCGAAGTCACAAGTAAAATCTAGTATTTACTCACAAGTTTTAGACATAATTGTTAATGATGCGTACCTGAAATCAAATAAAAAAAATAAAAATCTGATAATTCGTATGAAATGAGCTTGGTGCATTTAGCACTTTCAAATGCGCATTCAATGGTGATATATAGCAATGGATTTCACCACAAAGCTAGCAAATATATACTAATATTATAAAACTGAAGAATTTGTTTGGCTAATTGTGCTTATCTCAAGAACGTCCCCTGGGTGGCGTCACATTAATCCACTGTCCCATGTGACTGAGGATTCCTTGTTCTTCTTCTTCTTCTCTATCTTTATGGCGTTTTGAGCGTGCCAATTGAGCACAATCCACTTCGCCAATGTCAAGTGGAATGGAGAACACGCCATTGGAGAAGAATATTACACAATAAAGCGACAAGCTTGTTTATGTAAAACGTTAATTACTTCATGGTACTTGGTGAGTATGATATTCAATCGCTTTTTTTTTGGTTATAGGCTAGTGCATCTAAGGTGGCGTAACTTAACTCTGTACCTACGTTATATAAATTAAATTAGAATTTATTTTTGTTATATATTTGTTATATTAAAATTGTCAGCCTTTTTCAGTTTAAAGGAATATACATTAACATATAGTATAATTTAATTTCCAAATTCATCTCTCACACATTTAATTCGCCATTTAAACTTCAACTTCAACATATATACTTTTCAAATTCATCGAACACAATAAACTTTCCATTTGAAATTATGTTTCATAATATGAATTTTAAGGTCAAAACCAATACAGTACCAAATATAGCTTATCTATATTTTATCTGTAATCGAGAGCATTTTGGTACTTGTATCTTGTCAACACTGCATTGCGTGCGCTCAAGAATGCGGAATGGGAACTAAGATATACAGGTAGATACACTGTTATTAGAATTCGTTGATTTCTAATAATACGTGTTTAATAATACGTGAAAATAAAGGAAATTTAGTTTTTATAAGAAAACTGCTAAAGCGGTTTTATTCTTTAATCATAATTTAAAAAATTAAAACATTGGTTTTTTATTTTTTTAGTCATAATATTTGTATAGTGATCGTTTGTAAACATCTTAGGACTCTCTTAGAAAGATTTTTACTTTATAAAGAATACAAGACAAGAACATAATATGAAAGTGGGGAACGGAGTGTCTTAACACTAAGTTCCTTCAACCTGCGGTTCCCTCTGCCTACCCTGCTGTGTGCGGGATACAGCGTGAAGCTAAATATACATGTAATATAACACAATATGACTTATTAGCCAAAGCACTAGGGTAACATGGATGGACAGACGGACAGACGGACAGACGGACGCAGTTTCGAGAGCTACGTCAAAATTTATACACGTTTCTTAATACGATTTGTAAGAACATAGTCAATTTCGTAGCCAATATGCTACGCCCAATAACAGAACTAGATACAAAAAAGATCGTGATTATCATACAAAGTAGATACATGTCATAATATCCAAGACAAATGCTTGACTGAATATTTATGACATCACTTGATCGAAGTGACAAAACCGTTTCATGTCATGACACTGTTGTGTACATACTTATATATTGTAATATATACTGATAAAATTACTATTTAGTTTTATTACACATTTTTTTTTTAAATCATTAATAAAATTACAATTAAAATATTATAATTATTTTTTTTTGCATACAATTGCTAAGATTTATGAGTATCCATAACTAATCTCAGTAACTACTGGTTCAAGTTATTTTTTTTTCAGTCATAGACAGCTCTTAGATATTTCAATTTGACCATAGAAACTAAACTGTAAATAAAAACAATATTTATACATAAACATACAAATGTATAGAAAAAGTAAGGATAAAAATAAAATTCCCTCCATATATTCTATGAAGAAGTGGGATCAACATGGGACTGCCGTTGATTTGTACACAACACTACAAAGTCACAATGACATTTCATATATCATAAATATTAAACTAAATTACATGTGTCGCTTCATACAATAAACACATCAAACGATCTCATTTCAAACTATTTGAAATTCAAATTTGATCGTAAAACTTCTTTATGGACGCGAAATATATCCTTGTGTGTATAATATATAAGAACATTTATTGACACAGTATGGAGAAAGCTGATTTTAGAATAAGGCGCCTGACAAATAAATAATAAGTTATATTGCTTGAGATTTACGTAAATTGTTGTCATAACCCACCATGCTTGAATGATGGAAAACTTCGAGAGGTTTCTATTTGTTTTTTTTTTTATAAAATTGTTTTAAAATGCGAAACGAGTATTTGAACCCGCGCCTCATTTGTAACAATCTCCCTACAGAGATGATAACAACGTAATAAGTTGTATAAAGCATATAAGAATTTCGACGCAGCTTGAGGAAGAACGCATGGCTTAGTGGTCAGAGTGCTTGGACGGTTTCCATTAAGCGCGGGTTCGAATCCCGCTGCGTTCAAATTTTAAAAGTTTTCTTTAACTATTAAGCAAGTATAGGCCTGGTACTGGCAGTGTGGTGTTGAGCACCACAATGTGTATCACAATTTTACGCAAGCAATTATTAGATTTTTTATTGCATTGCATTGAAATTATATAGGAATATTGGTAATTCGACGTATTTCCGTGAAGGGGATATAGATCCTTTGATTGTAATACTAAGTTTTAGTACTTTTTTAAAAGTTTAGCTGATTTTTGCGTTTAAATATTAATAGAAATTGAACAAAATGTCTTCCTTTTGATGTTGAGAACTACGTTGCTACTACGTTAAAGTACTGGAAAATAAATTATAATTTGGTACAAATGGAACCATCTTCTCGAACCTTCCTTTAGTACCTAATTATTTTTTGTAATATTATGTTAAAATAATGTCTCACTAAAAATGTCTTTTAGTAGAGAAAGTATGCAAGTCTTTTTTGTCATTCTTAACGATATACCATTTCCCCTATGAGTGTAGATGAACTAAGAACTTTCTAACATCAGTGTAATGAGTTATAATAAAAAAGCATTAGAAGGCATTAAAAACTAACCTTTTATAATGTTAATATGTATGTATATATCTATGTTAGTTGAATTCAATAGTTACATTCTGTTTTGTAGCTCCACATATAGCTGAGTAGGTAGAGGGAACCTAGTGTTAATACGTTCCGTGGCCCGCCTAGAGACATGGGCTTGTTGACGGAACTCTCTCGAATAATTATTTCTCTCTCTATTTCTCCCCTAGTGGGAATCGAATCCACAATTGCCTCACTTACAGACAGACCCTATGCCACTGTTGAGTTGTTATAGCAGTAACCACCACAAGAGTTGTTATAGCAGCAGCTTTTGTACAAGATCTTGAGCTTAACCTTCAGTATTAATTAGCTTAACTATTATAGCGATGGTTGTACGTTCAAATCGCATATAAGGGTAAACTTTTATATATTTATATATACACATATATATATATATATATATATATATATATATATATATATATATATATATATATATATATATATATATATATATATATATATATATATATATATATATATATATATATATATATATATATATATATATATATATATATATATATATATTTACTCACACCACGCCTCTAAAACAGAAATAACTTAAAAAAATATTAAAAATATTAAAAATAAAATCAACTTTATGGTCACCAGCATACTATCCAAAAGACACTCCATTCCGCTCAATTTACAACTCAAATTCGCGTCGTTTAAAAAAAATTGAATTAGCTTCACGCATACCACATACACATGGCAGGGTAGGCAGAGGAAACCGTAGGAACCTAGTGTTAAGACACTCCGTTCCCCGCTTTCCGCGTTTCGAGGCATTGCGTGTTGAGTGACGGTACTCAACGCCGCGTTTTGCCTTGTCACCAGAACGAAGAAAATGATCATTCCTTCTCCTCGAGCGGGAATCGAACCCACAAACCGTCGCGTTTACAAGCAGAGGCTATGTCTCTGCGCCACGACGGTCCTCAAACCTGTGCTGTCTTAAACAATTTAATCTTAACCGTAAAAAAAATTAGCTCCAGTAAAAAATCGATCACGACACACATACATAATAATTATATGTCACTTTCTCCATACAAAGTGTCAAGTCATTGCTTAAAGAAATGAAGATTCATCTCAGGCTCTTACCAAATGAAAGAAGACAGATGTACAATTGTATAGAATAAAAAGAGATGCAAGACCAGTTTTTCGTTTTCTAAATCAATAGTGAAATTTTATGTGTACTTCGATGGTGTTTGTGCAAGTTTCTTTGTCATATAGTTCAGTTGTTAAAATTAGAAGTTACTCTCTTTCTAGAATTAGTGGATTTTATTAATTAGTTACTGTAATTTTTTTATTTTTTTTAGGATCGTATATATATTTAGTAGTTCTGTATGAAAGGGCTATCGGTCCATTTTACCTATGTTTTTTTTATTATAAAGCTGGAGAATATGTTAGTTTTAAAGTACTAATCTCAAGAATTAAGCCTCTAAATAAATTTTTTGTACATTTGTTGAGGAAGGCTCGTTGGCTAAATTACATTACTGTATAGCCTTAATAGTAGCTTTGATAAATTTAAAAAAAAGTTTTTATGTGATGAATGATTGCGAACCAACAAAAATATACTAATCATAATGTATATATTTATAATAAATAAATAAACAGCTCTACGTTATTACTCGCTTATAGCAGATTAGACAGGAAAGAACCTAGTGTTAAGATACTCCTTTTTTTTATTTCGATTAGTCTAGTTAACAGAGCGAGGAAATGAAATAATTCATAAAGATTGAATCGAACCCACGACCGTCCCGTTTACAGTCAAACGCTGTGCCGCTACGCCACTATGGCTACTGAGATATAAATTGACATATCAAAGCGGTTTAATATTGGCACGTTGGAGTACTAGCCGATACTAGCTACTTTGTAGGCGCTCTAATCGCTGAAGAAAACATATTAACATCATATATTATATATGTTTCGCATTTATATATCATTGTAACATAGATAACCTATTCTAGGTTTTTTTTATATATGTATACAGTTTTTTATATATGTATTTGAAATTTCTTAAAAAAACTTTCTCTTTTGGACTAAAACTAAAACTATAGCGTATAATCATTGTAATTAGTTTTTCACACTTAACTAGAGTATCTAAAAGATCTAACTGTTTATGAGAGATGAACAATTAATTAATATTTATGGGTTGCTTTTATAATTAAGTAAAACTAAAAAATGCTCTAGAAATATTTATATTGAATTTGCTATTATATATTTATAACATGAAATCTTATATATATTAGGTGTGCCATTATGGTGTAAGAACACCATGATGTATGTATCTTTTAAAGGGTTTTGGTTTATCATTAAAATTGTAGGCTACTAGAGGACCGTCGTGGCGCAGAGGCGACAGCGTCTGCCTGTAAATCCACGTCGGGTTTATAGGTTTGATTCTCACTCGGGGAGAATGAATTATTTTAATTTTTCTCGCTCTGGTGACAAGGCAAAGCGCGGCGTTGAGTTCCGCCACTCAACACGCTATGCCTCGAAAGGCGGAAAGCGGGGGGCTTTTTCTATCTACGGTTCCCTCTACCTACCCTGCTAGGTGCGGGATACAGCGTGAAGCTAATAAAAAAAATGTAGAACACTATAAAATTGTTACAATTAAAAAATCCTAAGAAAGGTTTGTGAAATTTAAAAACCCACGGTAAGACAGATAATCGCCATGCTACAGTCTGTTTAATATTTCAAACTTATTCAAGACGAAATGATCTCTAAACACTGGCACTTAAGGTTTATTTTATAATGAGACCCGATTGTTCAAAAATTACAAAATTTAATTAGCCTGTCGTGATTTACTGCAAATTATTACGCCATATTTGTATCGGGGAAAGTTATAATTGTAGCAATAACTTTTGTAACTTAGACTACTATCTAATAAATAAATGTATATATATATATATATATATATATATATATATATATATATATATATATATATATATATATATATATATATATATATATATATATATATATATATATATATATATATATATATATATATATATATATATATATATATATATATATATATATATATATATATATATATATATATATATTATATATATATATATATATATATATATATATAATATATATATATATATATATATATATATATATATATATATATATATATATATATGTATATATATATATATATATGTATATATATATATAATATATATATATATATATATATATATATATATATATATATATATAATTTTTTCTGATTGAATTAATTTTTATGCCCTTTTTGACACCTGCTTACCTTTATAAAAATTACACTCTTCGCCACTGACACCTATTATACTTTAATACTAAAGTGTATAGATATGGCTATTCTACTTGGGCTATAAGCTCAAAATCCCTTTTGAGAGCTTATTTAAAACTATCTTCAACTATCGAATGGAAATAACTTAGAGTTAATAATTATTTACATGACACATTCTAAATATTCAAGGTAAGTCTAACTGCTGGTAGTTATAGTGTAACTAATGTGACAAAATATAGCCTATCCTTAATAAACGAACTATTCAAGACAATTTATATTTATTATAAAACTTTTTTTTTGCTTTAAAACTTAACTTTTCCAGACAAAAAAAAACTAGTAAAATACGCTTGAAATGAATATTGAAAATAATAAGTACTTGTTACTACAAATGTTGTTTATATGTTAACAAAACTATTGAATTTTCCATATTTTTTGACATGACAGTGTATTGCGACGTATATTTGGGTTATACATTTTATAAAAAGAAGGATTGCTGTAAGAAATTATAATTTTAAATAATGTAATAGAAATAATTTAAATTTATTTAAAAGGTAAATATAGGTAAAATATAGGTAAGGTAACGTATAATTTACGCTTCCTCGGTCCACAGGTAAACTTTTAAAAGACTAATAAGTTACACTTTAGAAGAAGAATACTAAGTAACACTTTATTACTGAACTAAATAATCGATGCAGTAACAAATTTCCTTAAAACAACTTAAATATCTGAAATAGTCCATAGTGTTAAAGTGGAACTGCTTTTCACTGTAGACGTGATCGTTGCGGGTTCAATTCCATTTCGGTGAAAATTTAATTTTCATTTTACCGTTCTGGTATTACAAAGCGTGGGGTCTCGAATGTCTGGAAAGATTTTTTCTATTTGTGTACCTCTAATATAAAAAGCTTACTTTAAATCGAAATCGAACTCACAGTCTATGCTTAGCGCTAAATTAATAATAATAGTAATAATCCTTTATTGTAAAGATACATAAAAAAAGCCAAAAATATATATATATATATATATATATATATATATATATATATATATATATATATATATATATATATATATATATATATATATATATATATATATATATATATATATATATAAATCATACATATATGTACTTTTGGACAATTCTGCTATAGATCTAATATTAATTATAATGGTTGCCTGTAAGAGATCGCTTTCAGCTACAAGATTTTTTTTGTAAAGCAATGTGCAATATTTTACGTAATAAATTATTATTTATTATTAATAATATATACATTAATAGAGTAATGGCAAGAAAATGTAAATAAAACTATAATAAAAAAACTTTCATGGTTTTTACATATACTATACTATACGCTATACCAATATACATATATATGTCTTTCAATTAACTAATTCAGAAGCATTTAACATATTAAGTGAGAAACTAATTGTAAATTGTATTTGTATATTCATCAAGTAGTTACTATGAAATGGATCAGACTTTGAATACAGAAGTCATGGGAAAGTATTTAAAATGTACTTTAATACTAGTCGAGGCCCGCATTTTCACTCGAATTTTGATTTTCTTTTGCATTTAGCATGAGATGCCTTCAATAGATGTTCCAGATCTTTAATTTTCTTTTTAATTTTTATATTTGCTTATCACATTACAATTTATATATATATATATATATATATATATATATATATATATATATATATATATATATATATATATATATATATATATATATATATATTATGTATTTGATGGACTATTTATCAATAAGGGCTATATATAGGCTATATTCGTCAAGTTAATCGCATCATTGTAATCTACTGGACCTGCTATCAGAGTTATGGTAAATGGGACCATTTTATCATACGCAGGTCTGCAGGTCTTATAGTTTAGCTAGCTTTGTGTTTTCTACTGAACGATGGTAAGGGGTTGAAATCCAATTGTTAATTATTAAAAAGTACTCTCTATAAAAATGCAATAGAAGCTTGCTTATATATATACAGTATGCAATATGCATTCAAGCCTGCATATTGCAATTATTTCCTTAAAAGTCAATAGCCTTTAACATTTACATACAAATTGTCAGCCATCCGTCTGTAATGTCAGTTATTTTCTATTATATTCAAATTAGTTTGGACGACGCGATGGTGCAATTTGAACAGAGTTATGCACTCGACTTTGCTTATGCTTATGGCTTTGGGGGATATGAATGATATTTGAGGTATTAACCCGCATATAGCAGGGAAGGCAGAGGTATCCTTGTTAAGACACTCCTTTCCAGGCTTTCCGCCCAATTATTGAGACATTGAGTTTGATTGAAGGTTTCAAGTGGTGGTACTGAATGCTGCTTGCGTGTTTTGCCTAGTTTCCAGTGCAAAGAAATTAAAATGATTATTTTTAATATATATACCTATAGATATAAAGAGGCTATTGGAAAATCTCACCACATTCCTCTCTCTTCTATATAAACTAAAAAAGAAATTTTTATTATTATTATTATTATTATTACAAAAAGTAAAACATATTTTCATATTAATCTATTTACATACATCAGGACAGGCAAAGATACGAAAGTGATAATACATACACAAATATATATATATATATATATATATATATATATATATATATATATATATATATATATATATATATATATATATATATATATATATGTACTTAATTACCAAACAATATATCATGCTAGTCAACGCCCACATATGAATTTTATCAGCACGAGAACGAATTTTGTAATCTACTTTCGATTATAATACCCAACCAGTTTGTCACTCTGCCTTAAGAACTACAACCAGAGCTATGTAGTCATGAATAAATAAATGTTAAATGAATAGTTCAATAAATGAATAAAACGAATAAATGAAACGATCAGGTTTTTGAGAAAATTGCACATTAAGTTAGTGTCTGATTGTAAGCGCGATAGTTATGAGTTCGATTCCCATTTCGGAGAATGTGTTTTTTTTTTTAATTTATCGTTCTTAATAGTGAATTTTGAATCTTAAAGCGATAGTAAGAAAGTCTCGAGTTCGGGCGAAACGTGGAGAACGGAGAGTATTTTTTGATATTTAAGAACTTATACAAAAAGAAATTTGTTCGATAATATATTTGTTCGATAGTATAATAAGACGGGAGGCCGCTGGATTCAAAGGGTGTAGTTCTGGACAGAGTGGCAAATACGTATCCTCATCCTGGATATCCTTTAAGGCCCAACTATAGACATAGACCCCTTCCAATCCATGATGATGATGATCAAGCACTCTGGTATATCCAGGATAATGTGTGAAAATTATTAAGAAGAAAATTATTACAAACAAGTGTTTAATTTTAGGTGATGCCTGTAGATTTGGTTTGGATTTCATTCTTGCCGTCTCATTGGAAAGAGCAAAGACTTTCCATCAATTTTAAATATTTTATATGGACTAGTTATTTAATATTAGTGTTAACCTCAAAAATAAAATTAAAATACGCTTGTTGGTCCTGGCTTCATCATCAGACCAGCTTGTTATTATATTCTCATCTAAACTACGAAACATTTGTTGATAATACAATTGTGTTCTTAACAATATTCTTTCTTATACTAAGAAGGAATACATACTTACAAGTTGACATATAAAGGCACGTTCACAATATATATTAATGCGTTAAAATAAACGTACTTTTTTTACTAATGTAATAAACATAACGAGGACCGTCGTGGCGCAGAGTTATGGCCTCTGCCTGTAAACGTGACTGCTTGTGGGTTCGATTCCCACTCGGGGAGAATGAATTGTTTTAATTTTCTTCGCTTTACCAGAGCGTACACAACACGCAATGCCTCGAAACGCGGAAAGCGGGGAACGGAGTGTCTTAACACTAGGTTCCTACGGTTCCCTCTGCCTACCCTGCCATGTGCGGGATACAGGGTGAAGCTAATTTAATTTTAATTTAATAAACATAACACACACTTCCTTACACGTTGGTATGGCAACACATTTTTCTCACATCCACGTTTCCTCTAGAATGCTATTTATATATTATATTTCAAGTTATTTATTATAATATTTACCTATTTGTCCATATTTTATAAGTACACCTTGTAGAAACAATTAATTATGTTTATAATTATAGCTGTTTTAAACTATAATATATATTGACTTAACGCCGCTGCGCCAGTAGCCGGCAATTTTACCGTTTTAACAACTCAGCTACCGACAATGCACCAATTAGGCAAGAACATGAAGTGAAAATGCGATATTTATGTACCTATAGATTTTATATTTTGGTATTTTTTTGCATTTTCGTTGCACGTTTGTTCCCGCATTTAGCGGGATAGATATATTGAAACTTGTAAGCAATCTAGTAAAGGACCAAGTAAATAAGCTAGTAAACTAAGACACGCTGTTCTCTACTTTCTTAATTTTTTAAATATTGCGTGTTGAGTTGCGGATCTCAACGCCGCGCTTTATCGCTCGAAGGATTGAACCCACAACTGTCGCAGTTACAGCGACGCGGTACCACTGCGAAGGTCTCAATAATAATTGTTATAATTTTTTTTAACTATAAAACTTGTATGTTGGTACAATCAATATAAATAAAAGCTTTTTTACAATTTCAAGTGTCTTATATTCGGACATTCTGAAAGAACTTTTAATTTTTTGTCAGTAAAAATAATAATAAAATAGTATTTTTATTTAATTATAGTTTTTTTTTTATTATTAAAATAATAGTACGATTTCGTTAATATTTCTTTTCTTTAAAATAAATCCAATCAAAATATAAATATTCTTTATCGACTTGAACTAATTAAGAACTTAAATATGGTTGAGTCAAATAAAAATGTCAGCAGTGCCAGTCCTACATGAAGCCACGACATATATATCAATTTATTTTTATAAAGTATATATATATATATATATATATATATATATATATATATATATATATATATATATATATATATATATATATATATATATATATATATATATATATATATATATATATATATATATATATATATATATATATATATATATATATATATATATACGCGGGATACAATGTGAGCTAACCAAAAATGATTCAAAATAAGTAATTAGCTATTTTTTGCTCTAATGGTCTAGAGGTATTATCAAACTAAAAGGTATTTAAAATAATAAACACACAGTATAATACCCGTCCTGAAGGCACTAAGATGCGCAAGCGCATATTTTATAGCCAATTCCTTTGAATACGCCCATTAAATACATTCGTTTATGTGTCCATTAAAAAGTAAACGCCATATAAAAATAGAATTGAGAAGGCAGCTGCAAGTTTTTTATTGGACAGGATGTAATACATTCTTTCTTCTGATAAATGTTAGATAACTTGAGCTAAAAATATATTATGGTGTACACGCGAATGTCCATTTTATTTAAATTGGCTTATAGTACTTACACACACATATATATATATATATATATATATATATATATATATATATATATATATATATATATATATATATATATATATATATATATATATATATATATATATATATATATATATATATATATATATATTAAAACATACATTATTTACAATGAAACGTATCCTAGGTAAGGTATGGTAAATCCTCTCTCCTCAATCCCTTCATATATAAGTATACATTACAAATACAACCTTACTCTAGATAAATACAAAAATGAACTAGGTACCACCTTCACAATATCGCAATCTGACTAAAACAATCCATTGCGTGCTGCATTTACTTGTATACTAGGCACAAGTATCGCGTGAAACATTAACAACATTTATAGATATAAAGCTGAAAGAAAAGCGTATACAATCGCTTTCTTAATTTTTTTTTCTTAAACACGCACTGTTTTTTGCATTACTGTCCCACTTTAAATGGAAACGTGAAGTAACTGTTTCGTACGCTTCATTCAAAATAAATAAATTATTTCACGCTGTATCCCGCATATAGTTGGGGGAGGGAGAGGGAGAATATTGTTGAATCCCTCCGTTCTCGTTACAATTTTGCGGGACATTACGTGTTAAGTGGCGGAACTCAACGCCGCACTTTGTTTACTGAAATATTACATATAATATATTGTGTATAGTCTACATAGTATGTACATGTTTCTTATGTACAATAATGAAAAAAACGTAATTTGGTTAAAAAAAAATTACCATTTTTCTATACATAGATATCATAATTATTTTCTCAATTATGCTTCTAAAGGAACATAAAATAGATAATAGAGTGACGTATCACTATTTTTCCTCACCAAATACTATAAAAGTCTATAAAGCTTAAATAAAATAAGTGGTCAGCGATCAAAAATCTGGTTTTTGTACCGGAAATACTTAAAACGATTACACGAAATTCCGTTAATGGAAACAGTATAAAATAACGCAATTAATTAAAGTAAATTAGACGCCATTTTGAATATATACATTAAAGTTATGAAATATTGTTGAATTTGAATGAGATATCTTTAATTTCTTAATTTTAACGGTGATTTAGATTTTATAATAGCCTTGCTATATGGTATGTATTTCTTCGTCGTTGGTTCCCCCTTGGCAGAGCGGCCGTGGTCGCCGTTTAAGAACTTGTGGTACACCTCACGTACGTGTTATTGTCAGGTTGTTTGGAAAAAACTTAATTAATGACTCTTTTAATTTATTTAAAAGAATGCTGGAATTATTGATTTTTTAAGTGTTAATCCACACTAAGGATAGAAAAAATACTTAAAGAACACATATAAAGATTTGAACGCAGCGGAATTTGAAACTGCGCCTCATGGAAACGCGCCAAACGCTCTGACCACTAAGCCGTGCGTTCTTCGTCAAGTTGCGTCGCAATTCTTATATGCTTTATACAAATTATTACGTTATAATCAAATCTCACTGCGTTCAAATTTGTATATGTTTTCTTTAAGTAACATTGATATTATTTATAATAACAAAATGTATGAGCCCAATATTAAATATTTAGAATTATATTATACAATAGAAAACTTACAAAGTACATTATATTAAAGAGGAGTTTTTTCCTTATCGAATTTCGAGTTCCTACGCTTTGTGAATTTGGCTGTGCGTTGTCTGTCAGTCACACAGTAACGGAAGACTTTATATATATATATATATATATATATATATATATATATATATATATATATATATATATATATATATATATATATATATATATATATATATATATATATATATAATAAACCAACTACTGAACTTAAAACATATAGTAATACAAAATTCATATTAAAATCACGCAATTCGATCACGTAGCTTCGAAGTAATCAGTTTTGGACATGATGTGAATCGCCTACAACCTCTTTGAAATACCGCTTATTGTATATTGACAGACGTTAAGAACACCGTTTAAGTTTATTATTTTTTATTCATATATACGAATAGATATGTAATTCATGATTTCGGCACGTTGAGAGAATTTATGATGAAAAACTGTTAAGGAATAGTAAAGAGTCAGTGGTAAGTGAGCTAGGGGTAGCGAGAAAGGTCACGTAAATAGCATGAGGACCCCACGGAGGGCATGTATGAAGAGGTTATTGACTGTGACTGTGACAGGGAGCTCTGGCTACCGCACCAGAGACGACGCTTGGTTATCTTGATTACCTAACGATTGTGCTTGGGTATTTATTTCTTAAGTTTACGTACAGTTAGTAAGGAGGACATAAGTATTAAGACACTCAGCCCAATGTCGAGATATAACGAGTATTTACTTACCGGACAGAAGAACAGAACTTGTCTTTTCAAAGCCCAAAACAATAATAATTCCCCTAAGTGGGGTTTGAACCTACGACAGATTTATCGCAATAACAGTCAGACACTATATCTGCGGTACAATGGTATCAAGATTCCCATCCTGCCTTTTTATGCTACATTAGCATTAAATGATTGAAATCACATTTTACCCCTTCAACGAAGCGGTTAACGTTAACCGAGCGTAAACTAGGGTTTAGTTTAGCTATAAATTTAAAATCTCTAATTAATCTGTAACTAAGTGCGTTCTAAGTCTCTTATATGAAATTTAAAATGTAGAACAAGTACAATTAAAAATCAAATGTTGATATAACTTTTTCAAATTTCTAAACGTTAAAATTTTAACGTATCGGGATTTGAACAGCGACTCTTCGCCTCACAGAACTGTCTCTAGAGCTAGTGGTAGCTTCCTATAAAATTAACACTACTGACATTTCTATGTAACATGACTTGGCTAGATACAAATGTGTTTGTAATGTATACGGAATATATTGAAATCAGACAGTGTTCCCATCAAGATGTTTTCGAGTGAAATGCGATCCCGCAATTTGTTTCAATTTTCACGCTTCACGCTTCACGCTGTATCCCGCATAAAGGAGAGTATGTGGAGGGAACCTAATGTTGACCACTCTGTTCCCCACTTCCCATCCAATTTCGGGAGATTGCACGTTGAGAGACGTAACTGAACGCCGCGCTCTGTTTTTTAATCAGAGCGAGAAAATAAAAACCCACGACCGTCGTGTCGAGTCGCGTCATAGCCACAATATTTTTATTTTATAATAATTAATATAAACCTTATTTTCCTTAATATTGATACATTAATTCCAAGGTTATTGAAAAGTGAAAACACCATGTATGCGTGCAAATGGTCTATATATATTTCGTAACAATATTAATAAAGAGTAATATTAATAAAAAAAAATAAATTAACGTATTATGGACACGCAAACAAATGAAACCCATGATACGTTTTAGTTGTTATGAAACTTTTCTATTTTTGTTTCTACTTCACGCTGTATCCCGCACATGACGGGATAGGAGAGAACCTAGTATCATATCTATCCCGCATCGTTCGAAACATGGGGTTGGGGTGAAACAGCGGGAAAATGTAAATAGTATGAGGCATATTTTCTCGCTACAACGCAGTCAAACGCTTTTCCACAACAAGATAGCTTTCCAAAAAATTCTAAGAAAATACGCTTGTTATGTTTAACGCATTCTATGTCTACTTTACAAGATTTACAAGCGGGCCCTCATGTAGCAAGGTAGAGAGAGGAAATCTATATGAAAACACTCCACTCCCCACTACCCCATCCCCCGATTTCTGAGACTTTGCGTGTTGGGTGGCGGAACTCAACGCCGTCTTTTCACTAAACCAATTGAATGAAATTAATTTATTGCCTCTAGCAGGGAACCGAATCTGTAACCATCACGTTTACATTCACAAGACATATGTATAAAGGCATATGTATACAAAATAAAAAAAAAACTATAAAAAAAGCTCAATGTTAAGGAGAGCCAATGGCAATTGTCGCATTGGACACTTCCTAATATAAAATACCACACTATATTGTAAAATTTACAACATTTAAAAGCCTATAAACGCTTTAGAGAAATTTTTAATAACGAGAATTACGAGCGAAATTACTCATAAATTCAACCAAATAAAAGTTTATGATGCGCTCCTGTTACTTGTCGGTGCAATTGTAACAAATTATTATTTTATTATTCAGTTTGTATTAAAAATTGTATAATGTATGTAAAATTACTTTAATTTTTATATAAAAAATGTTTTTTTAAAGTTATAAATCAACCCACCACGCCACTTTGCTAATCTTTAAAAAATCTTTGTAGGTGTCATTCACCTCTCATTAAACGTCAGAATCAAAATATTCTTTAATCGAATTAGCTATATAAGTACTTTAGATTTGACAACTAACGTATAAATGTCAGTAGTGTCAGTACGAAAGTAATCAAGCTACCACTGCTCTGACTTGGAAATTGGGTGGTTTGGATGAAGAGTCCGAGGTAAAGTAAATACAAAGTGGATTGGTACAATATATATATATATATATATATATATATATATATATATATATATATATATATATATATATATATATATATATATATATATATATATATATATATATATATATATATATCACTCATAAAAAAGAAAACGTGTTATTATGCAATTTTTTTTTTCTGAATTAAAAAGTACTTACCGTTCAAAAATCTACGAAAATCTAAAATCCACTAACACACACACATAAAAATCTTTCACCACATTATAACTAAAAAGTCGTACAAATATTCAAAATACTAAACCAATTTTGATTAAACAATTCAATTTTAAAAGCTTTTTTTGTTCACATATATAATAGAAACTGTCTGTATCTACGTTTATTTATGAAATGTCCATATATAAAAAAACTATTCAACACGTCCGTCAATGACGACGGCCACCAGTGTACTGTCACTAGGTAGTTTGCTTGAACTTGGCGAGTTTCAAGAGCGCGATCTTATTCTGAATAGGCTTTTAAATCTATATAAATAAAATGCTATTATGACGCAGATAACAATTATTGTGCTAGAAGTGACTGTTATAGGTTCAATTCGCTCCCGGTAAAATTACAAAAAAATCAGCTTCACGC
>JAXRJS010000038.1:642500-822500 GCA_037127375.1 Dione juno | reverse complement strand
AAACAAAATTAGCTTTAAATACTTTAAAAGCTTGGTTCGTTACAACTATTTACTTTAAATGTACTCATTACTTTAAGACGTTTAAGAGTTTGTATTCTGGAAGAGAGCACTTTAGATCTTATGCAGTTTAATAAGCTTTCTGTATTTACGCTTACTCTTTTAGAAAATTAAGGTAAAAAAGTATAAAATATATATATATATATATATATATATATATATATATATATATATATATATATATATATATATATATATAGCGGAAGAAATGTAATATATATATATATATATATATATATATATATATATATATAATATATATATATATATATATATATATATATATATATATATATATATATATATTACATTTCTTCCGCTACTCAAAAATTATTACAAGAACAAAATGACTTTGATCATATAACTTTTGTAAGGTACAAAAGTTTCATATAACTTAACGAAGTCGAGGCTATCGTGGCGCAGCGGTACAATCTAGCTGCAAATTTTGTGGTCGTAGGTTCATTTCTTCAATTTGGTAAGACAAACTGGAGCTTTGAGGTTAACTTAATAAGTAGTATCCCAAATTCGAGAATGAAGCGGAAAGTAGAGTGTCTTAACACTAAATTCTCTATATTAAGCATGTTATATAAGAAAGAAAAGTGGGGTAAAAAAAGATATATTACATTATTATTATTATATGGCATTTGTGTCAAATTTTAAACCCTTCATAAGATATGTCAATACTTTCAAGTTGAAAATATAAAAATATATGTAAATTGTACTCGTAATGTATGTACAGCAGTGGCGAGGAGTGTAATTTTTATGAAGGTAAACCGATAAATTCATTCAATTGAGGTTAATTACGAAGTTTACTTACTTTTTATCTTATGGTTTTTTTTGTTAAATATGAACTATTTAATTGTTAAAAAGATATATCTTCCTCATGCTATATCTCATACGATTCATATTTGCTTTAATATAGCAATCCTATTAAGGTTTCATACAAAGCTGATTCAACCGGTCTATGATTGTTCAGTCAATAATACTCCAATAACCTAATGGGATGCTGCAGTGTGATCCATCTTATTAAGAGCCAAAATTTATATATATATATATATATATATATATATATATATATATATATATATATATATATATATATATATATATATATATATATATATATATATATATATATATATATATATATATATTTGTTCTAGAATATTTTTATTGGGGCTGCAAGTATACATACAAATATTACATTAATTATTTTATCCACTTAATGTGGCATTACGTATCGAATGTCGGAAGTCAAACCCGTCAAGTGTATTTAGAATGGGAAAATGATCGATACTTGATAATTTAATATAAGGTTATCCAAATGTTAGCGTTTGGATGCCCTCAATTAAATTATCAGTACTGAATATTCTGAATTTGATATTCATATACATATTAGCTTTACCTTTTAGGTAATAAAGTCTTTAGCATTTAATAATAAAAAAAAGTAGCTTATCGCTATTCCTCACAGGAGAGTCGGCAAGGGGAGCCTGGTGTTGAAACACTCTGATATCCAATTCGCATATAATGCGAAGAGATCGCATCTCCACAGCATTCATCTTTCTTTCATTCTTCTTCTGCAATATCCACGTTTCACTGCTATATATATATATATATATATATATATATATATATATATATATATATATATATATATATATATATATATATATATATATATATATAGCATAGCAAGATATAGCATATAGCTGGCCGAGCTATATGCTATATCTTGCTAATACAAATGTAATATGAATGATATACATATTCGCTAGGTGCACGACGGTAGCGCCAACTAGCGGTTACAATTATGTCGGACATTGAAATGTCAAATGGTTGGCATTTAGTACCAATAGTAAATAAACAAACAAGAATTTTATTGAAATAGCGTAATTTACTGAGTTTTTAATCGATTATGTAAACCTAAGGTGTCGTTAATACTGTTGATCTTTTTTTTATTTTCAGTCTAAAATGCCACAATCAGTAAATACACGAGTTTTTATTATGGCTGACTTTACGGTAAATAAATAAATAAATATAATCGAATAACGCATTTCCTACATATTGCAGACGATCTTTTATAACTGTGATGACATTAATAATGCAGAGTTTAGTTTAAGTGTTTGCAGAGTTTAGTGTAATTTAAAAAATTTGTACGTTGTTAGTACGAATTGTATTTTAAATTAACATATAAATTTTCTTATTTTTGTATATCATATAGGTACAGTTATTGTTTTTAACATAGCTTACAGACAGCGTGCGTTGTGAGTTTAATGCTGTTAGCCCTTGGCCTTGACAGCGACACCGGTTGGGGAGGGAAGAGGGTACTCTGTCCCTGAGAAGTAGCAAGCACTATCGTGTCTGCTTGAGAGGAAACGTCGGCGGCAAGGGCGTCCCCTGCGGGATTCGAGCCTTGGCTTGCGGCCGACGAGCGGGGACAATAGTTGTCAGTTCAATTCCCACTATGAGGGATAAATTCTT
This sequence comes from Dione juno, assembly GCA_037127375.1. Lineage (NCBI taxonomy): Eukaryota > Metazoa > Arthropoda > Insecta > Lepidoptera > Nymphalidae > Dione > Dione juno. Next base: position 819,962 of record JAXRJS010000038.1, on the reverse strand, counting down.
GTCATTTCCGCGCATGTACGTTTACATATAGTAAGTTTAACTTATTAGTGTATTTTGCTATCATAACTGAAACAGACTAACAGAACTAATATATTTTATTCTACATTCATTTATGGTTTTTACGGTTTATTATTTACGGTTTCGTAACTCAAAAGGCTATAAAGGTAGCCTTATAGGATCACTTTGTTGTACGTATGTCCGACTGTCGGTCTCTCCTTCGGTCTAGACCATTTTCTCAAAATCAAGAGGAATCTTAAATTTTAAATTAATATGAGATATCCAAATTTATGGTCTCTTGGGACACAGATAAAATCAAACTTCTAAGCCAACGCAAAGAAAAATTCGATCGCTTATGCTTAGTTTTTGCCGCATTTGTATGAGAAAGGCCGCGTAATCATAACCGACAGGGTACGTCCCGTTGACCAAGTGTTATGAAATTTGGCAATAAGTTAGAACTTATTGAAAGGAAAAAGTCCAAATATTGGAAATTGTTAGTATCTATAAATTTCTAAATATTTGAATTTATTATAAAAAAAATCCATTACCAACTTATTTGAGTAGTAAATTTCATACAAAATGAGTGTATACGACACCAAATTTAAATTTGTTAATATTTAAAAAGTGTATTTTCCGCTGACTAACAATCATGAAATTGGTACGAATCTACCTGACACAGTCCTGGGCACAGTCCCTCAATCTGCAGTAACTGCAGCTGCACGCTGAGTAGCAGGAGCCTGAATCCAAGCTGACGGAATCGAACTGACGTGGTCCAGAGCTCGGTGGATGGGAGTGACGCCACCTGTAAGAGAACAGATAGGATATACCATTAGTCTTATTTATTAGTTCTTTAAAAAAAAAGATATTATTCTACTTTTGTAGGAATGTGAGTGTTATATATACTTAAAAAACATAGCATTGGAGGAATTTATAAATACGATGTAAGTAAAAATAACTTAGTAAAGCCTGGCCCTTAGTTTGCTCTTGCCAATACCTTCATATTTCACCACAGTTCCTTCAAACAGTCTTTTTTTTATTAGAATTACTCTTTTGTACGCTTCAGTATATATTCTGATAACATGTGCCTCATTTATTTTAGTATCGAGTCTATCTTAAGAGACTGTATTATTTTTCCCGGTCGTGCTAAAAAAATTATGATGGTAAGCTCCATCATTCTGTCTGTACGAAATTAGAAGCTGAAAATCTCAATTACCTCGCACTCTTGGTGTCCATATGTTCCACTACAACGTTCCATGTCCTATGAATGAGGTACAGAAGAAAGAGGATCCTTGAAGATTCAGGGTTTGGAGCTTCCTTCCTCGACCATCTTCTACTGTTGGCGCTACTGAAGCTTGTGCCCATTTTGATAGCATTTATGACGTTTGGATAGAAGATATCTTGGAGAGCTGTGTCCTGGAAATTAAATTTTTGAATATGATAGTTCGATTATTTTCTAATTATTGATATATATTTGTTTTTTTTTTTATAAATTAATAATTTAAATAAATTTAATAATTTTAAAAGGTACCCAGTAAAATAAGCAGGGCCTAGGTAATAGTATATGTATGTATACTTGTGGATATAAAAGTAAATAGATAACTTTTAAAAGATCATAAAAGCTCGTATCTTTTGATTGCGTTGACTTAGAAGTTTTATTATTTTCTGTTCTCGAGGGGACCGCCGATTCGGGTATTTGGTATTAATATCAGTTTCTCAGCACCATGGACAGAAAGACGGACAAAAAAGTGATTATTATATGTAAGGTTTACGTTTTTTTCTTGTTTTGAGGTGCGGAAGCCAAAAAATTGTAATTATCTTAAATACACATTTAATTAAGTACTTTATATAAGTAGCCAATTAAGAATACCTAATCTTAGAAAAGAGCTGTCTATATTTACTGTATATGTTATCGTTATATGTATAAATGTATGTATGTATGTTTTTTTTTTTCATCGAGGGAAAAGTACGCTTCCGTATCATAAAGTCTAGTCGTCCTCACCTCTGCACCTTAGACATTCTGGGGTACTCTCATGTTTAAAGCGGTACAAGTAATCTCGGTAGCAGCCGTGACCTGAGAGCATCTGGGTGAGGTAGTAATTAATCTCACCATGCTTACGGTTCAGCCACGGTTCGATCTTCGATATAAGACGATAGGTCCATCTTCCCTTGGTTGATATATCCCACCTCAACTACCACTTTGCAATGCTCTTTCGCCTCACATTATGTTTTGCCTCCGTAAAAGTTAGATCAGAGTTAACCTTTTTGCTCTGGTACAGATTCATTCGTTCTTCAGTCAATATTTCTATAGGAATCATCCCGGAAATCACGCTTATTGCTTCCATAGATACCGTGCGAAATGCGCTAGCTACTCGGAGTGCACCTATCCTATACACTGACGCCATCTTTTGTCTTGCTGCTTTATTTTTAAGCGCATCAGACCAGATTGGAGCACCATATAGGAGTACTGATGTAACAACTGTTGATAATAGTCTCCTTCTACTTTGTTTAGGTCCTTGTATGTATGTATGTATGTATGTATGTATGTATGTATGTATGTATGTATGTATGTATGTATGTATGTATGTATGTATGTATGTATGTATGTATGTATGTATGTATGTATGTATGTATGTATGTATGTATGTATGTATGTATGTATGTATGTATGTATGTATGTATGTATGTATGTATGTATGTAGGTACGTACGTACGTACGTACGTACGTACGTACGTATGTACGTATGTACGTATGTATGTATGTATGTATGTATGTATGTATGTATGTATGTATGTATGTATGTATGTATGTATGTATGTATGTATGTATGTATGTGTTTATGTTTGTGTGTATATGTATGTGTGCATGTATGTAAGTATATACTTATGTTTTAGCTATATATGTACCTACCTGTTATTTTATATGTTTTATTATTATTATTTTTTTTTAATGTATTTTTTTATTTACTTTTTGTCTTTTTTTTAATTTATCTTTACTTGGGTGTACAATAAAGGATTATTATTATTATTACTTATAATAAACCAACAACTGAATCAGAAATAGATCGAACCCATACACATTTTAATTTTACTTGTTTGTTCCGGCTTCACGCAAAAACTACACAACGTATTGAAATGAAATTTTGTAGTACTATAGCCTATACATCAGAATAACCTATGGGGTAAAACTAAAAAAAAATAATTATCATTATGTACGAGCAGTTCAAGCGGGTCGCTAGTATGTTATACTTTTCTCATTCCAAATCGATACAAAAACAATCAAACTCGAGCCAAAACTAATTTACCGAGTGCGCTAAATCGATTTGATGAATGCTTGAAATACATCTTTCATCGGAGAAACAATAAATAACATTATACGTATCTTTCAGAGTTCGGTAACCAAAGGGGCCTAAGGAATTAATAAATTTTAATTTAATTAATAAGATCTCAGATCTGGTTTTCACGAATTAACACATTATAAATTAAATTCTTTTACAGGATTAATTGCGAATATTACTTGGAAACCCTACGTTTCAGATAATTACCAAGGATCAGTGATCAGTCTACTCGTGTGTGTTCACGGACCAAAAATGTACCATACAAAAATATATGAGCTTTTATACTTGAACTTTTATAAAAAGTTGATGGACGATTTTGATTCAGTTCTTGCTCTAGGAATATTTAGTTTAGAGTCTTCTCCGTTTAGTAATACAAACAGTACTAAGAAATTCTTAAAGATTTAAATAGAATAGCTTAAGACACCTCGTTTAACGCTACACTAGTATGTATATATATATATATATATATATATATATATATATATATATATATATATATATATATATATATATATATATATATATATATATATATATATACATATATCTCGGTTATAACTCTTTACCTATTTCCAAATAAACTCACAAAATCTGGCCACTTTATTTCCTTATACCGAAATCGCTCCTCGACTTGACTAAGAGGCGGAATACGGATATAGAATTTGGCTATTTATCAAAGGCAGAGGAACTTAGCCCTCTCTTTTTTCTGCAAACATTAATATAAGTTGGTAAAATGTTATCGTTGCTTATGTGGTAAAATTGATCTCTTCTAATTTACCAATTTCATAAAGTAGCTTAGCCATTACTATTGTTGCTTAATGCTTTAGTTATATAGTGTAACCAACTAAATTGGTCTTTGGTGCAGATTACAAACCAATTGGTCGTAGGTTCAATTTTCGAAATTCAGAAAATGTGGTGTGGAATGCAAAGAAAAAGAAAATAAGTCGTTCCTCTGAGTGGGAATCGAACCCACGTCCGTCGCATTTTACATCATCTCAGATCCAATTTAATTTGTTTATATATTTAATTACAACAATAAATTTATATATAGCAATAAAAAAATCAAATCAGTGAATAAAGTACGAAGTAATTTTATTAGGGTAATTTACCTTTAACAACATTAAAGGTAAATTACCTAATAAAGTTAGAGCGTAGCGAGCCATTAATCTTGGCCCAGAGCGATAGATTCACGTAGAAACTGAGTTATTTGGCGTTTAATTGGAAAGTAATATTTAGCACGTGTGGGTAACACAGTCATTAATTAACTTAATTTGGATTTCAGTATAGTTTCTAAATAAGATTATGTTTAACTTCACGATTTCTCCGCAGGTTATTCAAAATAACCTAGTGTTTAGACACTCCGCTCTTTATTTTATATGACTTTGTTCTTCTATAGAGAAATAATTTATAAATTTAATTTAAAATGTATTATCAACTAATTCACTATTTATAACAAATTGTTTTTAGTACATAAGTAGTTAAATAGTCCAATTTAACTTTATTTGTCATTATTGATGGAAATTTACAGCGTGTATTATAAAAGGGACGTTGAAAGAATTTGTTATTATTTATGTAAATAATAGATATTGCAAATGATTTATACAATTTTATATATTTTTATGGTAGCTTGTTTCTTGAGTTACGGAACTTTTATAAAATAAATATTCTTTCTATATATTATCACACTACAACTACAGTACTATAATACAGTACTATAATACTATTCTAAATTTTAATTATAAAGAAACTTATATTGACAAAGAAATTATTTAATAATAGTTTAAGCAAAATGGTTTAAATATATACGTAAATGACAAATTGTACTTCCGTTTTTCCCGCCTTTCTAAGATGGCGGATTTAATGACACACACTTAAAATTATTATGTCTACACATAATGTAACGTGTGCGTGTTTAATTTGTATGTTTTTAATACGAAAAAAAATGTTTCTACAGAAATTTTAAACATTAGCATTAATATTACAATAATAATAATAGTTTTAAAGTTTAGAAAATGTGTGGAATAGCTATTAATATTATTATCGTTATGATGACACATGACAGACGACGGATGACGAATGACAGACGGGGATGGGGGATAAGGAAAGATGAGTGACAGATGACGGCAATCATATCATTATTAGAAATGTGGCGAGACCTTAATCTAGCAACCCACCAACCATCCCGCTACGTTTAAATTTCTTTCTCTTTATAATTATTTATCTTTGTTTAGTGTACCATATTAAAATGTTGTAAATACTTAGTAACGATTTAGTTAAGACGATTCTATTGACATAAGAATCTTTCCAACGCCTGATATTATTATTATTAACAAACAAACATACATATACATAGACATATAAGCATACAGCCTTCCTTTGCGTGACACAGTCAAATAAGATACGATATCAATGACTGATATAAAGGTAATTAATAAATACAGTAAAAAAATCAAATAAAATTAGCTTCACGCTGTATCCTGCACATGGCAGGGTAGGCAGAGGAGGGAACCGTAGGAATCTAGTGTTAAGACACTCCGTTCCCCGCTTTCCGCCTTTCGAGGCATTGCGTGATGTGTGGCGGAACTCAACGCCGCGCTTTTTGCCTTGCTGCCTTTCTCCCCTGAGTGGGAATCGAACCCACAAACCGTCGTGTTTACAGGCAGAGGCACTGCGCCACGACGGTTTGAGTATATAATTATTATGTATATGGTTCTTATTGTATATAATAATACATTTAAAAGTCTCTAAGTTATTTTTTTCCAATACAGCAATTTATAAATCTCGCCGCAATGAGCATTAAATTGAAATTGAATGTTCTTGGGAAGTCAATATGAGTTGTAAAACTTAGTGTTAAGACTAATTTTAATGTTAAAAGTAGTGTTGTTTTTTCCGTTCTCCACTCATTGAGACATTGCACGTTAATTGGCGGAACTTAACACCGTACATTGCCATTCATAGTGATAAGATAAGAAATATCACTGATATTAAAAATAAGAAAATTAATTAAAACATAATAACAATAATATTAACAAAGCGGTATTCTTTTTTAAGTTAAAACTTAGACATTTAAAGTCTAGATTTTATAAGGAAGTCTAGTGTTGTATGGCAACCAATAAAAGCTATTTAATATACATCATCCAATTAACACGAATATGCAACAAACGTTATCCGTCCATATAACGGTCGGGCATAACTTTTTCTATTTAACACTATTAACAGTGATTTTGCATGCATTCATGTATAATATGAGAAATTCTTAGTATGTCTATTAATTTGTGAAAATTAATCAAAAGATAAGACTGTTAAGATATAAGAACAAGTTAAAACAAGTTAATTAGTATTTTTAACAAAAAAAGTATCGGGATATGAACCTGCGGCTTGTGGTAACCGTTCAAGCGCTCTGACCACTAAGCCATATGTTGTTTTACTTACGTCGAAATTCTTATACGCTTGTTATAATTTATTTACTTTGTTAAAATTTATGGAGAGATTTTATACTTTTTTCTGACAAATATTTTTAATCTCATTTTTCTAGGTATATATATATATATATATATATATATATATATATATATATATATATATATATATATATAAATATATATATATATACATATATATATATATACATATATATATATATATATATATATATATATATATATATATATATATATATATATATATATATATATATATATATATATATATATATATATATATATATATATATATATATATATATATACATATACTTTTTATTTTTTTACGCTTTATCGCGCATATGGCATGGTAGGCAGAAAGAACCTACTGTCAAACAGTCAGACCGGCTAGTACCGTAGTATAATTCAAATGTTTGTGTAGAACTTATCGACGCTCTATATTTTAATAGGGCGGTTAAATGAAAGTAATTCATTACTGGCTGGATTCGAAGCTGTAACCATCACGTTTGTCATCAGGTGTACCTACTGAGCTTCGATAGGACATATTAGGTTTTATATCACTCAATTCTATTTCTTCTTCTCTTTATCTATGGCGTGCCAGTTGAGCAAATCACTTCGCCAATGTCACGTTGAATGGAGAACACGAAACGGAGAGTGTACGGTAAAAAAAAGATAATATTACACTATGGAAGAATGCATGTTTAAAAGAGATCCAGTTTTTTATTCTCTTCAAATCTAATAGTAAAACGCGAGTGTTAGATGCCGGGATTTATCAACTATCAATGACATATACCTATATAGTATTCGTGAAAGAGGTTCTAAACCCAGAACCAACCAACCAACCAAAAAACATACCTGCTACGCTACGATGGAGCATATTGTTTTTAAATTGTTTCATTCATCATAATTTTATTAAAATACATATGAGTAAACTAAGGTGCAAAATTAATTAAATAGTCCAACCATACTGACTATAGTTCACATTGTGAGTTCTAGTCCGGGGAAGGTAAATAGGTATATATATATATATATATATATATATATATATATATATATATATTTATATATGCCATTTAACAAGCAATATCTCGAAAATTGACACTAGGTATACAGGGTGAAATTAAATTAAAGAAAATAATTGATTCAAATTGTTGCGTATATATTAGTATATAGATTCCGCAAAAACACATATATACAGGCCACATGCCATAGTGAGATAACAGTACAGTTCGAATAGCGGACACAATGCATGTTAAACACTTTGAAATTACCATAAATTATCTTACTTATATGTAAGTATTTAATAGTATGGAGAAAGCTTTATTTAATAGATTTATCTCTACCTAATATTATATAGCTGAAGAGTTTCTATGGTCGAAAGCGCTGATCTCAGGCACTATTGGCATAAATATTAAAATATTTCTTTTATGTTAGATATTTTATTTCTCGAGGAAGGCTATAGGCTATAGGCTATAGGTTATAGGCTATAGGCTATATTGCATCACGTTAATTGTATTTACTATAAAAATGAAAATTTGTAAAATAAGTATGGTGGTGTCATATATTTGTTTCTAACAGTGCAGTAAATAAAATTATATCCAACAGTTCACTCTTAACCGTAGCACACTTCCGTTTGCATTTTCCAGCCGAATTCGCGGAACCCAACGCCGCGCATACAAGAGGCTACTCAATACACAGCGTATTGAATTTGACAGACAAGTATAAAATTGATTTCTTAGCTTTAACTTCTATACTTTACATTTTTACTTTACAAAAATACGTTATTAAATAAGAGGAATATAAAATATAACTTTTTATCTAATGTTATTTATAATAGCTGCCGGAAGTTATATAATAAAGCATCCGGTCATAACAATGTGATATTAAAAGTCTTGAGTAACAATCGATTAGTTATATTTTATGAATATAATAATACTAAGAAAGTTATAAATGTAGCCGTTACCATTTTAATATATATAATTTATACGCTATTGTTAAATTTTAGTGTGAACTCTGTTTGTGTGTGTGAGAAAGAGAGAGAGAATACTTCTATTTCATATTCATTCCTCCACTCAGTAGTAAGACAAAATGCAGCGTTAAGTTCCACTGTCTGGCACGAAATGTCTGGAAATTGGTAACGATTAAGTACGAAAGTATCTTAATACTAGGTAGCTAAAGACCTACCGTGAGAAGGAAGTAAAGAACCGTGAAGTTTGTGTCAAACGGTCACATATTCAAATCAACTTTGAGGGAAAATTTATATTCACCCAACTACAACTACAAGAGGACCGTAGTGGCGCAGAGGCACAGCGTCTGCCTGTAAAACCGACAATTTGCGAGTTCGATCCTCACTCGGGGAGAATGAAATATTTTCATTTTCTTCACTCTGGTAACAAGGCAAAGCGCGGCGTTGAGTTCCGCCACTCAACACGTAATGCCTCGAAGGGCGAAAGTGGGGAACGGAGTTTCCTTAACACTAGGTTCCTTCAGCCTACGGTTTCCTCTGCCTACCCTGCCATGTGCGGGATACAGCGTGAATATTACACATACTCTGTTCAAACAGGTAATTACGTACCATCAATCAATACTGAACATCGTAAATCACGTAACTAAGTAGTAGTAAAGAAAATTCCGGAAGCACACATAAAGTGTTCGTTTAAAAAACAACAACTGCAGTGCTTATTGAGCTTGTAATTAACAAGGTAGAGCGGGTAAGTGGCACGCTCGGGGAAAGGCCACTACCGCATTTTCAATATTAGATATCTATCTATTGTCTATACTTAAATTAAACTAAATTAAATTAGCTTCACGCTGTATGCCGCACATAGCAGGACAGGCAGAAGGACCATAGGTTGAAGGAACCTAGTGTTAAGACACTCCGCTCTCCACTTTTCGAGATATTGTTTGTTGAGTGGCGTAAGTCAACGCCGCCTTTTGACTATTAGAGCAGAGATAGAGATTTTGAAAATATTTTAAATTTTATAATTTCTGTGAGTGAGATGATCGAATCCATTACGTTGACAGTTGAAACAGTCCCACTGCGCAACTATGGTTCCACAATACCTGTATCAGATATTATTATTATTATAACGTTTTTTATATATATTTCTGATAGTTTGATTAAGAATCTGTTATATTGAGGCTATCGCAATGATGTGGGGATATTAGTTAGTATAGACTGTAAACGCGATAGTTCTTTGATCTGTAGTTTGAAAAACAAATTATTTATATTTCTATTATATCATAGATAGTCGTGGGGTTTCTATTTAGATAGTCAGTGGCGAAGGGTGTAGTTTTTATAAAGGTTAAGCCGGTGTCAAATAAAAAAAATTAAAAAATCTATACAATATGATAATATAGAAATTGATCAATATTTTAAAATATTGAATGAAGTAAATTTAATTTAAATGAGAATTATTTCCATTTTCTTCGCTCTGGTCACAACCATCACCACTCAACAGATAATGTCTTACATAATTATAGCCTATAGGCTAGAGTCTCACTCGATAAATGAACTATCTATACGATAAAGATATTTCAATTTGAGCCCAATATTCAATTTCAACAAAAAAAAACAAACAATTCAGCTTTATAGATAATATTAGTATTATATATAAGAAAAAAGCTTATTAATTTTACAAAGCTTTCCATTTCCCATTACGACGATATCAAAATGCCATTAGACATAATTTACTTCTACATCATGAATGTGGCTTTCTACGTTTTTATCGGCTTTTATGAAAATAGCTTTTACTATATTCTAACCTAGTATTCTGAATATGTTAATATAATATGCCATTGAAATAATAATTAAGTTTTTTCTCTCCCATATTTCCGTTCTCCGCTTGCCGCTCTATACTTTATATCGAGGCATTGTGTGTACGGCGTAACTCAACTCCGTGCTATTTAATCTATACATTAGCAAAATGGACTAAATAATAATAAATTTGATGAAAAATTTGTTTTAACTTATTGTTTTGTGTTTATTAGGCCTTGTTCAAATTTGACAAGTGGAATGTGTATAATAAAGTAATGTGTAACTAGCGGTTTAAGAATCACGAAATATCAAGAAAGACGTGAGAAAAACGCGTGAAATTGCAAATATGATTTTTTTTTAGTTTGCAAAGACTGGCAATGACACCTGTATTAAGAGACTTTGTTTCCAAAAAAAAAACAAAATGAACCTATATAGATTTAGAATCTATGTAATTATAAATTAGGAAAGTCATCAGAATAATTGTATAAGTTTAAATGTATTATAGTTTTTGGTTTTCCCTTAAGGAAATATACTAAAATATAGATATAGATATATAGAAGAACATATTTGTAATATACCAATTAAAAAGGTAAATAAAATGAGGTAGAGGTAGAGGTAGAGGTGTTAAAATTAAAAAGGAACGTTTCACCGTTTATAACAGTAATGGTAAAATTCAAACAAGATGTAGTAAAGTGTAAATAAACGAAATCAAATCAAAAAAATTGAAGTGACACAAAATACGTATTGATTAATGTATTTATATAGACAGAATAGTACAAAGGCGGTTTTATCACTATACGTTTTATACATATGTTTTCATTGCAACCTATACTTATATGTACAAGTGCATACAGAAAGACATATATATATATATATATATATATATATATATATATATATATATATATATATATATATATATATATATATATATATATATATATATATATATATATATATATATATATATATATATATATAGGTCAAAAGGTAAAGGGTACCTTATAGGATCACTTTGTTGTCCGTTTGTCTGTCTGTCCGTCCGTCAAGACCATTATGTCAAAATTATTATAAAGGAATCCAGTTGAAATTAATGTCTAATATCCTCCTCTATCAATAGGTCAATAACCTCTTGAATATAGAAAAGTCAACGCGCCAACGCCATCGAAAGATATGAACGATTATAATATATTTTTTTCTCATTTTGTATGAAAATATGAGAATAAATATACCTATGTATAGAAAGTCTTGAAATATTATATTGAGTATAAGAAAGTCGCGACCATATGCTTATAATACGTGAAGGTTTTTCTCTGTCAAGTTTATTTTTCTTTTTTTATCTTTACACCTATCTTGCTATTAGAAACAAATAAAAAATAGTGCTACAAAGGTGTCAAGACACTCAGTGCCGCTCAGTGCCGTTAGTAGCTTTGAGCTTTCACGAAAATAATCAATTTTTCGAGTGGGAATCGAACCCACAACCACGTTTACGAATAAATCAACTAAAACCAATCTTCACAGCACGATATCTACATATATACATATATCTATGAAGATATAGGTTTAGAAGTGAAACATCATTAGCAAGCCATTAATATTACATTAGCAGAGCTAAAACAATTTCTATATATATATATATATATATATATATATATATATATATATATATATATATATATATATATATATATATATATATATATATATATATATATATATATATATATATATATATATATATATATATATATATCTATATATATATATATATATATATATATATATATATATATATATATATATATATATATATATATATATATATATATATATATATATATATATATATATATATATATATATATATATATATATATATATATATATATATATATATATATATATATATATATATATGAAATGACATTTAATTAAAGCTTTCTCCTGGCTGAGCTTTTATATGACACACATTTAGTTTTCTATTAAAGCGTCTCGTTCGTCAAGTCTTTTTAATACGCTGAGAACGAGTTTTCTTGATAACTATTGGAAGTAGGTTCTAATTATAAACACGAGTAAAATCGATCGATCTTTATAATACAATTATAAAGCTTAATAGTTTGCTTTGTAAAACTTACCGCTGGAACTTTTGGTAAGAATTGATATTTTTCTTTTTTTTTTTCTTGGATTGTCCTTTAGTCGAGGGAGGCTATAGGATATATACGATCATGGCCGAAACCGCAGTAAGAAGCTAGTATATAATATAATAATGATCATGAAATTTGAATATATTTTTAAAGATAATATTCTTCTTATATAAATACCTTGAACCAATAATTTTCATACGTCAATCTTCAACGCTCAGTAATTTGGGCTGGGCGTTTTGTGTCAGTCAGTCAAGTCAGTAAGTAACGAAAGAGTTTTATATAGGTAAATATATGTATTAATTGAGCTGTGTTTGTTCAAGACGGTGACTAAATTAGATCTTACTTAAATATATTTATATTTATTACCAGGAACCACGTATTTTTTTTTATGTTAGAGATTATAATATAAATACGATGTTTGTGTATTTTGATGATTTTTAATGTATTAATCCACACAAAAGATAGAAAAAATACTTAACGAAAACATATAAAAATTTGAACGCAGCGGGATTCGAACCACGCCTCATGGAAACCGTCCAAGCACTCTGACCACTAAGCCATGCGTGCTTCCTCACGCTGCGTCAAAATTCTTATATGCTTCATAGAACTTATTACGTTGTTAGCATCTCTGTGGGGTTCCATGAGGCGCGGGTTCGAATCCTGCTGCGTACAAATTTTAAATTTTTTTATATGTTTTTTAAGTACGATTTTTGTGATTTAGATTCCTACTCGGAGGTATGTTAAGTAATTTTGTACATTAATATAAACTTATATAAAGTGGGTAGAGAATGTTAACTCTAGAACCTAGTCTACCAATAAAAGAGGTAAAAGTTTGCGGGAAAAAAGGCTCAAATAGATCAAAGGCTCAAATCTCACGCGTCATTTATGAGTTCGATTACCACTCGAGGGAATAAATTATTTTCATTTATTCGCTGTAGCAATAAAACAAAGCGCGGCGTTGAGTTATGCCACTCAGAAAAATGGACGGAAAGCGGAGAACGGAGTGTCTTAATACGAGGTTCTCTCCGCCTAACTTGTCATATACGGGATACAGAGTGAAGCCAAAAAGAAGCCAGAAAGAACAATGAAATTTTACACTTTCTTAATACGCTAGTCGCCATTTTAATCTATATTCAGATACGTTATTTCTATCAAACCATATGTGGAGTATACGATTTGATTTGGTTAAAAGAACGGTATGCGGTATACTGTAGCTATAGCTGTGTCGCCTCAGAAACTGTTATAACTGTTGATAATAAATTAAAAATGTATGAAATATTCAAATGTGCATATATTATAATATATGTATATAGGATTTATCAAAGAATATGTCGGATTATAATATTTATATATGATAAACTAAATAGAGAGGACTTAGATTTATTAGAGATACTCAGTTTTTGCTACTACAGAGGTTTAGGCGTTGGATAACGATAATAATTGACAATTCAGGTAATTTTTGTGTGTTAAAGAGAAATTGATGACATTATTAGTTAGATTATTTATTTACGGGACGGTTTGTGGGTTCGATTCCCACTCGGGGAGAATGAATGATTTTCATTTTCTTCGCTCTGGTAACAAGGTAGAAAGCGCGGCGTTGAGTTCCGCCTCTCAACACGCAAAAGCGGGGAACGGAGTGTCTTAACACTAGGTTGCTACGATTGCTACGGTTCCCTCTGCCTACTCTGCCATGTGCGGGATACAGCGTGAAGCTAATTTAAATAAATTAAAATTTTATTTATTACGTATATTAAGACACTGTGTGTTGAGTGGCGGAATTCAACGCCGCGCTTTGTATTCTTACCAGAGCGAGGAAATGAAAATATTATTCCCTTGAGTGGGAATCGAACCCACAACCTTCGCGTTGACAATCAGCTCTTAAGCAAAAATATCAACATTACTTTGAGTGTTTTTAAAACCCACGTCTATCTTGAGCTTTCAATATTTATTTTCGGAATAATATTTACTTTTAATAAATATCGTCTTTAGTAAATATGTTTTGGATAATCGCATAGAGGAAAGCTCTTATAGTATTTCAGGGCATCGGTATTTTGAACTTTTCATAGCTTACTAGTATTTGGACACAATGAGGGTATAAGTAATAAATTTTAGTTATTAAAACAATTAGGCTATTTGTTTTTATATAAATATAAAAAAAAATTATACATACATATATATATATATATATATATATATATATATATATATATATATATATATATATATATATATATATATATATATATATATATATATATATATATATATATATATATATATATATATATATATATGTAATAAATTTTAGTTATTAAAACAATTAGGCTATTTGTTTTTATATAAATATAAAAAAAAATTATACATATATATATATATATATATATATATATATATATATATATATATATATATATATATATATATATATATATATATATATATATATATATATATATATATATATATATATATATAAATATTAACGTAGCGTATAAGGCCTATAATAGCCTTCTTCGATAAGGAGTATTATCCAGTTCAAATTATAGTTCCTGAGATTAGAATGCTTAACCAAACAAGAATGAGAACGTCGTTTCCTTTTTCTACCCTTTTTACTCGCATTGTATATTGTATATGTTGATAGCGGAACCAAACACCGCGGCTGTGATGTGAAGTTAAGTTGCGACACGAAACGGGGTCAATGGCTAATAAAATATGTTGATTGATTATTGTTATTTATACTTTTTATGGAAATTCCTACAAATATACTGGAAACGTGAAAACAAGACATACTAAATATATACATACATATATATATATATATATATATATATATATATATATATATATATATATATATATATATATATATATATATATATATATATATATATATATATATATATATATATATATATATATATATATATATATATATATATATATATATATATATATATATATATATATATATATATATATATATATATATATATATAATATATATACTATAATATTTATTGATCCTATAGTATTCTAAATGTCTAAGCACGTAAATTGTATCAATAGGAAAAAATCGATATATTTGATTTTAATAATTTAGGTATATCTAGTAAATTCTTTTTTAATTCAAAAATAATTTCAGAAATAATAAACTTTTTTGGGACATGCTTAGAATAAATAGAATAACCAATATTTATAAGTAACGAAGGCTATTAGGGAGATTTGATCCTATAGCCCGCCGTTCGCGTAAGAGCCCTTTGCGTAAAGGCAATTTGTCATTCCAAAAAAAAAAACGCTTGCATACATCGTTGATTGTGCTCACGAATAGGTACATTGATTGTGAAAAGTACGAAAGTCGCTTACGTGTTACTATCAAAAGTTAAATCCTAACAAGTCAAATGTGCATAGTGTAAATGTAATCGATTGAAAAGGGATACCTAGAGAAATAAATAATTGTTAAGATCTACTTCCCCTAATTGTTGAACAAAGTATGAATGCCACTTAAGGCCGCCAGCTATATGCCGACTGATAGTGCCGATCCGGTTTACCGTCGTCGTTACTGTAATAAATTTTCTTAATGCGAACCCGCGACTTATCGCTACTGTCAAGTGAAAAATATATTAATAACAGTGGCAGCATGTGAAGCTAATTTGGACCCACGCAAATGCGGTATAAGTTGATCGACAAAAGCTACTATAAGTCTGTTAGACGATACGGTATACTAATACCAAGTTTAGGCGGCCTAACAAGTTTAAATAGTGCATAAGTGTAAAAGTGTAATCGAGTGAAAAGTGTGATAAGAGAAATAAATAAATTGTGTAACTGGACGTCGTCTTTACTTCCCTCCTGACATTGTTGACACAAAGTATGAATAGTCCCGACTTGTAGCCCGCCTAGCCTACTAGTCGCCGACTGTACTAGTGGCCGGATAGTCAGTCGGGTTTACCGACTCGTCAGTATATCTTTAATAATAATTTATTCTTTTAAATGGGAACCCGCGACTATATCGCTTACTGTCAAGTGAAAACATTATATTAATAACAAAGTGCTAGCATAGCTGGAAGCTAATTTGGAAACCACGCAAATGCGGTCTAAGTATACACGACCACAAACTATCATATTACGTCTGTTAGACGATACGGGTACTACGTGAATACCTAAGTGTAGGTCACTGTATTACCTTCTATTGATATATATATATATATATATATATATATATATATATATATATATATATATATATATATATATATATATATATATATATATATATATATATATATATATATATATATATATATATATATATAGTAAGGAGACGAAGCCCGCGGCGTTGAGTTCCGCCACTTAACATTAAAAAATTAAAGACTTTAAATCAATCAGAAGTCAAAAAACACATAGAAAGTTGTTCGTAGCGGGATTTGACCTTGACTACTAAGTATATAGATTCTCATCAAGCTACGTGGAAATTCTTATAAGCTTGTTGCACTTGTTTATATTGCTAACATTTCTGTAGGGAGATGTGAACTTCCACCACTAAAACATAATTAAAAGTGATTTCAAAAGAAGGAGAACAGAGAGAGAGAAGACATGGGAGAATGCTATTTATTATATATTTTTCTTAATTTTTTGAAGTGTTATTCTACATTAAATATTATATAAAAATATATAAAAAAAATATCGTAGCAGGATTTGAACCCGCGCCTCGTTGAAACCGTCCAAGCTCAAACCCTTACGTTCTTATATATTCTGTATACATAAATAAACCGCTCTAAACAAACACAAATATATTAAAGATACATTAGAAATTATCGCAGGCGAGAATCGAATTGGCGACCTTCGATAATATAAAGTGAAGTTTATTGTTTTAAAAGACAATACTACTATTGTAATATTGTCACCTTTGTTTTTATATTCCTGCATAGAATGGTGGCGTAAGAGGACCTAATGTCTAGGCACTCTGCTCTCCACTCTCCGTCTGAATTGAGAAGTAATGTAAATAATTCATTTTTTGGTGATCAAACCCACAACTCTCTTGTATAGAGTCAAACGCGCTCCTGTTGAGCCATGAAAGTCTTTAGATAAAATATTTATATATTATAATTTATATTTAGTATATATGTATTGAATAGTAAAATATAGATTTAATAGCTGTATTTTCTCCTTTGTAAATGCTCGTAAAAGGTATAAGAGAATTTATTCAAGTACCCACAAATATTTACATATTTTATAGTTTTTTTTTATGAATCCGTCAAAACAATATATCTTATCTGTTTTAAAAGATCCCCCAAAGATATTAGTACCTACTACTATCGCGTTTAATAAATCTCAGAGATATATAACATAGTAAAACGACATACATATTTGCTAAGAAATCTCAATATTGGCATTGGAAAGCATTTCGTCATGACACATAGTAATAAATCATACGGATTTAATAATTACATAAACACATTACTATAGCAAATAACAGGCGAAGTGATGAAAGTAATCATGAAATATTCATATACCTGCAATCTTTCATTTTTCTTTTCACTATAACAATTTCAATACAATATAATCGTTTGTAAAACAAATTTTTAACTGTATTTAGTTGTTTTTTTTTAAATTAAATAATTATATATGTTATAAATGGGCACAACACTATTATTAAAATTTCCAATCACTATCACCACAGATTATATATGTAGGTAATAATAATAATAAAAAAAACTTTTAATATAACTGTCAATAATATTTTTTCAAGAAAACTTTACGTAGAAAGTGTAAGAGCGCGCGATCGCTATGAAATGATCTAAACAACTAACTGATACCGTCGTCAGTGCAAGCGCAGGCTTCTCAACTACTGTACATATATATGCTATATAATATAAAATTATTGAATTTCACCAAGAATTGTAGCGTAAATAAATATGAAGTAATTAGGACCTACAATGGCTATTCATGGCTGGCATACAATGGCTGTTCCATATGCTTATATATATCTTCATAGCTTAACATAGCAACATATAGCTGTATAGTAGCAAACAAGTATTACGTTATAAAGACGCGTGCGCAGTCGTGGTTCCAAACAGTTGGAGCGTGACAGTCTTCCGTTTCCTTAAGCATTTGGTTAATAATCGTTTTTAGAATAGTTTATGTAATTTTTAATTGCATTTTAGTTAATGAGTTTGACCTACAATATTTATAAAATAACAAAAATATTATATTAAATGTATGTATATCCTTTACTTTTGCTGTTCCGGATATAGCGTGCTGGGTGGCGGTCCAAAACCAGTGGGAGGTACCTCAATGGACCTTTGAAAACACACTGTCCAAGATACTCAAGGAAAGTCACCAAAAAAGGACCCCCTGTAGGTATGAGGGATTTATGAAGATAACAGTGGAGTAGTATGTAGGGATCATAGCGTTTGGTGCTCTGTTACTCCGCTAGACATTAAGCGTGAAGCTAAAAAAAAAGATATTTTAGTGCCGAGACACTCCGTTCTTTAAATTTTGCACGTTTAAGCTAGATAACGTTTTAACCGACATCTAGACTGGGTGAATGAAAAAAAATCTGTACCGAAATATTTAGTCTAATAGAAATCTAACTGAAAATCATAACGTGCTATCATTTAATTTTTTTTTGTATTTATTAATAGTATTAAATTTGTTTTACTTACTTAGTTATAGTTCATCATAAAGCAGGTTTTTTAATTATTTTTCAATGTTATTGGTGCTCATACTTTGAACACGTATATATTTAACGTATTTTATTTTGTAAAAATGAGTTTCCCTATATTAAGAGGCGCTGACAAGAGGCTGGCGCAGCTTTATGGCGCAGCGGCACAGCGCCTGACCGTAAACACGACGGTTCTGGGTTCGATTCCTACTCGAGAAAATTAATTCTCTTCATTTATTCTCTCTGATAACAAGATAAAGTTCAGTTTTGACTTCCGTCACTCAATACATAATGTCTCAAAATATTGGGCGGAAAGTAGGAATGGAGTGTTTTAACAGTAACTTCCCTCTGCCTACACTACTATATGCGGGAAATAGCGTTGGTCGTCCTCCGGCCAGATGGACCGATAACATAAAGACGGCGGCTGGCCGTGACTGGATGGCGAAAACGGGAGATTGTGCCTTATGGCGTACCCTGAGGGAGACCTACGTCCAGCCGTGGACTGCTATAGGCTGATGTGATGATGATGTGATGGTGATTTTTTTTATCATCTAAAATGTAAATCGTATGTGAGACTAACCTTAATACAGTACAGAGGACTTTGTTAGTCAAGTATCGCTTTTACCTAGGCATACGAGTATTTGCAACATACACCGTTCAATCAAGCTGACACGTCAACAGAGAGCTTCGTTACTCGCTGTACAAACTAGATTGAAAGCTATTTCAGGCCATGTCCCAGTAACGTGTAAATTATAGATGAATATTTTGTTTATGTATTAAGAAAATTGTAGAAATAATAATGTATGGCTTTTTTATTTGTTTAAATGTGGCTTCAATCTCGTTTCTTCTGGCTTGATATTTTTTTCAGCTGCACGCTGTACCCTGCCTGTGTTATTGTAAACAGAAAGAACGTAGTGTCAAGACACTCAATTTTTTGCGTTTCGTCCGAATTCAAGACGTTGTATGTTGAGTGGTGGCGATAAAATTAAAATTATTAATTCCACCGTCTGGTAATCGAACTTACGACCAACCGGGCTAAATCCAAAACTTTCCGAGTGACGATGGCCCTATAATATAAAATTTATTCAAAATAAAAAAAAAATCGTGACATACTATGAAAAAAAAACAATCGTTATAAAATCCAAAATCTAAAATTTTTGAGAACAATTGTACTGCAATGACACGACCGTATAATTCGCAATTAGCGCCGTTCATTTGTAACCGGTCACTCAGAAACAGAACAGCGAAATTGATTCTAGCTTCAACATGGCAAAAGTTTAAAATTGACAAACTGACAGCTATGTTAATTGTAATTACTTTAAAAAGTATATTTTTGTAAAATATTATGATTTTTCTTAGTAATATTGGGTTCATCGAAGTACAAATCGGGAAAATAAATCATTTTCGATTTTTACTTTGACGTTTGACGTTGAATTAAAATTGAAAATTTAAATAAGCAACTGTTAAGCAGGAGTTGGACTCACGCACAGAGGGCTCCGTACAAATTTCATTATTGTATATCAAAGGGAAACACAATTTATAGATAGATTGCATTTTTTGAGAAGACTTAATTAGAAATTTGATATTGAAATGAACTCCAAGGCTATTTACAGACAGACATACAGTCAAACGCACAACAAAGTGATCTTATAAGTGTTGCGTTTTTTCTTTTGAGGTACGGAATCCTAATATTTAAATTGACAATAGCCAAATCTCCATCTTCCACTGTAATTCGATAGTCTAGATGTACATATGCCCGTACATATAACGTAAAATAAGGTAATTGCATGAGAATAATTTGCATTAAGTGGTTCCATTGAATATGTGCTCAGATCAAAGACAATGCAGCTGTGGGCATTAGGCCAGTGTGTCAACTACTGCGTTTTAAAAAAGCTGGCTACACACGTATCAGCTTCTAAGAGAACTTAATTCTTAATAGAACACTTTAGGAGGTTAATAACAATAACGATCTGTTTAAAATGTCTAATTTTTTTTATTATGTATAATATTTTTTGTTGGTTACATGTCTAATTAGTCTATAGGTAACCGGTATACTATTTTGTTATGGAAAAGACAATGCAAGCGAGTTTTTGGGTGATGGTAAGTGATAACCGCTGCCCACGACCCCGTGTAACACCAGAGGTGCTACAGGTGCCTTGTCTTCCTTGAAAGTGGCGGAAACCGGAGACATGACCGACCTGGAGACACTGTACGGAATGCTATTCCAGTATTTTAATGGCATGTAGTACAAAAGTACTAGAGAACCGCACAGTGGAGTGCCAAGTGACCAAGTAGTGTGGGTTGATAGCATTTGCGCTCCAACAGTTACCTAAATCTGACATTTCAGTCTCTGAATTTTCAATTCTCTCTGTCTATTCTCCAATATGTTGGGTAAATAATGCTTAAAGAGCTGCATGTACAGCCAGCCTAACAATACTAGCTGGAACTAGCATTAGCGACGCCTTTACGCTAATAGCCGTGATTAGTTCCGAACGCATTGTATGTACTTGTAGTGTTATAGAAATGAGGTGAGAATAATGTATCTAATGCCTCCAACAGTTAAATATGTAAATTTTTGTATTACTTACACAGAAAGCATTTGGAGAATGTGGTAGAATGTGGCTATATACGTAATAAGTGGGGTTTGTTACAAGCTTGTTATAGTGCAAGATAATCGTTTATCGTCGATGTTTATTATACTAGATATTAAAAATACTAATATTTTAAATTAAATATCAAACATCCTCCATCCAAGAAAGAGTGGTGGCGGTGGAGTGAAGAGGGATCCACAGTTTAAGCATATGCAAATCTTTCAAGTCCAACGCCAGTTTCATGTCCAACGCCGTCGTGGCCCATCGGCACAGCGTCTATCTGTAATCGTAACGCTTATGGGTTCAATTTCCAATTTGGAATAATAAATAATTTCCATTCCTTCGCTCTGGATACAAGAAAAAAGCGTGACGGTGAGCTGAGCCACTTAACACTCAAGTTTTAAAAATTGGTCAAACAGTCGATAACGGAGTGTCTTAACACTGCCTATCCTGCTTTATGCGGGATATAGATTGAAGCATTTTGTTATACCTTACATAATCGAACTCGTTACTACTTCGCTTTTATTCGCATACCACCAAACTACAACAGTGTGAAAATAATCATACAATTTTAAATATTATATAAATATAAATAAAAATAGCTGACCTTGACCGTGATCAACGAAGCACTAAGGTAGACATCTTGTATTACTAACAGAAAGCTGTACAGTACAAACTGGTTACAAGGACTTTTTGTATGTCCACCGAACCGTGACTTTTAGTTACGATTCTTAATTCATATTAAAAGTATGGTGAAATTAAAATCATATTAATGATGTCTATTTTGAGACCAGCTTCTTTTGGCCAATGGAATAGCGTCTGATTTAAAAACATAACAGTCACTATGGCAATGACAAAGCGCGGCGTGGCATGGATAGTGGAATACATCCACTCTCCATTCCACACACAATGTCTGAATGAATTTGGGTGATTTGACATTAGTGTCTTGACACTAGGTCGTCTCTGCCTACCCTGCTATATGGATAAAGAAAAAAATCATTAGATTTCAATGTAGATCTATATTTTTTTTATAAAGACAGAGGGAACCTAATGAAAGGTTCATATCCAGAATGAACTATCGTATGTCAAGTGTTAAAACCTCCATTTTCCATCGCTAAATTTCAGACCTGGTAACTCACGAACGCGCTTTATTTCATGAGATGAGAGAAATTTAAATAATTTGACTTAAAATATGCCCCAAAGATTTATTTCACAACAATCTAGCGTAGAATATAAGATTTAGGTATTTTGTGTAAGAAAATTTGAATTTTTCAACAGTATATCTCTATCCCTCTGCAGGGCATTTTTAAAACATCAAAGAAGTTTTAAAGCACTGCAGTTCCATATGCAGTTCACGTTGAAACCGTACGTGGCTTGTAAGTAGATGCTCCAGGGATTTGTTGAGACCGTTTCCTATATACATAATTCATATATACGTACATCTGTCCATGTATTTATATTTATTTCTAGTAAAAGTAAGATAGACCAAGCTTAGTAGAAGACAGATTAAGTAATAATAATTGGTAAAATTAAGATAAAAAGGCAGCTTCACGCATATTAAATTGGGAAACTAAATCTAGTGTCAAGACACTTAATTCTCCGCTTTACGCTAGAATTTCAATCATTGCGTGTTGACTGTCGGAACTCCACACTGCACTTTCTCTTATTAGAGCGGGGAAGTTATAACCCATTGCCCCAAATCGGCTGAACCCGTGACCTAGCCTACGCTAGCCAGATACTGCCCCACTGCGTTACAATACCTTAAATACAACACATTCAAATTTATTACCAGCAATATCTATAAAATACCGAAGAAAGCTACTATAAAGCCACAACAATATTCATAAATTACTTTTAAAATTTTTTATTGAACCGAAGTCCTTCCAATTTTTATAGTTCAAAAATAAATGTACAAAAATCCGAGCGGGAATCGAACCCGCGTCCCATGAAAACCGTCAAATAACTAGCCAGCTAAGCCAATCATTCGTCTAACGTTGAAATTCTTTTACAATTGTTACAATTTATTACTTATTAGAGGTGCGGGTTTGATACCTGCTTTGGAATTTTAAATTGAAAATCTGTATAATAACCTATATACGTTGATTAAACTGATTTAATGAGAAAACTTCATATAACTTTTATAAAGGCAAAAATTCATGTCTTTTCATTAAGTTACTCAAAGAAATGGGCAAAGTTTATTAATAATGTTTCAAATGAAAATATTCTGTGAAGTTATATAAGGTATTCTCGAACCAACGATCTTCTTGATTGTTATTATGTATTTTTGGGATCTAATATAAAATATATGAAATACTTTAGTATTAATGTATAATGTCAGTTTAATCTCATCAAGGGACGATAAACTTAAAAAAATTTACCTTCACGCTGTATCTCGCATATAGCAGGATAGGGAGAGGGAGTCAAGTGTTCAGACTTGGGGAATGGGGGATTTCCCCATGTTTTTGATTTTTCTTTGTCATTGTGTGGAAAATTTCAACGCCACGCTTTATTTTATTACCAGAGCGATAAAATGAAAATAATTAATCCCCCCGAATGAAAATTGAACTCACAACAGTCACAATCGGGGTAGGGAAGTCAAAAAAAAGGAAGAGGCTGTATGTGTGTTCGTTGACAATTTTTTATATATGTACCTCGTTTTCTTAGTCTCAACGCTAAGTTTTTAATATATAATTTTTTTTTTTTATTTCTAGATGTATTAAGATTTTTTATGAATAATAAATAATAAAATACATTTCTACAATGAACATTGAACACACAAACATATATTAGTCGTTAATCACACAAATATGAAAATAATAATATTATATTATTATTATGATATTTTTCACTTTTTATTATTAATAATAACTTATGTCACTCTTTAATGCTAATAATTTGCCCATTGAAATTTTACTTTAAGCTTTTTAGAGCTTTGTATGTCTTTCAAAGCTGATGACCCTCTAGAGAGGAGCCGTTGGGCCGAGATATGTCAAATTCAGGCATTTTAAATAATGGAACGCTCGAATATCGTAAAGTTTGTAAAATATATATTTTTTATGCTTTTTTTGATAAGATATATGGGGCGAAATATTTAAAAATTATTATCTAGAGAATGAATAAATTTAGAAAAGCCTCTGCTTTTTCATAAATTTGATTACACTCGACTGTAAGAGATTACGATTAATGATAAGGCTAACATGTATCATAAATTGTACTGTATGTAGAAATATAAAATTTTATATATATCCCTGAATGGGAAAATAAAAAAAATACCCAAATTATAATTTTTTTAAAGACTTTTGCTCGCACTGTTGAATCATCGAATTAATCTTATGTTAAATAACCCAAATTGTCGTTACTAAACCAGTTACAGGGGCTGAAAATAAAGAATATATAAATATATATTTTGGGTAGAAATCTAATAATGGTATATTAATTTTATATCATATAAGGAGAGGACATATGTAACGACAAGACATTATATGCATTAGCACGTTATCTTATGAGAAATGGGCTTGGAGAAGTCCCTGAGACTCGCGATTTAAGTGTATGCTTAGTTAACCATACCGAAAGCTTCTAGCTTCGAACTTGCCAACCCACCTATTTTATCTAGCCTCATACATCTATTGCCAAATTGATATCTCAATATACTAAATAAAATTAAAAGAAATTCAAAGTAAAATCTTCAATAAGTATTTATAAAACGATTAATTCATGCTTATTGGAGCATATCACGCACGAAGAGTGAACACTGGTCGTTTAGCTTTATTTACTTGCAGCATTTAAGTCTTGATTCGAGTTGATAATCAATTATTAATAAATGTTTTCAATTTTGTAATTTTACACGAATTTGCTTTCAGAAATCAGTTATGTGGCTGTCAAAGCAAGCAGGGGTTATATTTTTTAATCTAAATGAGAGAGAGAGAGAGAGAGGTCTTTTAAATCTGCACAGGTTGCAAGTAACGTTTGTGATTTTTCGAGTCGTTTTTTCCTGTCTCAACTCAAGCCAAAAGTCTCGAAAGTCTTTCATCGAGAATTCTCCAGCAGAAATCCTTGCAGTAGTTACAAGTCCCAGGCACTGCTCTGAGCTTCTATTCTTCTTCTAAAGTGGCCACTATAATAAGTAATTTCTTTTCTGACAATGTATATAAAGGAGCTTGGTCCTTGATCTTTTTTTTAAACATAAGTTTAGTTGTCATGGAGTATAACGATTTGTCAAAAAATGGCTTGACAGTTTTTTTCGGACTATTTACTCAAAACGCCATAACTAAAGACAAGAAGAAGAAGTTCAGTGTTTTTTTAAAAAAAAAATCTCTTGTTTTTGAAATTAGGTGCCTATTCATAATTTAACTAATCAAGTTATGAATCTATGACACATGATACGTTTTAGTATCTGGTAGTTTTAACCGTATGTACGGTAGGACGATCGATATGTATGGCGTATGTTAATGATACGAGTGTTGTTTTCCAAGACCCGTTAATAATAACAAATAAAACAAGATAACCTATAAAAAAAAATAAAACAAGGTCCATAATTAAATCTGACAGTACATAGTTCCTGTGGAGGTCGCATACATACACTATAATTATGATGTAAAACAGCCTCGTTCCAGCTTTTCCTTGTTAAATTGACTATTCAATGGAAAAACAATCTCAATGGCATTCCATTAGTTCCCGAGATCAGCGTTATAATATAATTTTAGTAAAATTTTAACACATATTAAGTAAATTGAAAGTAAGATCAAGTTTGATTTATTTATGATGCCTTGAAAATCTAAATTCCATTCCTAGCATTAAATGTAAGGAAAAATTACAAAGACAATATTTTTTGATTTGTCTATACCATTACACCGGATCAGTCAAGTGTTATAAAATTAGGACAAGTAAAGAGCGTTGTTTTTCTATAAACAATATTTTAAATTACAAAACTTTCCTTTGCCTATTGGTAAGGTATTTCTTTCTCCACTTTCCGCCCAATATTCAAGATATACTTGAATATTGGACAGAGAGTGGTGAAACAGAGTGCCACTAAGGGGCAGAGAAATTAAATATGTAAATTGCTTAATTGTTAGCTAGTTAGTGTTGCCACATTTAAATATTACATTATAAAGTACCTTTTAAAGTGCTTTTTACATTTTATATAAAAAAAAATGGCAACACTTACTGAGTTTTAATATAAGAGGAACTTTACTCAAGGCGTATTAAGACAGGATAGCGCCAATAACTATTAAGGGCTACCGAATAAAAGATATATCGTGTTGACATAGGACTCGCGTACACACCTCTCGGGAAGATTTGCCTGAAGTTATTATTATAGATAGCAGTGGCGAAGTTTCCATATAATACATTTTCCGTTGAGTTACCTTTCGTAAATCTTATAAGTTCATTAATAAATATTCAATAGCAATTCATAATTAACTAGCTATTAAATCTCACTATATTTTATTTAATAGCTTCACACCAACTTCGTCCTTAATCGCTCTCTCGGTGCTCAACACTCAATGTCTCAAATATTGGGCAGAAAGTAGAGAACGGAGTGTCTTTACACTATGTTCCCTCTAATTCGTGAAGGTATTTATTTATTCTTTCAACGTGAAACTTTTATGACATGTAAAAGCTGTTTATAATATTACACTTATAAACATTATGGAAATATGTTAGAAATGAGTATATGTATTCCTTTGGATAAATTTGAGAAACAATGTTATTTACAATTAAAGTAAAATAATACTTATGCTTGAAATATCAGAGTATATTTCTGTTTGTATATTTGGGGTAATATGACGACGTGTTGTAAGTGTTTGAATACAGCGTGATATTCATAGCTTATTCTTTAGCACGATATTGTTTAATATATATATACATATATATATATATATATATATATATATATATATATATATATATATATATATATATATATATATATATATATATATATATATATATATATATATATATATATATATACATATATATATTTCCCGAGTGCAAATCAAACCC
Source organism: Dione juno (assembly GCA_037127375.1). NCBI lineage: Eukaryota > Metazoa > Arthropoda > Insecta > Lepidoptera > Nymphalidae > Dione > Dione juno. Next base: position 792,031 of record JAXRJS010000038.1, on the reverse strand, counting down.
ACAAATATAGTAATTTAGTAACACTACACAATCAAGATTTTTTGTTATTTCATACCGTTTTTATTTATTACCTTTAGTGGTATAGTTAAACAAATCCTTCATTTTCACCACTTTTTAGGAAATTTTATGATATTTTACAGAAACAAACACCGTATTTTCTATACAAAGCCTATTTCAGACTTAAATATACCTATATAAAATGTATTTTTTTAGTATAAATTACATTCGAGATGTCTACGTATACTACGATGGTGTTCCCTTTAATTGGATTCGAACCAACAATTGTATTGTACACGGCATAGAATCCCCATAATTAATAGTATATACAAACACCCGTACGAACACACGAGTATATAGCGATAACAAACAATCCTCAACTAAACAATGCTGCTAATGGAATCAACCTGGGGTTTTGTTCCTTTATACCATACATTGATAGTGCCGTTGCATTTAGAACTTTATTCCCTGTTTACAAAAGCTATTTTTGCTTGTAGTTAAAAATGCTGAAATATTTCAGGTGAAAAATCTTTCGGAATGAATAGACTTATTCAGGTAGCATTAAATTTTGTGTTGGGGAAAGAAAATCTTTGGCTAGTTAGCCAATATTACACCAAGAGTCGCAAGAACCTAATAGAATATTTCCTTCTAAAGGCTCGAGTTGGAATAAAATATCTAGAACTATCTCTATAGATATCAATAGGCTATTCTATCAATAGACTAATCTATTTAAAAATTATTACATTGTTAAATATGAATGTTTATTGCAAGGTTCGAGTTGAAATATGCAGCAATATGCAGTAATTATGTTAATATAATAAAATAAACTCGATGAGAATCTTTTTAGTTTCAGTTTAGTTTAGTTTAGTGTTACATATAGCAGGGAAGGCAGACATCCAACTAAGACCAAGTGTTAAATCACTACATTCTTCGATTACCGTTATAATTCAAGCAGCAGTATTAAATAATGAATTTTTGCGAATTGGCATCAAGCCCACAACCTTCGCATTTGCAGCTAGATGCTGTCCGATTAGTACACTACGGTTTCTATGGAAGGACAGGTCATAATGAATTGTCCATTTCTATTATTAATAATATTATAATTGAAATATTATAATCCTATCTCCTTTCGAAAATTGGTAAAAATAATATATAAAATTTCTACGAAACGTTGAAATCGTTTATATATTCGTCTGACTGACAAAAACTGACTGACAAATATTTTTTCTTTTTACAGAAATTCTCTTTAACTTGACAGATTAGACGTTAAGATAAACAACAAAGTATCAAGTAAGTATACATCGCTGATGGATCACGAGAAGATAATGGAATATTGGGAAAATAATTTTCTTTACAGTTCAAAATTTAGAATAAAAAAAATGGATGTTCCAGTGCAGTCTGATGGTATATAGCTTAGTGGTCAGTTCCACTAGTTGATACTTGGCGTCCATTTGAGAGGGATGTGTCAAGTTATTTCTGCATTATACTCATTATAAGAATATTCTTGGCCTAGAGGATCCCGGATAGGAGGAGGTCGGTCAAGGGAAAGCACCGTGAAATTTTATTCGGACGGCCTACATCTGTCAGTATGTGAGCTCCATGTCAGCCATTCGGTTCCACACTCAGAAGAGTAATAGTAAAAAAGGGTCTTTCTGAATATTTTTAGTAAGTTTGTTTGTTCCGATTTATAATCGAATCGAATATCATAAAATTTTGTCCATATACTGTATTTTGATAACGTATAGTAAATGATATATTATACTCGTATTTATATATATATATATATATATATATATATATATATATATATATATATATATATATATATATATATATATATATATATATATATATATATATATATATATATGTATGTATGTATGTATGTATGTATATGATGTTATGTAACCTATAATTACAATACTGAATGTGAAAAACTATCGACAATGAAAACCGCAAAGTTGATACAATTCTAAAACACTCTAAACTTTTGTCGTTCCGATGTCGAACCAGCTTGAAAATTGTGAATATATAAAATAACAGCGCATTTTCGCCTAGTTTTTGTGGTATTATTTTATATATATATATATATATATATATATATAATATATATATATATATATATATATATATATATATATATATATATATATATATATATATATATATATATATATATATATATATATATATATATATATATATATATATATATATATATATATATATATATATATACTTGTGTTTGTCCGAAAGTTCACATGGTAAAAGCTAATCCAATTTTGATCTATATTAGCAGTACAGTACATGTAAATAAAACCAGCTTACTATTTAAACACTATATATTACTTTATTTATATTAACCTGGCCGTACCGGTAAAACTATACTAATAAGATCTTTGATATTTGCGATTAATCCATTGTTATTGTAGAAATAAATAACATAGGTTATTAGGTATTGGGTAATACTAGCTATTTGCAATATTATAAACGATTGTGTATCATTAAATTTATCATCGAGAATTGGTTCGGGGAAGTCCCGGAAAGAAATTGCACAATCACTTGTCGTAGATGCGCTGCCATCGCGGTTTTGTTTTGTGTATCCACAATATACAAGTTTGTTCGTCGCCGCCAAACTACGAAACTTTGGAACAGCTTTACAAATGGATACATTTTTTTCTATTACACTAGTTCGAGTTGAGAATGAAATGTTTGCAAGAAAATATTGTTGTTCTTTTAAAGAATATACTCGTATTGATTTTGTTTTTGGCTCAACGCATCTCCTGCATAAAGCTCTCCTGCTTTATAGGCAGGCAGAAAGCCTATTGTTGAGGCCCTTTGTTATATCTTGTAACTACAATTTCATAATAATACACATATATACCTGTGTTATGTGTACACATGTGGCGATTTTTATATCAAAACGGAGAAGGCGAAATTGTTTTTAATCCCAAATGTGTGCATTTGGGGTCCAATCCGAATCCAAATACTTGTACAGTATCTGTTTTTATTTTAAAATTTTCTTTCTGCAGTGTGTCTGTATGTGTGAATATTACTCATTAACTATATAATGTCAGAGTTTGTATAATTAGAGAGATTATGCTCATGGTTTTTACGTAACTTTCCTCTAGTATACTCCAGTACTATTACCACTGTCAAATTGTGTTCTCGAAGAACAACTGAGGTCTCTCGTTACCTCTCACCACTGATTCTTGCATCATATTGGTATGTTGGTAGGGTAAGTACATACTGGAAGCCGTCCATGAATTTAAAAAAAAAAAAAATTCTGATAGTAAAATAATATTAAAATATATAAAATGAAACTTTTTACTATTCTTCCATCATTTATTGGATCAACGTGAAAACTGCCTTACTTAAATTATAACTAATTTAAATAGGGAAAATAAAAAAAAAAAACAACAATAATTTTACACTTTTTTTTTAATAATACTCTTATATTACATGTTTTTTTTGTATCTAGATACAATATTTACAAAATCTTACACCTAATTTCCTACTTATAAACATATTTATATACTTATATACTTGTGCTAATTTTGTAACTGTCGTAACAGTGAGACTATTGTGGGCAGTGAAGTCGCTGATTGAGTATTCATTATACAAAGCGTGATTCTAAAATTATATCTAATAAATACAATCTCAAAGGCACACAATATGGCGAAATTTATTTGAATTTATCAAAATAAATTTCAATATTGAACAATTAATTTTCAATATACGCTAAGAAACTGTAATAGCTCGAATTGAATTTAAATTGAATAATATAAAGACTACTGGCACTACTATTTTCATATTATTAATAGGAAGTAGCTGGAACAGCTGACGTCATAAGTTGCTAGTGTCATAATAAATTCATATGCTTCGCAAGAGATATACAATTTTTTTCTTATTAGATTATGTTGATTCATTCATCATTTATCCATTAAAAAAAAATAAACATGAATAATATGAATTTTTTAAATATTGTCGTCACTCAAGAATTTTCACTCAATTATTTTTTATTGCAATTAATTTTAAGCACAAATAATATTCAAAAAGTTAAATCATAATAATGAATATTTTATTAATATTTCACTCAAAAGCATTTATTCCCTTAGACGAATAGTGCCATTGTGTGCCTTTGGGAGAACTACCTGCTTATAACGATAATCAATTAGACAAACTATCTATAATAGAGTTTTATAAAAAAATATAAAAAAATGGCAGTATTATAATAGAAGTCGATAAAAATACATAATCATATAGAAAAGTCTCCATAGAAAATAAATTATAAATTCTAAGTTTACACTTGTCTAACTATAGTATTATGTGTGAATACGTCGAAAAGTTTATAGAAAGCTAACAAAGAATGTACGAGCCATATAAGTTAAATCAATAAATTGAATATTTTAACAAACAAAATCCATATTGTTAATTATATATAAATTCAATTCATAAGAATCTGTATAATTTATAATATATAGGTATTAAATTTTTTTCTTCACTTATCAACTTATTCACAAACGTCTAACACGACGTCTAAATAACTAAAATAATGTAGAATAAAGAGAGATTTACATTATATCACACGAACCCTTTGATTTGATCAAAAGACCAATAAATATTATGGGTTTGATTTAGACTACAGGTGGATAAGAATGAAGTATTATGTTATACTGTTACATATTGGACAAGAATTAGATGACAATATTCTTTATATCTAACATTCTGAAGGGCTAATTTCCTTTATGGCTAACTTAGCGTTTTTTATTATGATGTTAAGAAATTTAGTCACATAAGTTTACAACATTTTAAACATAAATTTTTATTATATTTAGAATTTTATTAGATAAATTTACATTTTAGAGTTAAAATTTACATTTTATTTTACTGATGTTATTTCAAAAAATTAACTGACGGGGTCTTTCAATTATTCTATACAATATGTGACAGTATTTAAAGCTCAGTGACTTTAATAGACAAAGTTTACTATGGAATGAGACATTATAATATTAAACATCTGATAAAACATTTACAAAAGGCAAATTCAAAAGACGTATATTTTGATATGCGAAATTTTGATGTGCCATTAAATAATTTCAAAACTTTACACTCTAACACCTGTAACAAAATAGATTAGTATAGTGCTTATCGAAGAAACCTTACAAATGGTACCTATCTTCTAGCAGGTGCTTGGGTGTGGTGGGCACAACTCTCAACGTTTTCCGGCCAATCGCAAACATTTTCGTTTGGATTGAACACTAGATTCTGTGGGCACGGCATGTGGTGTTTCCTTTCGCCTTCGCACATATAGTACATAGTGCAGTCCGCTTTGTCTGGATGATAGGATATATGGCCGTCTTCCTCTTCGCATGTCACTTCGTTTGCTGGAATTTTTCAGTCAATTTTAATATTAACCGGTTTTATTAGAACTAGATTATATCCTGCTCCGCTGCTGCTATGTAAGATATTACGTATTGATCAATTTTCCTCAAAAATAAGGTTTTAATACTGATCTATGAACTTTGGTTGTTATATTAATTTACATCAATTAAATAGTCGTCACTAGTATAATATGTAAAGCATTGTATATGAATTAAGTATCTAACGGAACTAGCTGGTTCTAAGCTCGATTCCTACTAAATTTTAATGTCAAACTGTCATAAGACAAAACCAAGACTTCCTTCCATTAATCACCAGATCTTCCATAAAAACTGAGTATTATACAAATTTACCGAAACAACAACACAAATAATGTATTTACAATCAAATTTTTCAAAAAAAAATATCCATTTGTCAGTCTAAATTTCGATACTGACCTAACTGACGTCGTTTACAACGTGAAAATATTTTTACATCGGAATCAACATTCCGTACAAAATTCCACTTTGTAGGCATATTTGGTATTGTTCCGCAAATTGAACGCTGATGCCTAATAACGGGTATTCATAGCTTTGACGATTGAATTTTGAATTTTAGTGCTTGTATTTCGTGCCTAAATTACTAGACTGCGATAAGCGCCTACTGTGTACAATGGATATGGCTATTATATATGTATTACGGTCGTATGTTAGTAGTTCCGATAATGAGAGATTCTGTTTTGAATGGCTAAAGTTAAATTGAAATATTTGCATTGTAATTATTATTTAAATGAATATTTTGATGTCAAGCTACTGCATGATAGCAGTATATCTGTACATATATAGATATATGTTTATATACAAATATATTATATGCTAATATCGTTATAATAAATTTAGCTTAGATGAGATAAATCTCATAATAAAATACAAATACATACGATCTTTAGTAGTATATTGTCCGTTAGGTAAATTAGATTCATATGGGCCATCGTATTCCAGTCTAACTCTGTAATCTCCTAGCTCTTGCTTCATGGTGGTCAGGAGTGGGAACTTCCCGGAGCCGCAGGATCCTCTGAAGTCGTCCATGTCGATCGACCATACCATGATACCACCGAAACCCTCTTCTTTCAGCCAGGTCATCTTAGGAATTAAAAAGTTAAAATGATAAGTTAAAAATTTTCGTTACAAATAGTTATTTTTTTTTTAATAAAAAATCCAAGTAGGTTTAAATGAGAATGTCTTAAAGTATATGAAATATTGACTTGAAAATACATTTTGACTTTACATATAATTTCTATTTGTGTACATCAAAAATATGTCGTTATAACAAACAATAAAAATCTCATAAAATTATTAAAATTACCTTAGTCTTCAGAGAGCGTTCATCGTCAAAACCAACCCACTGGTCGTCCCTATACGCGAAAGGCACCATTTGCTCGTTGTCCCATACAAGTGTGGTGTTGTCTTCACGGAGGAAGTCGCATATTTCATAGTAGGACATGAAGCCAGCTTCGTTCGTGAAACGACCGGTTTGACCTTGAAATTGGAAAAAAATTAAGAAAACCCATGTTTATATTAGATAAACTCAATTTGTTTTTTCTCAAAGGGATGTGATGCTTTTTTTAGACCTTTTTTCAGCAGATTTCAGAAACACTTGAGCCACTCTTTTCTCTACCTGCTGCTCAAATACATTTTAATAAAGTGAAGATATTATATATGATAGATTTTAATAAGTGGAGACTACACAATAAATTATAATCATATGTATATAATATAATCAAAATACATTGAGATTATAATTATTTTTAAATCATTAAAGGTTTTAAGATGAATATTTCGGTTTTTTGCTAACTACGGATTTTAATTAATCTTTGCATTAATATAGCTTATACATCAGAATAATAATATGGGCTACAATTTATTAATAAATAAATAACAGTGTAGTTCAAGCGGGCGAAGCCGCGGGCGTGTCACTAGTACTGTATAACAGACTAAATAAATATCTCACGAATATAAATTATTAGAGAATATATTTTTTACAACTTTATATTATATTATGAAAGTAACAACTATTTCCATAGCACACAAAGTTCTAACAAAATTTTTCGTAGCTCTTCATTTTGGCTGTACGTGCCACATGTTTCAACCGAATATACATATAGTACTGACTGTATGTATGAAAACTTCTCATATCGTTTGCTGAAATACTGAAACGTGATAGCTGAAGCCTAAAATTCCATTGAATTATTCGATATAAAATTTTATTCTGTTGCATTTTTATTTAAAAATATCCATTTTCTTTAAATATTTTGTATTGTCTATGGAATGTGGTCAATATAGTAGAAATTATATATATATATATATATATATATATATATATATATATATATATATATATATATATATATATATATATATATATATATATATATATATATATATATATATATATATATATATATATATATATATACCGTTATAAACAACTATAGTAGTATAAGCACTAAGTGGAATTAGCTAACTATTCAACATTAAAAAAAACCTACATGATAGTCATATTTATGAAGATGGTTATAATATAAATTAATAATATTATATATTATAGCCTATATATAGCTTTCAAAGCTACACTCAGAGGCTATAGATTATAACAAAAATTATTATTATTAAATAAGCACGAACTTTAAACGAAAATATATGACAAGTTTTATAAAACATTAAAGTTAAATAATAGCAAAACCTATTTATATATAATATTGTAACATAATTATTATTTTCAACTGTTGTACAACAACTAACACTCATTTGTCTTAATATCCAATATGCACATAAACTTTTAACTGACAGTAGACTCGTATTTAAAAGATAACTTCACGGGCTAAAGTTAAATTTTCCAGTTATTTTAACTACTGGTTAGTTTAGGCTTCAAGTTACTCGTGTGGTAACTCTATATACTATGCGAAATGGAGCTTTGTTACTTTTGTAATATATATATATATATATATATATATATATATATATATATATATATATATATATATATATATATATATATATATATATATATATATATATATATATATATATATAGTTTGAAATATAAGAACATTATTTAGATATAGTATTAAAACATTTTTTTTCTATTTCGAGTGGAGTTTTATCAGAAGAGAGAAAAGAAATTACTTTTATTTTATCTTCACGTTGTATCCCGCACATAGCAGGGCAGGCAGATGGTACCGTAGGTAGAAGGTACCTAGTGTTAAGACACTCTGTTACCCGCTTTCCGCTTTTCGAGGCATTGGCGGTACAGTGGCGGAACTCAACGCCGCGCTTTTACCTTTTGTTACCAGAGCGAAGAATTGTTTCTCTACATGGGGGAATCAAACCCACAAGCCGGCGGTTCTCAAATAAATATTTCATATACAGTCAAGTATTGCCCCACTGTGCTAAGACTGAACTATACATTCATAAAATAATATTGGAAAAAGCTCTCAATCTTCCACTTTTAAAAGAATAGATTAAAAAATAAACAAATAGAAGTCTAAAATAAGATCAAAAGAAAAAAAGCTAAAAGCTTAAAAAATTTACTCACCACCACCAGACGCTGGAGCTCCAATATCGAATTGCGTCTCATTTATCAGTGTGAATGACCTTCCGTACGTCGGCATACCAATCATGAGCTTCTCTTTGGGTGCCCCTTGTCTTACCCATTCTCGAGCTGAGTAGTCCTAGAAAGATGAATTAAATTTAAATTAAATTAAATTAAACAAGAGAATTATAAGTTTGAGCTTTTGAGCCGTCACTTAATAAGCAAATTAAGCTTTTAAAAAAAGTAAATTGACAGTGTCTGGCTGTAAGCAGGTTCTGGGTTCAATTCCCACTTGGGGGATTGATTATGTATAAAATATTGTTTTTATAAGGCTTATTAATAAAAACTTAAGAGTCAGAGAACTTATTATGTGAAAATAATAACTTAGATTTAATAATAATTTGATTTGATTTGATTTAATAATAATGAGAACTTACATTCCTTGATTAAAAATGTAAACAAAATTTCGTAACCATATGTATGTTTATATATTTGTCCACAAATTTCTCAAAAACTAAAAGTAATAAATAAATACATTATATAAATGTAAATATAAACTCGTATATAACAACGAAAAATACGCAGCTTTCAATCATTAATGTAAGCTTTTTGTACGAAAGTTTGCAAACTTATATACGCGATAAGTCATCTAATGGGAGTAGCAACTTTGTGAAACGACTCTCACGTCGCATCGTAAAGAGATTGAAAACTTTTATGAAGAAATAATGAATAAAGTACTGACAGTGAATATTTATATTGTATTCATAAACATTTTGTTTATTATCTCTAATAATATGTATAATGAAACTGCAAAAGTTTGTTTGTTACACTTGTCTCAGGAACTACGAAAAATTCATTGGAATTTGTATATAGTATATCTCTCGAGGAAGAATATAGGCCTGTATATATTAGATATTTAAAGTTCTATAGATAAATGATGACAATTGCTTCAACACTTTTTGAAATCATCAACAAAAAAAAATCATTACTGACAATTGAACAAATTTCAATTGTTTAAGTGTTTTTGTTTAAAACTCTACATTAAGATATAGATTTGAAATTGTTTGTTTGTTTCTAATTGTTTCATATGATTTGACACTACCGAGTATAAAGACATATTAAAAATACAAAGTGAGCTCTGTAATAAAGTTTCCCCGGAAGTATGTAGAGCTTTAAGAAAATTGATAAAAAGTTCACCCGAGCTATTAAATATAAAGTTGTTTGGAACTTATAAGTTTCTACCGCATACTTCACGAACTATCGACGCTTATAGCGATCACTATTATAATTACTTATTACATATATGTTTATATATATATATATATATATATATATATATATATATATATATATATATATATATATATATATATATATATATATATATATATATATATATATATATATATATATATATATATATATATATATACCAAGTCTTTCTACTAGAATCTCATTAAAAGTCATTGCTGTGAATTAAAATAAAAATATATTGATTTACTTACAACAGTCAATTTCTTCTGGTAGCTGGTAGCACTTTCAAGGGGGAACAAAGGGCTGTTGTGGCCGACTTGCCTCTCCCATTGGCCGTGGAAATCGTATGTCATTACATTTATATAATCCTGGAAAAAAAAACGAGATTTCATTGTACGACAGAAACTTCAAAATGACAAAATGAAAAATATATATTTTTTATTTTTTTTTAAATTTTTTATACAGTCAATATGAAGTACGACAAATATTATTTTCAGAACGACTATACTTTAATAAAAATATTATTATTAAGCTTTAAGCTTTGTCTCTAAAACATTTTATCTTCACGACAGACGTATTTATAATAGTTACTTATTATAAATAAAATATATTAAAAAGCTCAAAAAATGTGTCATATCCTTAAATTTTCCACAATCCAACTTCCTCAATAACTTACCAAATATTTAGATATTTCAGGTACATCGTAACCAGCAGCGATGGCTTCAAATGACGCTGGAACAGCAGCTGATAGTAATAGACGAGGATGTCCAGATGTTTTAGCCTCTCCTTCGAATGCTAAACGCAGTTCCTTGAGTAGAGACACGAATGCCGCACGGTCGTCCGCTCCTCTATAGAAATGTAAGTTAGGTACGGTATTTAATAAAATATTATATTTTAATTTTTTTTCTCTCTCTCAATTTATTCTTGTTGGGGATTGCGTTGCAATTCTAAATAGGGGGTATAGTTATAATAATAAAAAGAAACTAACTTGTATGAAAAAATATAACAACTTTTTCATTGAAATTATATTTTAAAAAGAGCCACTTTTGAATTTCTCGCCAGCCGTTTTCCGCAGAAGTGCTTTTCAAGCCGTGGTAGCTTTAGGTGATTTTTTTATGTCATGTGACGAATTACAAGTGTTTATAATATATTAATTATTAATTAATTATAATATATTAATTATTTAGCAGTTATATATACTAACTGCTTACCCTGCGATGTGCGGGATACAGCGTGAAACTAATTATATTAGTGCATAGAATATTTTGACATCTATTTTAAATTATTAACTTAGACGTGAAGTTGAATTTAATTTAATTATAAGATAATAATTTAATTAGACGTGAAGTTGAATTTAATATAATTTAATTTAATTTAATTATAATTTAATTATAAGCCCCGTTACATCTTAACTAAGATTACGGGTAAGTCATAATTTATTCGTATTAAAATAATGTAGTAGCTAAATCTATTGCTATTATAGTTATATTTATTATATTGTTAGAAAACGTATACGTAACGTGAAATATTTGAAACAGCGATGGTTTCCGCCTCTTAGAAATCGTCTATCGTAAAGCTTAGTGATCAGCCAGACAAGAAAAAAATCTTAAGCTTTTTGAATTCGCTTAAAAAAAAGCACAAGGAAATGGACACCTTTATATAAAAGAGAAAAGCCCGTTCTTGAAGAAATGTAAGCAAAATCTGTTTATAGGCAGTAATAGTAGCTTAATGGCAACACCTCACAAAGCTAAGTGAAATTTTACATCAACGAGTAAGTTTAGAAAATGGAAAAAACGTGTATGAGCTTTATGAAGGCACTTTTGTGTGGAAAAACTGTCATAATTTTCGCATGAAGCGCATATTTTTAGTATTATAGATTCTTTTCCTTTTCGTCTTTCATTTACCCACATTTACCGGGGTAGGCAGGGGAATCTAGTATTAAGGCCTTCCGTTCTCCCATTTTCGCGCAAATTCAGAACATCATTCCCCTGAGTGGGAATCGAACTTACAGCCATGTTCAGTAAGACACAGTGCCGCTGGGCCACAACAACTCCATTTCACGGCAACTGGCTTACTAAAGACACGTTTTGAGCCAGGTAGGCGTAACATTTTACACATACGCCCAAATTATGATCGATGGTACAAACATTGCCTATATAAAAATGATAATTTTTTCGTCATATTAAATTTTAAAGTGCTTCAGTTAAGGACTCATGATATCAATATCATAAGTTATAACAAGTGTACAAGAATTTCCACAAAACTCGATAAGAACGTGTAGCTTAATTGGCAACGAGCGCTTGTGCGCACGGCATTCCTTTACAGTACGTTCAAATACTCAAATACTTTAAATCAATTACTCATACACTCCGTTCCCCGCTTTCCACTTTTCGAGGTGTTGAGTGGCATATACATTATACACACACACACACACACACACACACACACACACACACACATATATATATATATATATACATATATATATATATATATATATATATATATATATATATATATATATATATATATATATATATAATAAAATACAAACTTCTCACCTAGGATATTCCCAGTCAATATCCAAACCGTTGAACTGATAGTCCCTTAGGAACTCAATCGCTTCGTAGACGAACTGATTCATGCGGAACACATTGGACGTGAGTTCCTTGAATGGTGTTGAACCAAATGCCCAGCCTCCGATTGCGAGAAGAATCTGTGAAATAATATAAGAATTTAGTTGAAATAAGAGACTATGGAATATCATTTTATATATCCAAATAACTTGTATCTTCTTACTCTGATAAAACTAAGAGAAAAGCCCGGAAAGTAGAGAATTTAATGTCTTAACATAATGTTCTCTCAGAGACTTGTAGCTAATATAGTAAAATGTCAAAATAAACGCTATTCAAAAATATAAATATGTAGAGTCTACTTCACGATAATTAACAACTCTCGTAACTCGACTTGAGATGCTTGAAGTGCCAATACGTCTGAGATGTTTTGGAAAAGATTTGTTTCGATATATATTTATTTCAATATTCCTTTTTTCACGTTTTATCCCGCATATAACAGAGAGAGAGAGCAAAGAGAATCTAGTGACATACTCCGTTCTCTGCTCTCCGCTCAAAAAGTCAGTTATATAGTTAAAAGTTAACCTTTTCCACGTACTAATTAGTATTGAAAGTTACCAAATTTTATTTTACCATTGAATATTTTGATTCGATGGCACTTCATAACTGTACGAGCTTTTACTTTAATATTTTCCTAAATAACAAATAATTTAAAACGAATGTAAATAAAACATCAAGTTTATCAGTTAATCATTCCAATGGCTGAATATAAAAACTACAATTAGCATTACTTTACTTTAATTAAAATGCATGTATTTGTATGATAGCTATTGACGTAAGTTTTCATTAAGGTTCACTCATTGTTCGTAATGCCAATACGTTTTATAATAAAACCTATAATTATACTATAAAAAATATCAATATATAAATGAATATTGTAAATCCTGCTGCTTATAGCAGAATTTGCAGAAAGAATCTTCGAAGATTTTCCACCTGATTTCGTCCTGCCAGAGCGAAATTCCAAAAATTATTTATTCAACCGAGTAGGAATCGAACCCACACCCCTCGCGTTTACATTCAAATTGACCCAGATTGCCTTATTTTCATATATCTTTGTTTAAAATATCAACACACCTTCAAATTCGGATTCTTCTCCCTCAGAGCGACCACCTTGTCATACATATCAGCGTCCTTCTCGTCACCTTCAGTCAATTTGTGATCTTTTAACGTAGCGAATGCATAAATAACGTGCGTGCATAAGCTAGGGTCCACGTTTTCTGGCATGAAGCGACCGGCGCTTGGGCGTTTCGATGACCAAGAAGTCAGGTAGCAGAGGATTTGAGGATCACGTTCTGGAAACTAAATATGAAATAATACAATTGTGATTTTTTTTAGGAAAGTTGATTCTGTTTGTCGTTGATTTTGCGTAGACAATGGGAATTTTAATGGTAAATGGTGTTTAATTTTAATTTAGCTTCACGCTGTACCCTGCATATAGCAGGAGAGGCAGGCAGAGGAAACTTTGTGGTAAGTCAAGTCATAGACACAAGTATTTCGAGACAGAGTGTTGAAAGTTGGAACGCTACGCCGCCGCAGTCTTCTCACCATAGCGAATTAAAAATACGTCATTGCTCCAGCTGGTAATGGAACCCACAATCGTCACAATTTACATGTTACGACAGACGACATGACGCTGTATGATATGTAGGTTGCAAATCAATAATTTAAATCATTAAATATTTAATTGACATATATACTATAGTATATATATAATATTATAGTGATAACATATATAGATGTTAAAAAAAATATTAAATAATTTTGCTAAATGTCCAAAAAATTATAAAAACGTCCGATAATTTATAACTGCTGATAACACAGAAAACCGGTTCTGTTCTTTACAATGGTGAAATTATACTGAAGTGAATGGAAGGTTATTGCGCTTATGATACTCTAGAGATATGATTTTACAGTCCTCTACGGCACAGTCAAAATTATTCAAAATTTGTATTAGTTGGAGGTTAAGATCCTGTAAGAAGTAGTTTTTTAGATCATTATATTGTTTGAATTTAGCATCTCCATTCTTCACGGAATAAAACATGTACTATAGAAGTTCCTATTTTTAATAATTGTACTGTCTCTGTAACATTATGTTCGTATTTACTAACAAATTTCATAACAAGCTAACTTACTTATGTTTTTAATTAATAAATTGTGTTAAACTTTAAATATATACAAAAATTAGCTAGTTCTCAGAAAAACCAAGATATTTATTTAAAAATAAATTAAAATTTAATTAGCTTCACGCTGTATCCAGCACATTGCAGGGTAGGCAGAGAGAACCGTATGAACCTAGTGTTAAGACACTCCGTTCCCCGCTTTGCGCCTTTCGAGGCATTGCGTAGTGAGTGGCGGAGCTCAACGCCGTGCTTTGCCATGTTAACATAGCGAAGAAAATTAAAATATTTCATTCACCCCAAGTGGGAATCGAACCCACAAACCGTCGCGTTTGCAGGAGAGGCAAGACAAGAGGAGAGGCTTGTTATATTTTAATATTTATTTATTTAAATCAATTTTATTACAGTAATAGCCTGAAATAGAAGCCTCGATGGCTGAACGATTATTTCAGTTAAGAGGATTACGGATCGAGTCGACGTAACGGCTGTAATCCTGCTGGAATATTCCGAAACATTCATTTTGAACATTAAAATTTATATTATATATATTTTGGTATGTGATATATATATGCATCTTCATTTTGATATATATATATATATATATATATATATATATATATATATATATATATATATATATATATATATATATATATATATATATATATATATATAAGAATAAACCTATTCTAAATTCTATATATTCTAGTTCGTATTCTATTTAGTATAAGTATAGTAATGAGAACTTCCTTTGGAGTGGAAATCTAAACTAACTAACTAATCTAACTAAACTAAATGTCTTAAAACTATGCCCCTTTGCCTATCTTGCTATAAAAAAAGTAATAATAGTATTAGATCTCCTCTAGGTGACCTCTAGGTCAAGATTATTGGACCTACAAGTAGGTCAAAGTTCAGAAGTTAACGAAACAGCGAAGATTATCTTTTGTTATTGAACATAATTTGCTTAAGTTACTATTGTAGTATCGAGATTTTGATGTGACTAATTATAGTTTTAGCTTGTAAGTTACTTATCCAGTTTTATTTATTAGTTGCAGTACATTTATCTTGATATAGTTGTTAATTGGAAAAACTAATAGAGGAAAAATAGCGTCTTCAGAGTGTCTTCAGTGAGTTGATTCTCTTTGTGTACCAAATTACCTATGAACGCGAGACTAACAATATTGTAAAATTAAAATTAAAATTGATTTACAATATATCTAATATATTTCCGTAAAATTCATTTTCCGTAAAATGTTTTCGCATTTTTTACTTAATTCTCTAACAAGAGTTTAGAAATAGCAGTATTTGACTTTTAGCGAGACTAAGCGCCGCGATTTGTCTTGGAAATAGATATAACTTGACTATAATCACATGTCATAGAAACGAACTCACAAAAACCACTTTTATAGTCAGACTCACTGCACCAGCGTGGTATCACCAATTAAACTATTTTCCGTAAATGCTCAAAGCAAAACGATAGAAGAATCTCACATTTACTTGTATCACAACCTCTAAGTTATCATACGAAAATATATAGGCATACTATATATTATGTACGATGGCGGTCGTGGCGAAGCAATAAATTGCCGGACTGTAAGAAAGACGGTCGCAGGTTCGATTCTCATTCGGTGGAATGGATTATTTTTCTCGCTCTAGTAATAAGGCAAAGCTCGACATTGAATTCTGATGTCTTGATAATATTTCAGAAATTGGCAGAATATCATGTTAATGTTACGACATTATTCAATATATTTTGATTTTTTTTGTGTCCGGTGCATCTACACGCAATATAGGCAGGTGAAGCACAGTAATAAGACTCTCCGTCCTCTAATCGTACAGTGAAAATGAAAGTAATGCATTATCCCGGTTCAGAATTGAACTCACACTCCTCGCGCTTATAGTTAGTTACATTACTGATATGTAATATTAAGTTAAATGATGAACATTTTATATTAGTTTTTAATATATGGAAGAAATCAATCTTTGCTACAAAAGTGAAAAGGATTTGATATTAAATTCGATCAATCATTGGAGACGATCAAATTATCGTTCTTTCTTTATCAAACGTTTGAAATTTTTTCAATAACACACTTTGCTATAATTTTAATTATCAAGTGCTTGTAAATATAGATTAAAGTATATAATTTTATAAGCGAACTAATTATTGGACTTAATTACACTATCAAAACGGAAATAAGATTGTAAATTTTAAGAAAAAAATGTTTAAACCTCTATTTCGCAGGTGTGTGTTCTTGACTGACTATTTTTGGCCACAGCGACTGTCACCTGAATAAAGACAGCTTCGTGCATGTGCACTCTTTAACATCCTCAGTGGACAATCTATTGGCTCTCATGTCTTGTGTCACGACATCCAGCCATCGCTTCCTTGGGCGTCCGGGTGGTCTAACTCCAGGGACAGACATGTCAAGGCACTTCCTTCCGACATAGTTCTCAGATCGGCGCATAACATGGCCATACCATCTCAGGCGACGCTCTTGGAGCTTATCCACTACGTCACGGACCCCAAGACTACCTCGAATGAATGTGTTGCGTATGCGGTCGGACCGCGTCACGCCACACATCCATCTCAGCATCTTCATCTCCGTGACGTGAAGCTCCTGAGTGTGCCGAGATAATGTTGGCCAACATTCGCTGCCGTATATAAGAACAGGTCGGATAATGCTCTTGTATATCAGTCCCTTGAGCTTGGGCGGTATTCTGCTATCGCAGACCACACCATTGACCTCCCGCCATTTGGCCCAGGCAGCGTTTATACGGGCATGGATGTCGTGGTCGATGCCTCCAGACTCATGCATAACGGCTCCAAGGTACCTGAACTTCTCCGACTTAACGGCTGGCTTAGGCCCGATATGGATGGTGCTCGAGTCCGGGCTCCCACAAGCCATGTACTCGGTCTTCGACACATTCAGTTTGAGACCACCGTTTTCAAGCGCACCCTTCCAGGCGTTCACTTTACGCTCCAGCATCAGTCGGTTCTCATCGATGAGTACTATGTCATCGGCATACATCATCAGCCACAGAGGCTGGCATTGGATGTCAGCCGAGACAGTATCCAGCACTACATTGAATAAGAACGGACTAAGAGCTGAGCCCTGGTGAACCCCTACTGTAATCGGGAAGGGCTTGGTGTCGCCAACAGCGGTCCTAACCACTGAAGCGGAGTCGTTGTACATATCTCTGATAACCTCAATATAGGCTTCAGGGATCCCCTTGGATCGCAATGCCCACCAGATACACTGACGTGGCACACAGTCAAAGGCCTTCTGCAGGTCCAAAAAGGCCACATGCAGAGCTCTCCTTTTTTCCCTGTAAGCCTCCATCAAAGTTCTGAGGGCAAAAATGGCATCCATAGTGCCTGATCCTGGTTGAAACCCATACTGAGACTCAGAGACAGTACATTCTTGGCGGAGCCTGAGGCCGATCATGCGCTCGAAGAGCTTCATGGTGTGGCTCATAATCTTAATGCCCCTATAACTACCGCAATCTTGAACACTGCCCCTTCCTTTGTAAATAGGGATAATAAAGCTCTGCCGCCACTGATGTGGCATCTTTCCAGTATTCAAGATACGGTTAAACAGGTCAGTAAGTATAAGCACACCAAGAGAGCCCAACGATTTCCATGCCTCGATTGGGATGTCGTCAGGTCCTACCGCTTTTCCGTTCTTCATGCGTCGAAGACAATTACGAGTTTCGTCACGGGTTATTGGAGCAACAAGTCCGAGGTTAGGAGATAATTCAGGAGGAAGACTACAAGACTGCTGAGTGTTCAGCAGCTCCTTAAAGTAGCTTCTCCATCTCTCCTTCACAGAGGCATGACTACAAAGCAACGTGCCCCGAGAATCTCTGACGTAAAGACATTTTGTAATATCCTGCGTCGCTTTATCTCGAGCACGAGCCAGTTTGTATATGAGCTTCTGCCCCTCCACAGTTTCAAGTTTATCGTACAATGGCGACAAACTTTCTCTGCGGGCTCTGGCTACAGCTCTTTTGCTGGCCCGTTTCGCTGCTTTGTACTCCAGTCTGTCTTCAGGAGAGTAGGAATGCTGCCATTCTTTAAACGCAGCCTTCTTTTCCCGAATCACCCCCTGCACCTGGTCATTCCACCACCATGTCTCCCTGTCGATGACACGCCCACCCTTAGTAACGCCAAGAACTCGCTTGCCCGCCGCAATGATTGCTGAATGAGCTCGATCCCATGCAGTCTGAGCGGTCTCGGTGTTAGTCAGTAGATTTTGACTCTCCACCTCCGCCAAGAAGTCTGTCTGCATCGGCCCATTCAACAACCACCACTTAATCCTAGGCTTGCGTTTCTCAGCTACTTTCTTTTTCGGGGTAACATTATAGTCCATGACAAGGAGGCGATGTTGGGCCGTCAGGCTTTCGCCGGGAATGACCTTACAGTTGGTCACCCTGCCTGTATGACACCGTCTAGTCAGCAAATAATCAATTTGAGTTGAGTGGGACCCGTTCTTATACGTTATAAGGTGCTGAGGTTTCTTCTGGAAGAAAGTGTTCACGATGGCCAGATCAGACGCAATGCAGGTTCTTAGAATATTTTCTCCCTCTGCATTGCGAAGACCATATCCAAAACCCCCGTGAACACGTTCATACACCTCAGCGACCCTCCCCACGTGACCGTTCAAGTCCCCCCCAACTAAGATTGCTTCGGTAGATGGTATAGCGAGTAGGACCTCTTCACACTGCTCCCAGAAAGTCTCCTTTTCAGCCGCGCTACAACCCGCCTGGGGAGCATAAGCACTGATTAAGTTTGTGATTACGCCCTCGATCAGTACCTTTACCCGCATCAAGCGGTCGCAGCGACGGTCAACTTCAAGAAGCCCATTCTGAAGCTCTTCAGAAAGCGCTACCGCCACACCGTTTTTGCCCGTAGGTGACCCAGTGTATATAAGGCGGTAACCCTGCCCGATGTTACGAGACTTATTGCCCTTCCAGCGAGTTTCCTGAATGAAAGCACACTGGACCCGACGTCTCATGAGTACATCTGCGAGTTCTCTGCATCGTCCGGTTAGAGAGCCAATATTCCATGTTGCAAAGCGGAGTTTCCGTCTGGGTACTGACGTCGTTAGCCGTGCCCGTACTTGACACGGTAGCCCTTGCCCACTTATCGCAGGTGTAGGGCGATGTGCCTGCGCGTCGTTTAACGGCGACGCCCTAGCCATACCCAGCTTTTTGTCCTATCGGCAACGCAATATAGGCAGGTGAAGCACAGTAATAAGACTCTCCGTCCTCTAATCGTAAAGTGAAAATGAAAGTAATGCATTTTCACGGGTCAGAATCGAACTTACACTCCTTGCGTTTATAGTTAGTTACATTACTGATATGTAATATTAAGTTAAATGATGAAAATTTTATATTAGTTTCTAATATATGCAAGAAATCAATCTTTGCTACAAAAGTGAAAAGGATTTGATATTAAATTCGATCAATCATTGGAGACGATCAAATTATCGTTCTTTCTTTATCAAACGTTTGAAATTTTTTTAATAATACACTTTGCTATACTTTCAATTATCAATTGCTTGTAAATATAGATTAAAGTATATAATTTTATAAGCGAACTAATTATTGGACTTAATTACACTATCAAAACGGAAATAAGATTGTAAATTTTAAGAAAAAATGTTTAAACCTCTATTTCGCAGGTGTGTGTTCTTGACTGACTATTTTTGGCCACAGCGACTGTCACCTGAATAAAGACAGCTTCGTGCATGTGCTATAACATGACTGATATAAGTGATCTTTACAAGAAATGTATATACATAATGAAAGGCTTCATTTGTCAGGGTCTTAAGTTTGTCGCGTTTAAGATGTGCTCGTTTTTGAGAAAAATCCTTGAGATAGTGTCAAGGCAATTCTTTATCAATCCACCTTAATTCGAAACATGATATATTGGGTGGAACAAAACTCAAAGCTATATTTAATTTTATCAGTGAGGAGAAATGAAAATATTTCATACATTCTTCCGACTAGCCTCAATTTAATTTAATAATATAATATCTAATATATACATTTAATTTTTATTTATTTTCTTCATTAAACTTTATGTATGTGTAATTAAAATAAACAGTCAAGTTAAATGTAGGCAGGTATATTATTACCGCTTGTACTCACTAGAAAAATATATAAAACTTGCACACACTTCCAAAGATTGTCGTTTAACATCATAAAAGTCGTAAGCCTAGATCACGATCCTCATAAAAGATGCCAAAATTGTCCAAAAATTCGAGACCCCTGCGACCCTTCTGCGTTTACACAAAATCTAACATTAACGCCTATTTCGTGTGCCTCAAAATTCTGGTTGTTAGAAGCTCGAGCGTAAAAGCACTCGATGTCTGAAACTTTTAGCAACTATGTCACAGGCTTTCGTCGTTCGAACACATTCTTGGCTAGAGGGAAAACAAGAGTGCCTCAAAATGACCCTTGTGGTACTCCTTTTAAGATTGGTAGCTTTTAGTGTCATGTACACGGCCCTCTTGTTTTTAGGGCGTGTAAAATGTAAATTTATGAAACGAGACTTTATAGCAGATGCTAGTTAGTATTACGGTTGTATAGTTGTTTAAGATTTGTATAGGAATTATTTTTATATAGATATTAATATATTACATATAATAAATATGCAATAGACTTATAAAAATAAAAATAAAAAAGTAATTTTTCGCTTAAAACTCACTTACATAATTTATCTTTATACAGATTTAGATATATATTTAAAATGATCGATTTTATAAAAAACATATTATAAGCTTTGATGCCTGAAGCATTAGGCAGGTGTTTTTCGAATGTTTACCCCAATACTCTATCCTGCATATAAAAAAGTAAATAGAAATAGAAAATCTAGTGTTCATACACTTCTCCGCTTTCCGCCCAAATTGAAGCCTTTATAAATAAAGTGACAGAAGTCAACGTCACGCTTTTTCTTGCCAGTAGAGAATTATGAGGGACAGTAGGGATCGAACCCACGACCCACGCGCTTACAACCAGACCCACTGCGAAACTGGCTTCGAATAACTATTATATAATAATTATATATAATAATTATATATAATAAAATAACAATAAATAAATAAATAAATACAAACATGCGTTCCAGAAATCTCCGAAGCGTTTTGACTTTAAATGCTCATAATTTCGCACATAGGAACATAATAGCCTCCTAACTTAGAAAGTGTCGAAAGCAAAAGTACCTATTATGAAGCGTTCGAAATATAACTGATATATGAGAGGCGTTTGTCGTTGAAAAAAGTGAAAGTTTTTATAAAATAATAATTTTAAGAACAAGAATATATTTATATATAAGATTATAGCTGAATTTTTAATTGCTGTGACTTTTACTTTTAATTGTTCAACGGTAGATTAATTTGCGGATGTAATTGTCTTTTTTACGAATTTAATAAAAATATTTGGCCAACATAAAGGCAATTTATATATAAATTTAAATATATATAATAACTGAATTATGTAAGAACATAAAAAAATCTACACACGATTGTGCAGTCGGACGACGCCACTCATAATGTAATGTCTCGAATTTGAGTGGAAAGCAGAGAACGGGGTGTTTTGACACTAGTGTTTCTCCGTCCACCTTGTTTTATGAGTGATGCTGTCGATAGTGCCATATTTTAGGAAAATTTACATTTATGAACCTTGCAAAAATTTTTATGGATTATTTTTATTTTCATATAAAAAATATGATTTTATGCATTTTTGTATATAATGTTGAGACACTTCATTCTCCGTTTTCCAACTTTCCAGACACTGCGTGTGGAGTGACGCAATTCAACACCGCTCTTTACCTCGTTATCAGAACGGGGAAAATGAACAATTCTCATGGAATGTGGGAATCGAACCAACGTCCTTTACAGTGGGACGAAATGGTTGATGTAAGTTAGCAGTAGCAGTTACAGTATTGGACGTTCAGTTCAGTTCTTTTATAATGATATCTTCTTCCGTTTTTGAGACAGACATATTATTTATTCAGTAAAACTATTAAAATGGATGTTCTCTCTATATACAGTTAATGTGTATAATAGGTACAAATCCAGTGCTACGAAAATATTATACAAAATTTGAATCTACTTACTGTTCTTATCTGCAACCAAGGCGTTATTATTGTTCTTTCTGATCAAAGTTTTCGTTGGTTTCTTCACTTTAGATATCACATCGGCTAAACTAATTTTGATTGGTTCCGGTTTTTCTGTCACCTCTATGAGAATTGTACCGGCGACTGAAGCCCAGTCGACATCCTTGGCGTCTTTACCACGGGATATGCCGCGTAGTTCCTCCCTGTTAAAATAGAATTTTATATTAGTTTTATTTCCAGATTTTTTAAGTTAATAATGTTGGGTTGTTGAAATTTACACAAAATATATTATTATGTAAGATATATAATTATGTAAGATATATGGTGTAATAATATAGATAAGTACGAATAATCTTGTTCTAGCATTAAAACACTGGGTTCTCCATTTTCTGCTCAAATTCAAGATTTTAAATTGTGGAATTCAACGCTGCATTTTGCCCAGCGAATGGAAATCGAACCAACTAACACATTGACTATTAATCCCCATTAACCCCCATAAAAAATACCCATTTATATGATATTGAAAGAAGCAAATTCTAAAGGAAAATTCACGTGACAAAAGCAAATTTTGATGTGAACAGTCCATTAAGTAGACGACACGATGTTTACGAGCCATTTCGTTGTTCTCACTCGGAAGATTAGGATGAAACGTTTTGAATGCCAGTAAGAAGTCCTTGTAGCTATATTATTTTAGTTCGATTTGTGTTTTTATGTATATTTGCCTAAGAAAGTAGCTTCTCTTGTTTTTTCTTATGACAGGGTAGACAGAGGAGATCTAGTGATAAGACACTCCGTCCCTCATACTCTGCAAATACGGTGGAACTCAACGCCGCGCTTTATACAATGGCAGGAAAATGAAAATGACGTCATTCCTCCAAGTGGAAATCGAACCCACAACAGCTTTTACTGTAAGAGCTACGAGTATAAGAGCTGTTACATTGTGCTACAACGATACGCGTGTTTATATATATTTATTTAAAGTGCTAGAGAATATTTAGTGATATTTCACTCTGTTCGTCTAAGATTTCTTTTCTTTGAGGCTGAGAATGGTAAAATATTATATAAATAATATAATATTATATACTAATATCTGATGTTATTTTGTTTAAATAAATTTCTTAAGTAGTTTAGTATATATCAACTTTTTTTACGTTTACCCCGGAATTTACCTAAAGTTACCTTACTCAAACTCCTTACTTTATATGTAACTCTAAACTTACCTCATAGCAGCAATAAGTGGATATTTCACGTTTCCACCACAAACGTCGCCGGAGAAGTCGTCCATGTCTACAGTCCACACCATAGCGCCTCCGAAGCCATTGTCTTTGATCCACCTATCAAAAAGCAAGAAACCTAATAAGTTACTATTCTGCAGGTAAATAAAAGAAGAACCCACGCATAGTTGCACAGTGGGTTTTCTATGGGTGGGACAGTCGTGGGTTCGATTCCCACTATGGGAAATTATTATATTTAAAGTTATTTACAATTAGTCGACCTGGTTAGACCAATGGCGATGTAATGCAACACTTTATGTAAAATATTCTTTAAAATGGAAAGAAAATCAAGAACTGATGTAAGAATCAGAGTGTTTTATCACTATATTCTTTCTATCGATCCTGCTCTATGCGTCTGATAAGATAAGACAAAAAATAAAACACTAGTGGGCCATATGTTCTTTATTCAGGTAATGACAGACCTGACTTCTTATAGCTTAGCTGATCTATTACAGTACACATTGACTACAACCGGGATCAATTTTCTTTTCAGACTCAAGGAACTTATTATAATATTAATTCTCCGTTTAGGAGGAATTACGTGACAAACAAACTTACAGAAAAATATATATAATTGTGTATGTATTATATAACATAAATTATTCATATGTATATGTTTACGCGGAAACAAACTACGGCCATGACACAAGTAATTACATCAATAGGTCAAGTTTAATATTTAAATATGTTTACGTTACTTTAACAACTATCGAAATTATTGTAATAAACACGTTTATTGTAATAGTTTTTTTTTATTGTAAACGTTAATCTAATAGATAGTTGTAATATTAGATTTTATAACGATTATTTTCAATTACATCAAGTCGTATCTATCCTTCAGATACGAGCTTTCTCCAACTAATATAGATATTGCATATTAAGTTGCGTAACTCAACGCCGCTCAAATTAACATTGCTCTAAGTGGTAATCGAACCCACAACTTCTGTGTGTCCATTCAAATGCTTCCCAAATATAAATAAGTATATATTATAATGTAATTTGTGTAAATAATACGTATAAAATATTTCATATTTTACCTCATTTTGTTCCTTATAGACTTCTCATCATCGAATCCAATCCATTGATCACCATTGATCGCGTATGGCACCTTCATTTCATCATCCCATACATACGCTCCACCGTTTTTCAAAATTTCGCACACCTATAAAATTAAAAAATACGTGTAAGCTAACTGCATAAGAAAAATTATAATTTGAAATTATTGCCTAGTAAGGAAAGGTTACATTTATGAAATGATTGATTATATTTAACAGTTTGATATTAATTCATCACTAAAAAACATAAATAATAAAAAAAACATTGATTGTCTATAGCTTGTAAGTCATTTTATTCATAATTTTATCACCTACTACGCAACCTGTATAAGCTGTACTAGAAAACAAATGGAAGAGACGGAGAGATGCATCACTATATACACTATATTTAATTGTAAGACTATTATATTTATTATAAAAAAATTACTGTATAATCTAGTATACAAATATAATGTTCATTAAATATTAATCTCAAGCTTCACATAATTAGCATCCATTAAATATTTAATTTAGATATTAACTTTACTTATATACCAAAGCCGATCCCAAATAAAACTCGTAACCGGTTACAACTAGATAAAACTAGTTATTTCGTTAGAGTCTAGGTTATTTAAAACTCAGTATTATAACCGAGGGAATTGCCTTCACCAGGTTTTAAGGAGAATATAAAACGTGTCATAAATTTTATAACTCATTAAGGAGGTTGTAAATTGCAAATAAGAAAAAAAGAGGGCCTTTATTTGGTCTTTAACCTTGAAATGAAAGATCTCTTTAGTTACCAAGTTTCTTATGAGACATTCTGTAATCCTCTGTAGGTGGGGCGTTTCCGTTTACACGATAGAATTGCGATTAGCTTTACATTATATTTTTTTTTCAGTTATACGCTTAATCGCATCGGGTTTTATTTTTTAAGAGCGAATAAATTAAAATAATTCTAGTAATAGTTATAGTAATAATTAGTACTGTTGCCGTTGCCGTTGTCCTACTGCGCCAAGATCGCTTGAATAACAAAAACAGGTTTCTTTTAAAAAAAATTGTATATACACAAATAAAAAGTTATTAACGTACATATCTTGCTTATTTTTCAAAACTATATACTATTATATACTTAATTAAAATAAATAATTAATTAAATCGCCTCACGCTTTTTACTCACATATATAGTGAGAGTGGGAATCGAACCCACAACCGTCGCGTTTACAATCAAACCCTGTGCCGCACGTAGAAATTACTGTCAATGACCTCAACCCTACGTAGAAATAAAAAAAAGCCATCGTTCCCAACACTTGTAAACGTGCTCCAAAATAAACGTGGTAATAATTTTTAATTAAAATCACCTCGTAGTAGGCAAGAAAGCCCTCTTTTGTGTGTTCGCCGACTTAACGGCTTTTGGGTCAACGTGGCGCAGTGGATCGATGTCTGACTGAACCGGATAGCTATGGGATCGATGCCTACTTCAGGTAATAATGGTGAAGCTGGAGTGGAGTGCTGGAGAAAGCAGAACGGAGTGTCCGGACACTAAGTTAAGTTAAATATATCACCTCATAGTAAGCAAGGAAGCCGCTTTCTTTTGTATATTCGCCGGCTTTACCGCCCCCGCTCGCTGGAGAATTCACTTTGAAGTTGTTGACGTTTGACATAGTAAAAGTACGGCCGTAGGTTGGCATACCTGTAAAAAAAACAACATTTTATCCTAAAAACTTGTGCTAAATAAATTAAATATTCACATTAAAGCGTTTTCTTATATAGCTTTATCCATTCTTAATACCTAGTTGATGCGAAGATTTTTTAAATAAAAGTATTCTTTGAAAAGCACAAATCGAGGGTAATTTAAACGCCCTATATAATCGAAATGTTAAAAAACATCCATATAAATATTATTTAATTCAAAATTACAATAAACTACTACTGAAATAAATAGGCCTTTATTTCAAACCACTACATACAATATATCATATATATACCAATATGTAATACCAATATGTATTATTATTATTAAATAAATATATTTATTATATATTAATAAATTATTATCAAATTATATTATATTGGGCTGAACTATTAAGAAATCAAATTCTATACAGAATACAAATAATAAGGGCACTGTAAAGCAACAAAGAAGTAATGTTTCAGATTGCCTTTTAGTACTATACTTTGTTGGAATTTTTATTTTTTAATTTACTGGCTGAATGGTGTCACACGTTTGCTTAGTGTAGTGCGAAATTGGTGTTGGCTTTGTAAGGGGAATTGTCATTAGAAAAAAAGTTGTGTCAAAGCAATAGAAGAGAACGGATAATATTATATTTTATTTTATTATTATTATTTTACAATTTGAATTTCAAATTACCATGGAAATGGAACTAAAATGGTATATTTTATACAGTTTGTTACAACTGCGCAATGGTTTAAGATCTTTGTGTTAACTGTCTTAAAAAAATTACATGGACGCGGCGTTGAGTTCCGTTACTCAATAGGGAATTTCTCGAAAACTTGGGCGGAAAGTGGAGATGGGAGAGTCTTAATACTAGATTTTCTCTGTTTACCCTTTTCCGTCATACTTTATTTAAATATTCCGTAACAATAGTTGTTTTATCTAAGTCCCGTGTAACTTTAAATTAAAAATATAAAAAAATACCGATAATAAGTTTCTCCTTAGGTGCACCAAGTTTCACCCACAAGTGGGCAGCGTGGTCCACGGACAGCTGCTTCCTCCACTCCGAGTCAGTTGAAGGGGCGTATAGAGGAGCGTTGTGGCCAGTCTCCCTCTCCCACTTGCCGTGGAAGTCGTATGCCATGACGTTGATGAAATCTAGATAGCTGCAAAATTAAATATGGCTAATATAATTTGGAAATAATATATATATATATATATATATATATATATATATATATATATATATATATATATATATATATATATATATATAATATATATATATATATATATATATATATATATATATATATATTATATATATATATATATCTATATATATAATATATATATCTATATATATATATATATATATATAGATATATTATATATATATATATAATATTTATTTATTAAGCTCTTTAAATTGCTGCTGAACTGTAGGGAATCTAGTGTTAAGATACTCTATTTGCAACTTTCTGGCCAATTTTCGAGATACGGACGGACGGAGACGGAGTGGCGGAACTCATCGCTGCAACAACAAATTTTTTCCAAGTAAAACAAAGTAAAATGGAGAAATATTTTCTCCAAAGCTTAGCTTTTTCTCCTAACTTTAAAGCTAATAAATAGTATTGCGTAGAAATATAAATAACAAATTGTAATAAATCAATGACTTCATCTACGTGTACTATCAAATGTAAAATCTCGTATTATCCTGGTGCCGTAGGAATTTCGAGAAAATAATTTTTTTTGCTGGTTAACAAAACTATTTAACTGGTTAGCAAAACTATTGGAAACACTTTATAATATACAATTTAATATATATATATATATATATATATATATATATATATAGATATATATATATATATATATAGATATATATATATATATATATATATATATATATATATATATATAAATATATATATATATATATATATATATATATATATATATATATATATATATATATATATATATGTATATATATATATATATATATATATATATATATATATATATATATATATATATATATATATATATATATATTAATATATATATTTATATATATATATATATATATATATATATATATATATATATATATATATATATATATATATATATATATATATATATATAAACAGGGGTAGACTGATTCCGAAGAAATGTCTCGAACAAAGCACGACTACAATACCAAGGGCAATGGACAAGGCCAAAGGCGTATACATTAAATATTACATTTCTACAATAACTATCTATTGTACTTTCGTTTTTGTCCTGTCGCTTACATGAGATTTAATTGTAAATACATGCTAACCCTCTGTGGTTACATTTTAAAACTAGCTAATGTAACAATAAATTCACTATATGGCAATAGTGTTTGAGATGTATTTGGATGAACGCGTTACTTGTAGGTTTAAATGTAACTTTAAGATGTTTTTTGTTTCATCGTTCTCATTGAGATAAAGTGCGGCGTTAAGTCTCGCCATATAACTCAACACCGCACAAACATGTGGTAAGCAAAAATATGCACTTATAGGTTGAGTGGATTTGTCATTGGTATGTTATGGGTCAAAGCAAGAGTTACAAGTTCTAATAGCCAGGAGAATCTTTTAAATTATTAATACAAAAAATTAGCAGCTTTAACCCGCATATAGCACGGGAGAGAGAAACAAAACACTCTGTTCCACCTGCTTGCTAAGCGGCATAATCCATTATATATATTTATGTAGAGGTTAAACAGCTCTACGTAAGTCTTTATTTGACTGGAAAATCTTTGTAATTTTCTAATATATTCGATTATTTGTAAATTTAAAAAAGAGCGAACTAAAACATTTTTCTTTTATTTTAAATTCAATTTGTTCAATATAAAACGAGGCCGTTTTATATTGAACAAATTTAACCGAAAACTTTAACTTTATAGCAAAGAATGTTTCACTACAGTACTATTTTGAATCGAGAATTTTTCATTCAACAACTTTTAAGGCTGAATTCAAGTAATACAAGGAGAACGGATGTATTTTTTTCATTTTTACAATTTTTTTTATTGTGTTTATTGTAAATATATTTCCATATGATGGAATTATTTTATTTCCTCGCTCGCGATAAGAAGACAACACACGGCGTTGAGTTCCGCAACAAAAAGAGTGAAATTGAAATTAAAACTTGATCACAATAAATTTTCATACTATGGTAGACATTTTAAAATCGGTCAAATATGGTAACCATTAAGCAATTTTATTTCAGCATTACACATATACCTCAAACAGCAGAGAGAATAGTGTCAAAACACTACCTCCCCCCTATTTTCATCAAGATGTTTTTTCCAATCATTTTTTGCTTTACTAGAGCGAAGAAACCATTGTGAGTACATGCCATGCCTTTGCCTTATTTATATTAAATTAAATATAAATATATGTACCTAGCTACAGCAGGTACATCATATCCACTCTTGATGTTATCAGGTCCTACCGGCACAGCGGCAGTGAGGAGCAGACGTGGCTTTTTCACTTCCTGGGCTTCAGCTTCGAATGCCTCACGAAGTTCTGTTGACAAAATAATATATTAAAATAAATTGTATTGTCGTGATATAGTATATATGTGCTTGCTTTATTATATAAAGTTGTTGATATCGTTATAATATCGACTTGGGCGGAAATGTAACTAGCTTGGGCGGGAACTATCTTTATAGTATAAAGTATAATTTCCGCCAGACTAGTAATTTTCCGCCCTAATTTTGACACAGGATATTACGTGGTAGCACTATTTTATTTGGAATAACTAATTGACATATCAATATGAAATAACACATCTGCTGAAATTCCATCATAAATGTGCAGGTTCGAATCCAGCAACATTGAAATTTTCGTACGTTGTTAAATATATTTATTTAGTACCTACCTATGTGAATACTACTTTAAGTAATCTTAAAATAATGAATTCCTATCACTAGACTTCTATTGAGCTTACAAACATGCAGCTATATTAAGGATTAAAGAAGCTTAGAAGCTTTTATTAAGTTTTAGAGGTTTTCTACTACGATAAAAATAGATTTTTGTACAAATAAAATTTACAAATTTTTTACTCGTATACAATAGGGTTACGTAGAGAGAGTCTAGTATCAAAAGTGTCGGAACTCAACGCCGCGCTTATTCTTACAAAAATATTAAATATATATACCATTTCATATTAAATTTAACAGCTATCACACGTGCCAAGGTCTATTAAGGTCAATCTGTATAACTTGGCAGACCTATCTGATTTGTGTACTAATATCATTATGTATATATATATATATATATATATATATATATATATATATATATATATATATATATATATATATATATATTATATATATATATATATATTAAATAACAATAATAAATGAAATCATGTAAAAAGTACTATAAACCTAAGTACATACGTACTAGAACGTATATTTTCTTAATAATATCAAAATAATTGTGGTACTCAATAATGGAGTATTTGAACTAAGGTATTTTAGAAAGGCAATCTAGCTAAATGTAGCAAGGACATTTGTTGAGCAAATGCCATTTGCAATTTTATAGTTTATTATAGTTTTTACATTTATATTGTATTATTGTCATATTTTTGACAGTTAAATGTCAAGTTTAAGACGTTATTTTGGAATTTTCACTTAATTCTTTCGGCTTTATAAAATTAATCATTTCTTTTTTTTAATAATTATTATTTTAAATTATTTGTAGCTAATTTTTAAGTAGGAAATGTATCTCTACTTATATTATTAATACATATAATGTAAATTAGTATTAAATATATTGAACATAATATAATGTAAATTAAATCAATAGTATTTCAAATCAAGTTTGCAATATTCGCTAATAACGTTATGATAACAAAATGGCGCGATTTTTTTTGACATAATGCAGTTCATCTTTATCATTCAGCCTAACAACCAAAAATAATTTATTAATTCTGTTTATAAACAATATTTTTTTTCATAATTTATCCAATTTATTTCTTTAGTACACATCAACGTTTAAGACCTAGGCTTTTATGCTTCAACTTAAACTTTTTCTTTTCACAAAACAAAATGTCCCCAGAGATTATTTGGCAGCTTACAAAACTTTATTATCGCGTTTTGTGAATATTTTCTTTTTAAAATGTGTGTTTACTTTGAAATTTCTTTATGAATTTCTTATCTTCTATATACTTATAGTATATAACATAGAGTCTTTTTGTTTTTGTCCATTTCTCGAGGAAGTACATACAGTTGTCCAATCTTAGTAATTTATTTTTAACTAAAGCAGCGAAATCGCGAATCATTTATGCGATAATATAAATTTTGTTTTTATTTTATAATACTATTTTTGTTTTTTTTTTCAAAGTTATCGTACCATTTGATTATGAAAGCGTCTAATGAAGTAGGTACGAACTTTTTTATGAATGTTTTTAACAAGCGTAGACGGAAATTTGAGTTATTATACATATATATATATATATATATGTAAATAATTCAATTATTATTTATTTATTCAGTGACTTTAAATTGTACTTAAATTTAATTAAAATTTATTTTATTAAAATTATTATAAAGAAAAAAAAAAAAAACGAAATTAATATATATATATATATATATATATATATATATATATATATATATATATATATATATATATATATATATATATATATATATATATTATATATATATATATATATATATATATATATATATATATATATATATATATATATATATATATATATATATATATATATATGTAGATGTAGATGTACTGCATAATTTATCGATGCCATCGTCGCTTTCCTTGCCTACACAGCTTTGAGGCTTTTCTATCCAATTTTCGACACATTGCAAATAAAAAGAAGAAAATAATTCATTCACACGACTTGGAATTGAAGCCACAACCGTCGCATTTACAGTCAGACGCTGTACCACTGAGCCACGAAACCCTAAACATTATAACTTATTTAGCCTAATAATATTCGACCTAGTCATTTCAAAGCATGTTTCCCACACAAGGCTCACAGTGAACGGACGGACGAAGTGAACGCAACCATGAGTTCTGTTGAGTTTACATTACAAAGTAACGAATAATATTCTGTCGGTCACATTTGTTTTGGGCAAAATAAACCATATTTAAACAAGCTTTTGCTAAAAAGCTTTGTTTAAAGCTAAAAAGTGTTATTTTTAGTTCACACTGTATATAGAAGGGCAGAAGGAACCTGGTGTTAAGACACTCCTTATCGCATTTTCTGCCCAACTTTTTACACATTTTGTGTCAAGTGATGAAACTCAAGGCTGCCCTTTGTCTTCTTCAATCTCCATTTGAATAGAAATGGGAATCAAACCCACGACTGTTGTGATAACAGTCATATGATGTGACATTGTAAGCTTTTGTTAAAAGGACTTGTGCAAAAGAAAAAAAATATTTTGACCAAGTATTTAATTATAATATTCAACGGTTGTGGTGATCATGATAATACCCACGATCGTTTGTCAAAGTTAGGCGTGTACTTTTACCACTAATCGGAGGAAGTAGTGACCTGACTCTATTGTCTCTACGTACCCGTATATAATTATACAGTTTAAAGAACTATTATAGAACTATTATATATACGTTTACATAATAATATATGGATTTAAAACAAAACAATATAAACACCTGTGTATATATACATAATATGTATATAAAAAAGGCATTTCTCATACGATTATAAATACATACACACAAAAAAACACAATCACACATACATAATGTTTGTGTATTGTCAGTAAACAATTGATAATGCTATTAGGTCACTATTATTATAATGCTAGATATATTGTAAAAATTCGCAGACGTCTTTGCTAAATGTCAAGGATAAAATAAACGTGTGAGTCATATGAGAAAAGGTTGTATAATCAATTTAAATTATTTTTTTTTGGCATCTTTTGGAGAAGTTTGACATTTCACGTATTTCTCTAACATTTTGTATTGAATAACGGAATTAAACGCTGCACTTTGTGTTATATATATAATTGTAAAGATATTTAAGAAAAAATTTAATAAAAATCATATTAAATATATCAAGTACACAGTTTACATTAATGTTATTTTTTTATTATTTAAATATAATGGAACTTAACGCCGCTGTTTGTCTTGATACCAAAGAGAGAAAAATAATAATAATTCATTTCCCCTAGTGGGAATCGAACCTACAACCGTCGCGTTTAAATTCAGACGCTGCGCCTCTTTCCCACGTTGGCTTTAATATAAATCTGAACAAAAAATATAGTAATATTAAAATGTAGAGTGCAATTAAGCTTATAAAAGCACAGAATATTTTTAAAGGGATTAAAATGGTATAAAAGCATATCCAATAAAACAATTCTCTTAGAAAAACTTTTCATGCTTTTCTGGCCAAAGCTTTTCTAGTTAATCCATACCTAGCACATTCAATGAATAATAATTAATCCTTTTGATGTCATAATATTTATTTTCTTTGAGACAACCTAAGTCGTATTAAACATACAATGTTAACTGAGAAATTCATTTATTTTAAATACAAAATATAACTGCGATTGAAAATTTAACATATGCCGTCTTTAGCAACATATTTATATATATATATACAGTAGTGTTTTGTAGAATAAGATAATATAGTGCCAAAACTGTATTTTCTCCATATTGAACAATGAGAAACTATGTGTTACGTGGCGGAACTCAACGCCACACTATATTTTTCAGAATTTAACAACTTCCCTAAATAAAATCGAACCCGCTATCATCACACTTACAGTCAAACGGTATACCGCTGAACGTTGCGTGACCTTAGACCATATTGTGGAGTTGAAAGAAAAATACAAAAGAGCAAGCTAATAATGGATTACAAGCATTGCCCGCAGACGAGACCAAAGTAAATATTATTACATAAATAAAACTTTCAACGTACCTGTACCATTTCAAAAATGTAAGTACAAGCAACAAACTTGTACCACAAATACGGGCTTGGAACTTTTCCGAGAATTTGTAGAATTTATCGTTTTTTACGTTAGAGTTACATAAGAATTCATAATTTTAAATTATTTTTGACGTATTGTCAAAAATAGATCAAAGTAATAAATATAAATATTTAAAGAAGCTTTTTTAGCTTAAAATAACTGAGACACTGCAACGCAACAATCGCTTTCAACCAAACGAACAACTTAATAATATTAGCATTGATACTGTAATATATATATATATATATATATATATATATATATATATATATATATATATACATACACAAACATACATATATATATATACACATACATACAAAAATAACATTTTTTACAATGTTTGTCTGTCTGTCTGAACGTTTGTTCTGGCTTATATTTGAAACGGTTACACCGATTTTGATGGGACTGGCACTAGCAGGTAGCTGATGTAATAGGGAGTAACTTAGGCCTATTATTATAGAAAAAAATCTTAGAACATATAATTATTATATATGTTACAGTTAGAACCCGTTTTTATTTATAGCTCGTATTCTCTAATTTATACTAGTTGTCACTGATTGTCTATGTTACATCCAGAATTAACTATTGTATAATTTTCATGCAGGAAACAAATACATTGTAATTGTATAATCGTATAAATTTTGAAGTTTATACAAATAATGTTTGTATAATGTATTAGAGTAAATTATACATGTATACTGAACATGTACAATGTGATTTTGTATAACATATCATAACTTAAGCGACGAACACAGTGCAAAATAAATTATTCAACATCATATCCTATTTCGTAATAAGTTCCAAAGAAAAAAGAAACCTGTGGTAATAAATATGAGTTAAAATAATTTCGCTTTTTACGAGACGGTAGCAAATTTTATGGGTTTATAGCGTTTCGGGTGAGCTCCTCAACGTTATTTGTTTCTTAGGATTGTTTTTCTACGCCATTAAATGGTATAAGGAATCCGATTTTATAACGTAGATTATTTTATATGGCGCCCAAAGTGGGTCACTTTGTTGTAAACATAAAATTGCTTTACGATTTTTCTCGCATAGAGAGACTGGAATACTAGAGTTAAGGTTCCGTTAACTTTCAGGATATTACGTGTATAATGGCGGAACTCAACGCCGCGTTTTGTCTCCTAACCAAAGTGAGTAGTAGGATATTGAATAATTCTTTCGCCTAATCTGGAAGTGAATCCACAACCGTCGCGGTTACATATGTCAGATGCTATGCCGCTATGCCATGACGGCCTGGTATTGGTAATATAAATAAGTAATAATATAAAAAGCACCATAAACAAAATGTAAGCGGCCATTTCAAAAATATAACCTTCTAGCAATTACTCTAAATAAATCAGAAGCTTTCTAACAAAGCTTTGAAAATCTTAATTGTGAGAGATTCGACAATTTTTTTCTCGTTAGCCTGAGAGGAGACACGACGGATTGTCTTTGCTTTCTAGTTAATTGATTTTTGATTGGAGTAACCCTACTGTTCTAGGGAATTGGATTTTTTTAAAAAAATCAATTTATAGGCTTTCATGGCCGATTGGAACAGTGTTTGATTGTAAAGGTGAGGGTTGTGGAATCCATCCCTAGTTGACGATTATTTAGACTGATATCATTTTTGCTGGTCTGGTTTCTCGTAGAAAGAAGAATTTATTGTCAAGATTATATACTATTTATACTATTATATACTATTTTCCGCCTGAATTTAAGACATTGCTTCAACATTTAATTCTGCCTCTCAACAATATATACTCTCTGTCACTATCCCACTGCACCATGTTGGCTTCCTTTAGGTCCCATAGGTATCGTGAGCAATCGACATATTACAAATTTGACATCTTTGGCAATTTTGCTCTGAAGCCTAAGATTGAATAATTCACTCCTTTCATATACAATTAATATTAGCTTTTGTGCTATAAAAATGATTTCATGGAAGTAAAACGCGCAGTGAAAGCTTCTTTATATAGTATTTTAACCAAGATAACTTAATCCAAAAGTAATATATAGGGGAAATTACTAACCAGCCCTATCGTACCAATAATCCATACTCATATAAAATGTAGGCTTGCTAGAAACAATTTAGCAATGCACGCTGAAAATAAATTGCATGTTGCCAAATTTATTTAGGAAAATTGTGATACCATTGATCTTCGTAACCCTATTCCGGTGACAAAATTGGTCAAATTATAAAGTACTGAATTAATTTCACATTATTGAATTAAACGATTTTATTTTCCATTAAATTAACTAACTACTAGTAACTTTTTCAGTTGAGTTCAGGTTAGGTTACTGAACTGTACTGGACGCAACATATAGAGTCTTTTAAAGTATTTTTTTTAAACAAACCTTTATTACTTTTCAATGTTAGATTTATACAAAAAAATATCATTAATCAAAAACATCATAATTCTATAATTCTCAAAGCGTACATGATAGTAAAGTAATATAAACTATTCCTGATTGTTCACAAAAAAAATATATAGAATATAATTTGCTCTTAGTATAAAATACTGTACAACAGGCGGCACGATCGCTAAATGAACGATCCCTTCCAGGTAACCTTTGGGTAGAGGAGAAGTTATGACGAAATGGGAAGGGGTGTAACATAGTGATAAATATATGAACATCATATATATATATATATATATATATATATATATATATATATATATATATATATATATATATATATATATATATATATATATAATATTAAATCCATTTATAATTTACAGACTAATAAAAACATACAGTCAAACTAGATACTCCTTTTTGAATTTGATTAATAAAAAGTGCCTTAATTATCTTTTCATCAAATAAAACAGAAAATACCTATTAAAAGCTTATATAGTACTAACTACAACTTGAGTCCCAAATTTAAATTAACTTCAAAACTTCGAGTAAATCATTAAAGTCTTCTGAACTCCTTTGAGTATTACGACGCTAATTACATTTGCATTGCAGCGAACGCGACTTGCATCTGATAAAACCAATATGTGATATATCATATAGTGTGTTATTATATAGGAATATCTTAATTAGTACACGTGTAGATGGATACGGGTTCGAATTCAGCTTAAGTGTGTAATATTTATTTATATAAATTAACATTATTTTCACGCTTAAGAAGATAAACTGCTGCGTCCAGTTCCGCCAGCAAGCACGTAGCATGTTAAATTCGATTGGAAAGCGGAAAACGGAGAGTTATCGCACTAAGCTTTCTGTCCATTCTCTGCTATGAGGTGGAACGCATGAAGGCTACAAAAAATATAATAAAGATATAGGCATCGTAGTGCAGTAGAAACATATGTGACTTCACGTGATGGTTTCCAGTTCAATAACTTTCAGAGGGGTCATTTAGTTTTGTACAATCTAATTAAATAAGTAGATTAACTTATTTGCACGTATTTGTAATATTTACACTGTCTAAAATTGTAATTAATACTAAAATATATGTATATTATACTTCATCCAAAAAGTTAATCTTCAAACTTAGTTTTAATAGACGCTATATTAAAAATTTCATAAAGTAAGGTAAGTCCAGAATATTACTCCATATTTCCATGAAAAAACCACCTCCATAACGATCGAAGTTAAGCTCTATATAACATATTTCCTTCTATTTTTAAAGCTTTTGGGTGAAATATTATGTTTTTACATACATTTTTATAGAGCCGTGTCTAAATAAATCTAGTGTTGACACTCCTTTCATTTTTTTCCACCCGACACCGAATTTTGTCATATCTGACCAGATAACCATATTGTACTGATAAAAAAAATGCCTAAAGGGATATTTTCATCATTCTTTTAAAAAAGCTTTCCAACGTAAACGTGAAACAAGCTTATTTACGTAAGACTAAGGTCTGTTATTATCGAGCTTTATTAAAAGCAAATTCAAGCTAAACTTTTACATTTAATTGAGAATATTTAGTTACATCGTTTATCTTTTTAGACGACTTGTCATTAGCGAAATTGTAGAACCGTAATTTGTGATGCTTAAGAATTTGTCTATGAAATACTTTTATTTATAATTTTTTTCCAATCTTTTATCTGATATTTTTTACCATTTCATTATTTTTTTATGTATCTAATGATTTCTATCAATACGTTCCCTCTGGTTGAAATCGAACCGCACCCATTGTTTTATAATCAGAACACGATAGTCTTACTTTAGATTTTTTTAACAAATATATGGCTTTACGTTTATAGCAAAATAGACAAAAGAAACTTAGTGTTAAGACACTCCGTTCACCACGTTGAACATCTGTTGTTTGGCGGAGCTCAACGCTGTGTTATGTCTTCTTAGCGAGGAAATGAAGAAGAATATATATAAAAGGTACGTGCATATATAGATTGAATGAAGATTATATATAAAAAGTACGTGCATATATAGGTTGAATGTGTTACACTATACTAAATATATATTTTTAATAGCATTCCATACCAAATATACGTAACGTAATGCCACATTCATGGATGTTTTATTTCTATCACTCAAAAAGGCTTTCCGTGAATCAACTTTGCGGAAGCTAATTATGAAATAACTTATTTGTTTACATATTATATTATATATATATATATATATATATATATATATATATATATATATATATATATATATATATATATATATATATATATATATATATATATATATATATATATTATATATATATATAATATATATATATATATATATATATTATATATATATATATATATATATATATATATATATATATATATATATATATATATATATATGTATCTTTTATAATATTTTGAAAGACCTAACGTATTGGGGCTTTCAACTTATATACAATAATACTTACAAATCTTGAATTTGTCACACTTTCAAAAATCACCAGAAATCACCAAAACCGATGGTAAACAGAGTAACTCTGCTTATCATAACATAGAATATTTATTTATTGCGCACAAAAACCGATCATACAAAAGGCAGACATATCAAAAAATATGCAAAGGTCCTATTGCTTCAAACATTCTCTTACAGACAGTCAAAAAAAGAAATAAATAAGAAAAAGAATATTCAAAAATACATTTAATATATTTATATATAATACAATACATACATAATTTAAATATATTATTAATTTTTAGGCCAAAAAAAATATTACTAAAGCTGATGTAAGTAATTAGAAATAATATGGTTGATCAATCGCTGGCTAAAGGAAGTTTGTTTAACATTAGAAACTTTGCATACGTAATGAAGTGGAGTCGTTACCTTTGTACGGTTCCTTAAGTAAATCGTCGTCTATCACGTTGGCTTACGGAATGTTTGAGGACTTAACTCTACTTGACTGTATGTGATCAAAGAAATGTGAATAGTGGTATGTCGCAAATTTTTAATGAATTCTGACTGTACAGACGGTTGTGAGTTCGATTCCCACTCGGGGGTATGAATTTTCATTTTCATTGATCTAGTAAAAAAAAGCGCGGTGTTGAGTCCCGCTAGTGAATACGCAATGTTTTGAAAAACAGAGTGGATTAACACTTGGTTTCCTCTAGTTATATGTGCAGAATATGTTCTGCATGTCCGTGATATATGCAGAATATAGATATATACAAATTTACGGTACTAAATGTAAAATGTGTCATATGCTTACAGAATGAGACCTTAAAATTTACAAAACATACAATATATATATATATATATATATATATATATATATATATATATATATATATATATATATATATATATATATATATATATATAAATAATTAATTAAGCCGTACCAGAATTGAACCTATGAACTACGTCATATCGGGAACCAAATAGGAAATCTAACAAATCCAATTACTCCATAATGTGCATAGACCTTCACCAGCGAGTGTGTAACAGGGCATATAAGGTTAGTACTTTCACTTTAGCTTTAGGTTTATCTTTGTAGTTAGTTATGTAACGGTATAGTATATAATAATAGTGGAATGAGAAATTGTTGTCGTATGAGTCTTTCGTGGTGCAGTGGAACAGGATCTGATATTGAACGCGATGATTTTGGATTCAATTCCCTTTGGAGGAGTATATTTATATATATATATATATATATATATATATATATATATATATATATATATATATATATATATATATATATATATATATATATATCTCAGAGGGTGTCCAGCCAATTATCTGTCCGATATTTGGTTTCCGGCATACGGGTACGCGACCCCGGGACCTCGAGCCACCACTTTCATAACCCGATCCAATCCATGTAAGTGGTGTCCCTCCCCTATATTCCAAGTCTTTCTGCCTCTTATTCGCTTTCCTTTCTTGGTTTCTCCCAGTAATGGGTTTGGAGGTCAGATGGCAATCGCTCCACAAAAAACCACTTCGCCACTCATATGGACCGATTGGTCTTAGTCGGAAGGCAGACCCTGGCAAAAAAAGCCGGGACTAATGCCAGGAAGAAGAAGAGAAGAAGATATATATTATATATATATATATATATATATATATATATATATATATATATATATATATATATAATATATATATATATATATATATATATATATGTATATATATATATATATATATATATATATATATATATATATATATATATATATATATATATTTATATATATACATACATATATATCTGCCATCCTGCCACCTCTCTAAATCAGATAATAATTCAATAACCTACCTAATAATATGATCAAAGTCTAGTAACCCTATACGTTGGTACGTATTTCCTAACTCTGTTAACCGCTGGCCTAGATATTTGCCAATACCGGCGAATCACGATACGTTTGACTTGCTCTGGCGCGTGGTTTGGTTTATACAAGTCTTAATTTATCTATCGGCATCTCATTTTTTCTGTTTTACATACAATATATACATATGTAAGTAAATAATTTAATAAAAAAATTAAGCTTGCTTGTCTAGAGTTGTCATTAATTCATTGTCATAGCGTATTTCAAAGGTGGAATTAGTAGAATAATTTTCTTAGGAAGTGAGGGGAGCTAGGAGGAGGAGAGAGGATCGTTAACTGGATGGATAGAGGACGCACATGTCAAAGGACTTTCAAATTAGGACATTTGGGTCGCAAGATAAAGCACAAGCTAAAAAAGAAAAGCTCCAGTTAAACCTATTTTAATTCTATCAATGTTATAATAAAGTTATAGTAATTACATGTATAAAATCTCATTCATGGTAAATAAAATATATAAACGATAGTAAATTAATATTTCCGTTCTGCTTTTGAAATTTAATACAAAACAATCTAAAATGCTTTGAAAACTTTAAAAATACAATTTTCCATACAAAATAGAGTTCAACGTGCAGTGCAATATTCACTAAATTTCGACCGTATGAGATCTCGTAAAGCATACATCCTGAGGATGTTTGGTTGTAGAGGTATGAGGTTGGCACAGTGGACTAACTTATGTGGAAATAGAACATTTGAATTCGCTTTATAGTACGAGCTTGGTGCAGTGTATATTAGATATATTTTAGTATCATCTTCTATTGCTCTATAACGACTCTATATAAGGTCTTCCTATCTTTTTTTTTAAATTGTTAGTCCACACTAGGGAAGTTCTTTCAGATACACTTCTTTAAGTACTTAATATATCACTTTACTCTTCATTTTGTATATAGCAGTGCCCTGCTTAGAGAGCTCTCTCTCTTTTACATTTTTCGAAATTTTAATTGTATAGCCTATCTATCTAGAAAGGCTGAAGGCTATATCATATGACATTAATCGGTTCGAGTCGATGATAGCCAACTATATTTAAAGCTATCTCAGGCATTAAGAATATATCTTAGT
This sequence comes from Dione juno, assembly GCA_037127375.1. Taxonomy (NCBI): domain Eukaryota; kingdom Metazoa; phylum Arthropoda; class Insecta; order Lepidoptera; family Nymphalidae; genus Dione; species Dione juno. Next base: position 749,157 of record JAXRJS010000038.1, on the reverse strand, counting down.
TATCTATATTTGACCGCGGTAGTAAAGTCACAGATAATACGACATTTTTTAAACTCTTCTTTTACTTTTTTTTTATAATGAAAATGTAAAACTATAATAACACCATTCGCTGCACAATTATAACATGTGTATTTTAGGTCGGTAGTCAAATTTTGAATTAATATTTTTACGTTACGTCAAAAAATCATATATTCTCATTTATAAAATTCAAATAATATTCCAGATAGAACAAAAAATACAAAATAACATAAATATTAAACCTGAATATTTATTATTATAATATATTATTAAAATTTATCTATCATTATATATAAACTCTTCCGTTAATGACTGATTGACTGACAGACAGACAACGCACAGCCGAAACTACTGAGCTACACTTCGTATATTATACCTAAATTATTATTAATTTATTACCTTTAAGTAGCAACACGAAGTTCTTTTTGTCGTCACCGCCTTTAGGGTACTCCCAGTCCACGTCCAAGCCGTCGAAGTTGCGGTCCCTCAGATAGGGTATTGCTGAATAAATGAATGTTTGCCTGGAATACCTTGTAGCCGACATCTCTTTGAACTTTTGGGTGCCGAACGACCAGCCACCTGTTGAATAAAACATAATAATAACAGTAGATTGTAAAAGGAATTTCGATTTAGATCAATTGTAAAAATGTCAGTCATCTATGGAAAATTATTGTCTTCAGCACTTTGACCATTTTCGTACTGTGTACTCGTAACTAGATAATTTCAGGTATTTTGCAGATTCTCTATTCTAAAAATGAAAAGAAATACATATAAAATATATGTTGTATCGCAATGGCAGTGTTTGATGTAAACGCGACGGTTGTGGGTTCGATTCTCACTCGGCGAGAATGAATTACTTTATTTACTCGCTCAGGTGACAAAGCGTGACAAAAGATGAATGTTTAATAATTGTTAAGTTATAACTTGAAAAGACTTCGTTATATATTTTTTATATATTTTATCTGTCATCTTTGAGTGATTTGACTTTAATTTTTTTTTATTTAAATTTAAATTTTTGGTTTATATACATTATCAAACCCACAATCATCGCGTTTACCGTCAGACACTGACACACTGCGCCACAAGGACCTTAAATTCAACACAAAAGTAGAAAATTTATACTCCAGTACATTGTCACTATATTTCACATTCACACACATATATTACACAATACATATAGTATCAACCTACATAGTGATGTGCAAAAACCTAAGTCGATTATATTACAGATCAACAAAGCCTTTTGTTGCGCTCCTGTGGTTTTTATCGTTCTGTGAAAGTACTTGTAGGTGAAAATATCGTGCATTTTGTACCATGAGAGCTAAGTTGTGTTCACATGAGCTAGTGATGTCATGATATCGATAATACTTAAAAAAATATATTAAAATATTCTATATATTGCAAGGTATTCAAAGAGACCATAGTGATAAGTCTCTGTTTTCCACACTGTGACACTTTGAAGACATTTTGTAGTAGAATTAAATTGTGACTTTATCGAGCCAGCATATACATATATTCCCTCGAATAAGATTCGAACCTACAACAATTGCCATTTATGATTATAATAGCACAACTTGGTAATATGGAATGTTAAATAATATATTTACTTTTATATTAATAAAAAAAATTTAGTACATTTTGTGAATTTAATGTATATATACGATAAAGGCTATACAAGAAACATTCAATATTAATAATGACATACCATTTGCAGAAGTTACGGGTATTGCTTTAGAAAGTTAATATTTCATTTTGTTTAAGTGAACATACGTAGGCGTAGTTGAAACTTGTCTGTCTGTACACGAGGGTCATAGATTTCTCGAAAACAGAGGCAGAAAGTGTGAGATCGAATATCTTAACAGTAACTACCGTTTACGCATCCTTGAAGAAAAAAATATTAAATTCAAAAGTTAAATAAATTATTAAAAACCTACGGAGTCTTAGGACTTAGATTCAGTCTGCCTATCCTGCTATATGCGGGATATAGTGTGAAATTATTAAATACGTATATATATATATATATATATATATATATATATATATATATATATATATATATATATATATATATATATATATATATATATATCAGAATTACACAATTTTCTTCTAAGGTAGGTAATAAATAAAAAGGAAAAGTTACTTTGTTGCGATATAATTATTAATTTATATGAGCGGAAACCGGAAGCCCTTAAACAAAAATGATTGATGCTTAGCCTCTTTGATATAGCTTTGACATGTTTAATTTTTGTAAAATTTCATTTTTATCCATATCTAGCAGGTAGATAAAGAAATCTTTGGGCTAAGACTCTCCGTTCTCCACTTTCCGCCTATTTTAGAGACATTGCGTGTCAATGGGCGGAACTGAGCGCCGGGTTTAACGTTTTTTAATTTAGTTTGACGCTGTAATTTTTTAATTAATTTACGTAATTGGTTTGTTAGGTAATTGTGATGGATTTATAGACTATTAAGATTTATTTAATTAATTAACGCTGCTACAAAACTGATTATAAAATTGAAAGCTTTTTATTTTACTTATTGTATAATAAGATAATAATTTGGAAAAAGATGGTAAAATATGTATATTTGAAACTAATCTGTTGAAAATAAGATCCGAAGTTTCCAAAGAAATTGCTACATAGCTGCCCAGAGCAAAAACATATCGATATTGTTATAGCAAATACAATATATTATCGATAACTTAATTATATATAACTGGCATCACTATCGGTTACAGCCTTGCGGTGTGTAATACAGCTAGAGCTATTATGTGTTAAGTAACCTTAAGGAAATCGATTGGGAAAACGTATCGTAAATCGTATGCTACATTTTATATTTGTGGCATACTTGTACTTTATTTACAGGAGAGCCGGACGAAGAAAAGGTCTTATGACATAAGACTTTTTCCAGAGAGAACTTAAAGACAAAATTCCCAGTTCTTCATTTCCAGTCCAATTTATAGGCATAAAGTATAGTGAGGTAAGTAATGAGACACGTTTTCATCAAAATTAGAGGCATAGCTTATTTAGCTGCGTAACTAAACGTCGCAATTTGTACCACCAGATTGGGTAAATGTATATGTAAGTGATTATAAGATATACGTACCAATAGCGATAAGCGTCTTCAATTTGGGGTTGGCTTTCTTCAAAACGTTTATTCTGTCATACAATCCAGTTTTGCCGTCTTTAGTTTCGTCGTTTGATTCGAAGGAGCTCAGTTTGCCTTTCTTCATCCATCCGAAGGCGAATATGATGTGAGTGCAAAGATCCGGCTGAATGTCCTCTGGTACAAATTTACCAATTTTAGTACGATATTGCGACCAATTTGTATAATAGCAGACGACCTGTGGAAAAAAATATATAATTTTTAGTTAAATATTACTTTAAGCTTCTCAAATGTCACTAAAAACTAGTGTATTATTAGTGAATGATTAACGTTGACAAAGTGCGGCGTTGAATTCCGCTACTCAACAGAAATTACATAGAACTAAATGCTTCAGTCGTGGCAAGCAAGCAACATGTACAAAAATGTAATTCACTTGTCTCCAACCCAACTCAAGCTTCAACTAACATCAAAAAATGAGTAAGGTGTATCAAATATGACAGGTTTTTACGTAATCTAAATTTCCTTTATATAAAAAAATTAAAGCCAGAGTACTTTAAAAGAAAAAAATGTACTTTAGAAACATTCAATTATTTATATAATAAATATATAGTACAGAGGCCAACGTGGTAAATTAGGTAAGTATCTGATTATAAATTCGATTTTCGATTTTCATTAGGGGAGATGAAATATTTATATTTATATTATATTGATTTCCCTGCTCTGGCGTGAAAAGCTCGGCATTGACTTTCTCCGAGATATAATATCTTGAATTCGGAAAGAAAGCGGAGAATAAAGTGCCTTGACACTATCTCTCTCTACCAAGCGTGAAGCTAATGTATATATAAATATACATAAATTTATTCAACAAAATGGTTAAAAAGAATCACCCAACACTCATTTACTAAGAAGTATGCAAAATTAAATTTTCAATCAGATATTTATTATAAACTTTAATAATTAATTTCATATATAATTCAAAATTTAATATAAATCACTAAGTGTTTTTATGTTTATAATTCTTGTTTAATCAAAAGCTTTTCAAACTTTTTGTATATACATAAAGTAAAAGCTAATTAGTTGATCTATGGTTGAAAGGAGCTTTTCCATTATGTATAAGTAAATCTATTTGTAGACTTCAATTTTTAATATCATTTCGTGTACCTTAATTGTGTAAAGCTCTTGTTAACAGCTTAATCACAAAAAGAGAAAAATATAATTTATCCAATATAACTTATATATGACCTTACATCTTATATTGACCTAGCTCCAACCGCAGGATATTTGATTCCGTTAACTATATGTATATCTTGTATATCAAGTATGAAGGAGCATTTATAGCACTATCGATTCTGAAGGCCAACCGGTATGCGTTGAAAAGTTGATATCCGCATTTTGTATCGCTTCATATATGATATTTTGTTTCTAAGAAACCTTCATATATGATATTTTGTTTCTAATATACATATATATATATATATATATATATATATATATGTATATTTGTAAATAAAGTAAAATTATTATTTTTTTCGAAAAAATGAACAAATAATGCCTATTTTAAGAGAAAAAAAACGAGTTTCAATATCACTGAACTTTAAATTAAGTGACTAGAAGTATCTCGATCAAAAACGAGAATAAAATTATCTTCACGCTGTATCCCGCATATCCCGCATAGCGTGATAGGCACGGCCCTAGTGTTAAAAAGTTTTGTCTTTTTACAAGGAAATATAAGTAAGTCACTCTTCTCTAACACTGTGCCAGAACATATTCATTAATCATGTTAATTTACAAATAACAAAAAAAGGATACGGAACCTGTTTTAATTATAATAAACATAGAATCCTAAAATTTTTATTAATTATTATAAAAGTTAGAGGAAATATTAAAAACAGATAAAAAAATATCATAATTTACACATTATATTTTCTCAATTCAAAAGTAAATACGAGTATTTCATAAATAATTTTAAAAAGCATTTAATTCTATGAATCCTAAAGCTTTAAATAGCTTTAGAAGCTTTTCTTTGATATAAAAGAGATTAATAATTATGCTTTAGAAAACATATATTATGTTGATCTTATGCCAATGTCGCAGCTATATCCGTTGTCCTTGCTGTATATGCATACATGGTGTTCCAATTACTTGAACTAATTTATATGAGAGCGGAAACATTCGTCTACTTAATGATATATGATTAAATTTGTACTACAACTTTCAATCAGGCCATCGTGGCATAGCGGCACAATATCTAACTGTATACTCGACGGTTTGGGGTTCGATTTCGACAATTGAAATGATATATTTACATTCTTCTTCTTTCGTTCTTAATACTAAAAAAAACATTACTGCTATAATTTATAGAATTTTTTTAAAGCGTTATTCATTTTAATAGTAAATTGAATATTTATCGACGCCATCATAGCTTAGGCTTAGTATTATTACTAAGCTTTTTTGATGGGAATCGTTTCATTTGAATTATTTTTCTATGATGGTTCCACCATTAATATATATTTTTTAACTTCACACTATATATCACAATTAGGCAGAGTTAAGGGGTGGAGGGAAGACCACATCACTCTGGTCTCCGCTTTCCACCCAACTTTCAAGATATTGCGTGACTCAACGCCGCGCTTTCTCTTGACAGTCAGAGCGTGGAAATAATCAATTCCAATCCAATATAGAAAGCAAACCTACAACAATGACGATCCTTGTAAAGTATTCGAACGAACCAAATACTAATATAATATTTACTTACATATACTATAATAATGTATAATGGAATATATTAAATTAATTATTGTTTAATTAGTGAAATAAATTAATAATTATTTATGATTATTATAATTGATTTATTCTCAATTCAAAACAATTTATTAAGCTGTTATAATATACAATGATTAAGCTGGTTAAAAGATCTTTTAGAAACACTAGTTTTAGCTGTGGCTTCAGCCGCTTGGTGTAATAGAAATAACGTAGAAGTAACGTTTTGATATTTACTTCGTTGTTATTTGTAGAGTGATCTAATATAGTCCTTAGCCGTCCTCAATAAACTAATTATACGTAATACCATTATAATGTATTTTTTTCGTTAAGACTTTATGCTCTCCGCTTTCCATTTTTTGAGACGAGATGTTGCGTTGTCAAAGCGATAAAAATTAAAATGATTATGTATTTCTAATTATAGAATAGAATAATTTGTACTATATTCTTACCCGCTGCTTAAAAACTCATCCACTACCATAGGTTGGCTGGAAGAGATCTCTTATAGGGATAAGTCCACCTTTATGTACTACTTTTTCTTTTTTTTATGTTGTTACGCTTATGTTTTTTTTTTTAGTACAATAAAGAATATGATTCATTCACCTCGAAAGGGAATCTAATCGTCGTGTCATCGTCGTGTTAATAATCAAACAAAAGTACCAAACCAAAAAAAAAAAAAGATAGTAATATAGAAATTTCAAGATAAGTAACTTTTATACGTAAGTGCGTACCTTATACCCATCTTTGTTTTTATGGTCATCAGTACCAACAGAATTGTCGATAGCAGCTGAAGATTTCCTGCTAGCTAAGGTGGGTCGACCACGTATCTTTGGTCTGTTCACACTAGCAGATATAACTTGATCTGTAGTCCTAGATACACTGGTAGATGACGCTGTAGAGACTTTGCTGGGCTTCCGCAATCTTCTTCGAACGCCTGAAATTTTATGGGAGATTTAATAATTGTTACTATAGTTTTTTTATGCGATATGTAAGAAAATTTGTGATTCTTGTAGGGTAATGTATTCAAAATTGGAGACTTGTAATTTAATAAAAAAGGAGAGAAAAATAGAGATATCTCAACTTTTTTAAATTTATTATTTTGACTTCAATTTGCACTTCAACAACTGTATAGACAGATAGAGAGACCTAATATATAATTAGATTTGATCATTTATCAGTCACTGTATATAACACCTGGCCAAAATTTAATTATTTTTGCGCTGCATCCCACATATATTATCAAAGTGTCAACACACTGTGTTCTCTCCGTTTTCTGCGTAGAGCGGCAGAATTCAACAATATTCAATCGTCATTCAAACAAGTCATTATTCTAGAAATCAAATTAATCAAGCTCATCTTAGAATTCACAGTCAGATGCTGTTCTAAAATATGTTTCTCGCCGAAATATTTGTCTATAATAATAATAATAATAATAATAATATTAATTATTATTAATTATTTTGATTATTGAAAAATCCCAATAATTTTATTATTATATTTACCTTATTTGTAAAATAAAATATTACTAAAATTATTGCGAACTGAATAAATTACATTCAATCTGTTAAATAATTTAAGCGCAATATAAACCCGTCATAAAGTGAAGTGAGTCGAATGTATCGACATTGGTAATATTATATTTTAAACGATGTCACAGAAATATAGACTTAATTCCCTTGTTTTAAAGTTTTATATTTCATGTTAAGACATTTTCTCGATACGCCCCACTCGTTCCCATGAGGCTTTGAATTCAAAATATAGGAAATTTATTACTCAATATGGATTGGAAAATAGAAAGCAAATGTGTCCAGTGGAAATATATTTTGTATATTTGTGTATTTCTTGTATTTTAAGCAAAATTTTAGTGACTCTACTCTCTTTTTCTATAAAAAGCTTATTATTTATTATGTATTTTAACAAATACAACTAAAATGACAAAACATTTTCCTTCCACTTAGTTTCAATCTATTTACAAATTAAAAAAAAAGATTTTAAAATTGCCTCAAAATGTCAATTCAGCATAATTTCACTTTGTTCCGATAGAAATCTACCCAATTTTTTGATTAATATGGCAACACTTGTCATTCTACGTTCAAATTTCTTATCTTTCGTTTTGAAATATTATAAATTGAACTTTGCTCAATCAAATTCAACTCCATAATAACAATATAAATTACAATTTTACTTTTAAAACTTACTTGTTGAATCTGAGGTGGGCGCGATGACGGCGATTATAAGAAGAACGGTGACCGTCCACCGTAACAGTCTTGGCGGCAACTGCAACAATACATACGTAATGAGAAATATGAAACAATATTAAATAGGATTTTTTATAATTAACATAAAGACAAGATAATTTTGTAATTTTTACATCCATAATTTAACTGTTTTTTTTTTTAATTTCTAATTTTGCATACATGACAGGTACACGATCCTTTTGTTACGTAATACATTTGTTATCTCTTATAATTAGATTTACATGACTATATACACATAATTTCTATATATAAGAGTCTAGCTATTCGATTTACCAACTTGATTATACTATTATAATCTTAAACTTGATAAATAATTTAACATACAACAATATTATATCCGTTTCTCATTATTTTCTATACAAGATCAACATACAATCTGGTCCTTCGAGCCGTCTTTATCTTTAAACATAGAATAGAGTTAAGTTCACATATTTCTCAGCATATATATTCAAAATTAATCTGGCTTAAAGCTTATTATGTAGCCCATGTTATACACGTTTACATTGTTTTGGGGATAAAATTAATATTACCTTCAACGCGGTCTAATATCCCCTATGCATTATTCATAGGCTGAAATTGTGCCTCTATCCGTTTATGATTTACAGCTCAATATACGTAAGCAATAGTGCCAACGTATTTACCTTACGAAAATCATAAAAAACTGGTGATTCTCTGAAGAAAGTACTATAATATCGATGAGTTTGGAAGCTCTCGCTATATTAGATAAATATATGTATTTTTGGATATATTTTTTTAATATAAAGTGCCTGAAGCTATTTGTATGTTATGAAAAGTTTTCTCAAATACAGTAAGTGGTGAAATAAGTGATGCATCGTATTATATTATTTTTAGCCTTTAATATTAAGTGAGGCTATCAGTTGACTATATTATCGTCTAATTTAATAATCTTGTATATATTTTTATATAATTTAATATCTAATAATATCGATTAAGCATTCTTTCACTTTTCCGCGTTGCAGAATAGGTAAAAAGCTAACCTGGTATCAAACACTCCCCTTTTGAATTTCACCTAAATTGCGTGGTGAATGGTGAAATTCATTTAAAGAAGAGAAAGAAAGTCCCGCTGAGTTTCTTACGCCGTTTCTTCTCAGCTATGAGGCATAAGCTTTAGTAAAGTTTTTGAAGTTCAAAAAACTAATCATATATTAAATTTTTTTATAAAATCATTTGAACTTGTATTTCATCGCCACTTTTTTATAATAAATCTACGATTATGAGAGATTGATGTAAACAAAAAATATCTCGCCTAACATTATATACAGTGTGCTCCGCAAAATAATGAAAATCTATTACGAGAAGACTTATTATCATATTCATTTAAATAAAAATATTTGTAAGCTATTTATTTTTAAAATTCATTTCTTTTATTGAACAGACTATAGTTCGTAACTTTTGTAAGCTTTAACTTTTGTAACATTTACTTGTTCTTTTGATAAAAATCAACTAATTTGTAAAAATGGATATTGCTTACTTACATTTAAAAACATGAGCTTATTGCTCTAACTATAAAAAAAGCTTTATGGTGTATTTAATATAAGATGAGATTGGAAAAGTGAACATAAATAAATAAATTAGTCACAAAAGAAAGCTCAGCGGCATAGCGCTTTATTTTAAATGCGATGGTTGCAGCTTCGATTCCAAGTCGCGGGAATGAATTGTTTTTTTTCTCTCAATCTGGTGACAAATCGTAGTGTTGAGTTTCATCACTCAAATGTTTCATCACAAATTGAATTTAATATTTTGTCGCTTTAATTATTTTTAGGAAATTTCGTAAAATTTGTATGAATACGTTATATTTGAATAGATCTTACTACAATTTAATGCAATTTTCCGCGAATATGAAATCTCTTTAAGTCACACAGACGATAAAATGTGATAATAAAATTTCAATAACTTTTCGAATTTAGTTTTATTCATATTACAGCTATAACCATTATTAGAGATTTACAGGAAAATTCACTTACTTGGACTTGGCTTCTTTTATGAATGAATAATTTAAAATTGCAAATGCCTTCTTTACGATTATGTTTGCTTAGTAAATGTTTTTTTTAATATTAATATTGTAGAAGATATGCTTTTTTATTTGTAATAAAAAAAAGCTTCACGCTGTATCCCGCATATTGCAAGGTAGTTAGCGGGGACCGAGTGTCAAGACACTCCGTAGTCAACTTTTCACTCAATTTCTATTTCGTGGAGCTCAACGCTGTGCTTTGTATTCGTAACAGACTGATGAAATGAAATTGTTCATTTTCCCAAGTGGGAATCGAACCTACAACCGTTACAGGCAGATGTGTATATACAGGCAGACGCTGAGGCGCGACACCACAGCTGCCCCAAAAGTTGTATAAATATATGCTACCAAGAGACGGTTTTGATTCAGATGTCTCGATGAGAACGTTAGTCATAAGCACGTGGGCGGTCTCAAAGAGGCGCCGGTCTCATTTCTGGTACGTTTTAACTTTTATACGTTCAAAACCAATGTTATAACAAATAAACGTTACCTACACCAGGTGACATGAATAAAAATATATTTACATTACTATGAGATAAAATATGTGTAATAGAGTCAGTTAACTAAAGTTATATAAATATGTACATGTCACAAATAAAATTAAAATGTACTCCGGGAAACGTTAGCGTAATGCGAATAACGAGAAAAGTTCATAAAGCTGTGCACTAGAGCTTTTTTCCACTGAGAGTTACAAATTTTAAAGGTAAACGCGTACCTTTGGAGTGGTAGCAGCCACTCTGGTTGTGTGCTTTGGCGTTCCTTTTTGACGTTAACTTGTCTTTTATGTGCGTTTGATAGTTTGAAAAATTAAAAAAAAATATATATATTTTTAGCTTCACATTGCATCTGTATATGCAGGAAAAAATGGGTAAGCAAAAAAGCTAATATTACAACACTCCAATCACAATTTTTAGATATTGCATATTAAATGGTGGAACTCTATGTCACGCTTTTTTCAGTCAGATGCTGGACCACGACGGCCTCAAGCAAAAAAGCTTTAATTTTTCAGTAAAAGAAGTTATTGAAATTCAGATTCTACGTGATAAATTTTTAAAAATTTATTCAGATATATATATATATATATATATATATATATATATATATATATATATATATATATATATATATATAATAACAGCGTATTAAATATGAAATATATAACCGAATAGAACAGTTATAAAGTTTGCTAACTTAAGGTAAATATCTAAATATATCTTAAATAATACTTCCTGCGTAGTAAAATTTTATCGGTTACACCTAAACTGATACAAACTAAACTCGCTGTGTAATTCCATACTTAAATAGTAAAGCTAAGTTCCAATTCCATGTAATTTCCTATGAATACTGAAGACTTACTTTAACTGGTATTAGTTTTAATCTAAATTAGAATGTACTGTAGGCAAAAAAGGAATACATATTAAATAATCAATTATATGTTGTATTTAAGTAGAGAAAATTAATACTAAGAATTTTGTATATACAGTATGTCGCATAGAAACGACTAATAGGACTTTATAGTACATTCAAAAAGCAATGAAACGTTTCAGCTTTTCATATAAGTATATAATTAATCTAAATTAAATTTTTAGAATATATATATATATATATATATATATATATATATATATATATATATATATATATATATATATATATATATATATATATATATATATATATATATATATATATATATATATATATATATATATATATATATATATATATATATTTGAACTAGAACCATTCTTAATATAGCCTTAAATAAAAAATAAAGAATAAGTAAAACGAAAAAAAAAATACAAAAACAACATTATTACTAACAATTATAATATCACATTTAAAATAATAAAATAGCTTTGACAATATGCTGTCGCTATATCGTAACATTTTATGATGGACTTCTAAACGCCAGCTTTAGCTTGTTTCGCTAAACACTCACCAGTGAAATGCAAATTTCAGTTTTACGATCTAACGGAATCGCAGATTTGAGTACAATAACAATAAAGACAAGTCGTTAAGGGATCTACTTGTTTCGTCTATGGACGGAAATTTATGTATAGTTTATTATAGCTTATCATAGTAAGTTATAGCTTGGTAACTACTTAGATATTTTACCTTTTGGCTTTTGTTAGTGCTTTTTAATACTAGTATTGGATGCAAAGTCTAGAGTTACTTCATTAATTTTAATATGTTTATATTAAAATAGATTTTCTTTGGTCACGCTGCGGGAGATATGTGAGGCCTCTTTAGCCTCATAATTTTATTATATTAGATAGAAGTTTCTTTATAAATAAAAAAAATACATTGGCTCTTGACAAAGTTAAAACGATAAAGGAATTGTTATTTTATTTAATTATTTTTGTGCGTACGATAGTTGTGAATTCAATTTCTGAGACTAGTATAGGTATATATTTTAAAAAAAATGATCGCTTTCCTGGTAGATAAAGTTTCATTTTAAATATTTTGAAGTTAATCTGAAATCTCGAAATATTTAATACTCCTCTCTCAAACTTCCTCAGTCAAATAAAAAGCAATCGATGTTTAAACAAACAAAAGCTTAGAGAACAAAACTTTAAGCTCGCGATAACCAAACTTAGTTATAATTAAATGCTCGACCTGCCTTATGTATCTAGAAATAAGGACAAGTCCCGGGGCGCTTTTAATTTTAAATCTCCACAATGGGGCGGCGGTTACAAAAAAAATAATTAAAACGCTCATAATTTCACAAAGAATATTAGTTTATGATATAGAAATGTTTTGCGTTTGTATTTATTACTTTAGTTATTTTTAAGTTAATTTATGCCTTTTCCAATAAAGATACCTTTAATCTATGTCCTGTATATAGCAGGTCTGGCAGATGGAGCTTTGTGTTTTAGTGTAAGACGCAGAGCGAGGAAAAGCTCCAAAAAACAATGGGAACAGAATCCAAAGCCGTTGCGTTTACAGTCAGATACTGTGCTGCTGTGATATGACCTATGCCTTTAATAAAGACTCTTCTTAATTATCGTTTTAAAATACTATTACTTTGCAGGTAGAAAATTGATGACGTCTATTAGACATAATTTATTCATAGGTTCAAAATTGGGTCGAATTGATATCTCCAATATATGCGTTTTTTCGATTTACTTAAATAAATTACAACATTTTCCAAACATCAGGACTTTCATAATTAAGAAGTGATTAGAGAATATAGTGTCTGGACACTAAACTCTCTGTGCATATCATAGAAAAGCTTAAAAGGTTAATTAATTTGTTAAAAAATTGTAGCATTTTTATTTATCTTCTATTCTTTGTTCATTCTCAAGATTAAAATCTTGCCTCATTTTATTGTTGCTTAATGAAACACTACGCTATGGCTACACTAATAACGGTGCGATTGAGTATTTCTACTTGTTGTATGACTTAATCAGTTTCACGCATTATCCCGCACAAGTTAACCAGAAAGAATCTAGTGGCGAGACACTCCTCTCTCCGATTTCCGTCTGATTTTGATACATTGCTTGTTTAGTGATCTCGAATCGGAGCAATATGTTTATGTGAGGTTGGTGTATGTTTTATTCCATGGTAAAATTTGTAAAAAACGAATTGGGTCCAAATTAAATATTTATGCTACAATGACATTTGACCTCACCGATCTAGAAGCCTCGTTCCTAATGACTGCTTTAGCACATGGCATGGCACTGACCCCGATACTTGACTTGTGATTTTTATGTATTTATTGTAATATTTATATATTATGTAGAATTTAAGTTTAAATGTCAATTTGTTTGAGTTTCTCCGTTTTTCCCATAATTTAGAGAAATCCTCACTTACCGTGTCCCCATAGCTTTCTAAGCAACATCATTTAGCTTTCTTTTTTTCGGCCATACTTTGTCTCTCAATCATACAATTAAAGGCGAAACTTAACGCTTCGCCTTTTTCACCAGAGTCAGATAGTGAAAATAATTGTCCTCAAAGTTGGAATTGAACCCGCCACTCTCACGGCCTTACATAATGCGCTATTAATAAAAGTTTCACAAAAATGCATTCGACCTTTTGTTTATGTATGTGCGTGTTAAATAACGTTCGGCTTGGAATGGACGACAAAATGTTTGAAATGAATGAATAAGTATATATATATATATATATATATATATATATATATATATATATTTATATATATATATATATATATATATATATATATATATATATATATATATAAATTATAGAGATTAGTCGAATAATGAAATATTATTTTTAATTGAGTTGCTTTTTTAAATATGTTTAATTGGACTTGATAGTATAGCTGTTCTAACCATTTCGCCCATTTAAGCTTATTGAATGATTAGACGCGGGCCGTCTGACTGTCATCGTGACTGTTGTGGGTTCGATTCCCACTCGGAGAGAATGAATTGTTTTCATTATCTCCGCTCTGGCGTTGTGTTCCGCCATTTAGCATCTAGTGAAAGGTGGAAAACGTAGAACGGAGTGTGATGACACTATTTTACCTACCCTGCTATTTGTGGGATACAGCGTGGTAATATACAACATTTTACTACTACATACTACATATAGCGCAGAAATGAAAAATATTCACCCGACTGGGGATCAAACCCACGACCACTGCACAACACTATTTTAAATATATTCAATGACATATCGTCAATGCAAAGTGAAAGTACAAGAATGGCTATGGCCCCTTGGCTATGAGGAAATTAAAACATTTATTGAATAGGTCAGTCAAATATTACAAATTAAAATATGACGGACATGACAGACAGACAGACAGACAGACAGACATCAATAGGGATTTCATGTACTTATTTTATTTATTTTTTCCCTCTTTCTTTTACTTAAGGTGCTTTTGTCACTATTGTTAAATTATATTTACTTCCTACAACTGCTATGATAAACGAACAGCAGCGAAAGTTTAAAATAAAAGCTCCATTCAGCAAAAAAGCTTTTGCTTTGTTTGGTTTAGGTTAGAAATAAATAAGAATAAATAAAAAATATATTATTATTATTACTACAATGATCTCAAGCTTCCACATTCTCATATAAAATATCATTTTTTTCACCACCTTAAAGCTAAAATCACTGGCTCGTATCTCATGTATTTAAGATATATCTCTTTACTATAGTATCATATAAACAATGGAATAACAGAAAATGCATGTACTTTAACAATTTACTACACAGCATTAGGCACAGTGTTAACGTTACTGTATCACGCATGCGCAAGGCTAAATGAAAGGAAAAGGCCGCATTGTAGATTATTTAGCGTTTAGACGTCGATAGTAACGATTTATTCAGTATTTTTTTTAGTAAAATTGATTTTAAGGTGAATTTTTTATATGTTATATTATTGTTATTGTAGGATGTTTACATACTGTAGCTGCAGCCTGGAATTTCATTACAAATGAAGTTTTTTCCCGTTTTTTCTCGGTATTTCCCGTTCCAGTTACCATTGCAATTTGCTCTCTTAGCGCTCCCCTGAACTCTACAAGGACTCTACATGCCAAATTTCATACGTAGTTCCTATGTATAGAGCTTTATATATGGATTTATAATGAACTGGCCTTTACCTGTGGCAACGTTCGCGTGGTTAAATGAAAATATCTAAGGTTGGTGTATGATACTCGTACATGACACTATACAAGTGCCCGAGGTAACTAACCGCATGGACATTGGGTGACATTGGAACGATTAACATAATATCTTATATAATATAGCCTATAGCCTATAGGCTTTCCCCATTAAAATTATTCTTATACAATACAAACATATTGTAGTCAATTTGAACAAGTAGTTTCGATTTCTGAGATTAGCGCGTTAAAGTAAAAAACAAAATAGAAGTAACGTCAAAATTACTGCAATATTTTTGACGTTTGCCTGCAGGAGAAAGCACATTTGAAAAAAAAAAATAGTACATTCAATTCCAGACACATACAGACAAGTATATAAATATATGTTATTTAACGTTGCATATATTATATGTATGAGAGATTATAATATTAGAATAATAATTAAGGCCGAAAAATGCAGATTACGTAAATAACACTGCCTATTTTGCTTAAAACCCATAAATACGTAAAATCACATTTATTTATTTCATTTATATTATGCACATTCTATTTTTACATTACACTATGCTTGTACATTAGATAAGGCTATTTAGTACCGATAGGTTAGACCTTTAGAACTGGACGCATGTACGCTATAAAGTGATTTAAATATTGTGAAATCAGTATGCATTATTTTATAGCCTTCATAGTATTATGAATATAACAGTGACGCCACTGTGGCGCAGTGGGGTCACTGTGACACTGACGCTGCGTTGGATTCACAGCAATTCTCTCCGCCTATACTGATATAAGCTTAAAAAATATTACCCATTATATTTTTGTAATAAAAAAACAGAGTAAGCTTCTAATAAATCAAAATATCATATTGTAGTACCTATAATAAATCATCTTCTTCATAATCATGACGTGTTCAATATGTTCGTGAGCAACAGGTCTAAGTATAACATGATATGTATATATTATGAGCTTTCTCCATATTTTATCCCGCATATAGCAAGGTAGGGAAAAGCTTAGTGTACAGACACTCCCCATTTTCTGCATTCTTAGCATGTCCAAGATTCGATTTCCGTATACGGGACGGATTTGTGCTTAAAAGTTTTAAGGACATTTGGATATAGTACAAATATTAGTACCTACTAGGCTGTAAAGAGATAAATTCCTAATGAGCCTCTTTGGACAACTCGACCTAGAATCGATTAGTGATGTTCTTAGTAAAAAATACATTATATCGATGTTATAACATACTTTTCTCTCCCATTTTATAAGTTTCATGTATCATATATACATATTATATGTATTTTTATAGCATTCCACATGTTGCGATTCCAATTTACAAAGGAAAGCTATAGCCTACGATGACTATATCGATAAACGTAATATCTAATAGCTTATAGGCTATATTAAATTACGTTAATCGTTCGGATATCACCCACTGTACCTGTGGTCCGAGTTACCTCGGATACGTTGTTATCCCTCTTAGCTCACGCGAGTGAAGTCGTTAGTAAATGCTAGTATTTATTTAAATATTATTTCATTCTAGAGGATACCAAAATTAAACTACATTCAGACACATGTCCTTATGATAAACGTATTGTACAGGTTTTATATTAGTATAAAAATTTATACGTTTTGGGCGTTCATCGAACCTCCTTTTTTTTTTATTTAAGTAAATTCACTAAAAATGCTGCACATAAACTAGTTGGGGTCGATAGTGTCGTTTAGTATCAGTCGGATTTTCGGTTTATTTTGTTAATATTCATATATTTTTAGGTAGAATACTAAATGTGATGGTTACAGGTTCGATTCCCGAGAAAATTTTTGTTCAAGTGAGGTATATATTAATTTGAGCTCTTTTGTGAGTGCAATTGCAAAAATATTCGTTGCCCCTGATTTTTTTATCATAGAACGCTTTCTATGATTTTTTATCATAGAGCGAATCAAATTTTGAAGAAAAATCTCTATTATTGTATATCGCTCAAGTTGGATTTGAACTACCGAATACCTTGAATACTCAGTCATATTTCAATGAAACCACAATAGTGGTATATATTACTTATATTATAAGCTCTATGTAATTGGATAACCTGTTGAAGATGACACCAAGGTAAAAACTTAGCATAATATTATAATTGATTCAAAACATTCAGAATATTTAAATAGCTGTGATGAGCTTAATCGAACAAGCTTTTTTTTAAGGTACAAAACGACTAAGCCGACGTTGAGTTCCGCCACTCAATAAGCAAAGCTTCATAAAAGTGGAAAGTGAGAAGATATATGTATATTATATAAGTATAATTTGATAGAAATTAGGTAAATTCAAACTTTGTTATACAATAGACCTTGATTCTTATTCTTATTTGCTATTTGATTGATATCAATCTTACAAATATTTTAATTAATTATTCTATATTTAATCTGTGATTTGAGGATAACGAAATTAAATATAGTTTAATATTCTTATTAAAAAAAATAGATAGATATGACCTTAAGCCTAGCCTAGACAATACCTAGTATTTGTTCTCCATTTCCAACGCCGTGTTTTGTCTGTAAAGTTAGTGAATATTGCTTTACGTTTTAATCTGCATATAGGAAGCGCTGGCAGAAGCTTTACTGTCCAAAATCGAAGCCTTATGTGTTGAATTGCGGAACTTAACGCAGCGCTTCATATAGCCTATGCAGGTCAATCAATAATTGAATTAGTGGGAACCGATCATGAATTTTCTCGTATACAGTCTATACGTACGTCTTTAATATATATAAAATCCCCTTAACTCGATTTGAACCCTAGCCAACATAATTAAGTAACAGATATTTTAACTGAGCATCACTAGCGTCGCCTTATTTGTTTCTATTATATTATATATTTCAATACCACGGCCTCTAAGTAATCACTTCCTTAATATTGGAATTGTATTGTGTGTGTTGATTAATACATATAGTTATTATAATTTTTGGGACGTTGCGTGGTGGGTGGCGGAACTCAACTCCGAGACCAAAGCGAGTAAATAAAATAACTTTCAAAGAAATAATCGTTATTTCATACAAAATAAATTGTATCGATATATTTAAAACTTGTACACATCACTATGAAAAAGAAAATTTGGCAAAAGGTACTGCAGAACGTTGATTCAACATAATTTGTAATCAGCTTAACTACTGGTACGAACTACGTATAACATTTCTATTTGTTTTTCATCTACATGATGGACCTATTAAATTTAAAAAAAAAACAAGATTAGTTAGTAAAGCAAAAAAAAATTATTGAAGAAATTATGTAATTTACAATTGTATGCAGGATAGCTGCCAACTGTTGAGTCTCTCGCTGGCACATTTCATCAGAAATGCCTTCTGGACCAGTGGTAGCGACATGTTTGTTAACCGACTTAAAAGTGCTCGTATGAGTCTAAGAATATTTTGAAATGGTATTACTTCTCGTATCTATGTTACTTTCTCTCATTTGTCATCTATGGCTCAATAGTGACAACATATAATATATAATATATGTACAACATATAATATATAATGGACAACATATATAATATATGTTGGCAGGAACCCGAATTTCAGGGTAAAAGCTGATTGGCTGAAAGTTTAGTTTTACTAAAAGTAAAGTTTAATGAAAAATATCTCCATGTTTTCTTTTTGCCCTGAGATGAACATGAACGAAAATCAGTGTATACTGTATATGTGACGTCATTAATGCCTGCGTCATGTTTTTTAAGTGCATCGATAAGGAAGCTTCTTCGTTGTATAAAATATATAACATATAACATATACATAAATAATATATATGTGTTATACAAGATAACGAAAACGGGAGATCGTGTCTTATGACGTATCCTGGTGGAGGTCTACGTCCAGCAGTGGACTACTATAGGCTGGTGTGATGATGATGATACAAAATAAATTAGTCAGGTTAAGGTATCTTCCATTGAAATAATAATGAATAAGAACACCCAGGGAAACATTTTATTTTAATTTTTCCGCTCTATTAACAAGACTTAACGCCACTCGACACTTAATATTTCGAAAAAATGAGAAACGGAGTGTCTCAACACTAGTTTCTCTCTGCCTACCCTATATACGAAAATATAGTATAGCTAATTCCATTTCATAATCGTAAACCAATACATTCTCAACGCACTGTACTAAATAACACCGAGTTCGCAAACTTTATAATTTACAAAACCTTTCAGCTCTCGCTTTGAACAAATACGTCAAAACTTTTGATAAATTTTAGAATCTAATTTTCCCGCGACAGGAAAGACTAATGGACGGGATGTAACGTTGTATTTTTTGCGTAACGTCATATCCCGAATACGGCGGTGAGGAGAGATAAAAAGCGGAGAACTTGTCTCTAGAGCGGAGAACTTGAAAATAATTCACAACCCCCTATCGGGATTAGAACCCACGACCCATCTTATTTACAGTCCGACATTGTACTACAAAAGCTTCAATAAATAAAAATAGCTGAAAATATACCGTGTTAACATTTAATATGGAACAAATTGCATGTTTTTTCCAACAAAGAGTATATTATTATCAATAATAGCGCATTCTTAACACACATTTAAAATATTTGCTTAGAAATTGACGTATATATGTACGTGTATGTATGTATGTATGTATGTTTGTAATTAGAGCGTGTTAGATGCCGACACGAATATGTAGTGAAGTATGAAAAGACGATTTATGAATAGTTCACTATTGGCAATATAGTGTGAAATATGCCTTGTGTTTATGACGGAGGGGGCAATCACTCTTTTTTTTATAAAATTTCAATACTAACAATAAGTGTAGCGATCGTGATTGTTAACTAGTAGTGGGTTCAATTCTCATTCGCAGAAATGAGTTATTGTGGAGCTTTCCCTCGAGGATAAGTTTTTGTTATTTTTATATAATAATGACATTTTTTTAAATTATATTAAAAAAAAATGTTTTAATAAAAATTACGCTTAAAATTACTATTAAAATTACTATAAAAAATATTTGAAGAAAATATAAGTTTATTAAAAGTATTTATATAAGAACATTTTAAACTTCTCTTGTACAATGTTTCGATAATTATCATAAATGGTACAAGTAGATTCGAAGATTCGAGGGAATCGTAGATTCAAGAAAGATAGTGTCAAGACTCTCTGTTTTCTATAATACGTTCTATAATTGTAACAACCAATACTTTCTTTACCGTACCGTCCTTCACGTGTTCTCCATACAAAGTGTCATTGGCGAATATAAAATACCATAATAAAAGAACAGAATTGAAGTGATTTAAATAAAATATATTATATATTAAATATATTTTTTTTCTGACAGTACAATAGCTTAGTTTGTATATTTGGAAATTAAAATACAATTGTATTAAGAATATAAATTGTAGGAAATTTTGGCTTGGACTGGAAGTGATCTGTGAATTCCACAATTCACTATACGATATATAGGTGAAAAGCGGAGAGCTAAGTGTGTTATCACTATAACTTATCATGAGGTAAGAGATGAGTGAAGAATTCTCTTTGCATCTCTTTCAGTATATGTACGGTGTTACTTAACACAACAGTTTGTATGACAAAGCACGGCGTTAAGAACCGGCCGACCGACTTAATGACTGACTTAATTACAAACATATTGAAATACCTTGCGGATGTTAATTATTAATTACTTTCATTTTTTTATACTAGATTATGAAATATTGTTTAAAAGGAAATTAGCTTCAAACTATTTCCCATATAGCAGTATAGTCCTAGTGTTAAGACACTCCGTTTCCGAGTTTGCGGCCAATTTTGAGACATTGCGTGTTGAGCGGTGAACTCAATACCGCGCTCAGTATTGCTACCAGAGAGAGAAAAAAAAATTCTCTCCCCGAATGGGAATCGAATCCAGAACCGTCGCGTTTACTGCCAGGCCGCTGGTCCACGACGGCTGCCATTTTTGTTTTAGTTTTTTTTATAAACTATGTTCTTTTTATAAATAATTCAAATTTTCAAATAATCACTTATAGATATATAAAAAGACAACTTGGTCATGCAATGGCCTATACTTATTTATTAATAGGATATAGATTCTATTCCAGATTAGTGTAAATATGCTAAGCTCCATTTAATCTTATTTATCTTTGCATTTTGTGATACATATATGATTTACATATATTTAAGCCTGGCTGACAATAATACAACATTTAATATAAACGATCTAAAAAATAAACGAAAAAATAAACGATCTGAAATTAAAAAAAGGGAAGACATTTATATAAAAACTTCTTTTTATTATTATATATTTAAAATATATTCTATACTGGTTTTTAATTTTTGTTAATAGAACCTTAAACTATATTGATAGTAAGCAAGTTCTGCCCTACAATGGCCTTAAATAATAAATATTACTTAATATATGTAATCTTGGTTATATATAAATAGAAGGTGTATCAAATTCAAGACCTCTTGAAGCCTAGAATACATTTGAGAGGTTAGAGAGGTGAGAGAGGTCTCTAGAACATAAAACTACTAGAAAAAGTACTCACAAAGACAAATGTTAAAACGTTTAACATAAAATTAGGAAATTTTCACAATTAATTCATATACTTTGCCACTCTACTTATTTCGAATGACTGCAAAACTTAATTTTTTAATCTAACTTCGCATAGTAATTGCTTTAGATAATAGATCTACAATTAATACATATATTATACGGTTTAAAAACCGTGTGAAATGTTAACAAAAATACTATTAATGGGTTTGTAATTTTTAAAATAATATTTTCATCATAGTCAGTCAGTCATAGTTTAATAATTTAATTAATATAAAATAATGGTTTAGTTGCACGCCTCGCATATAGCAGAAGAGGTAAATAATATAGTGTCAAATCACACCGTTCTATATTTTGTCAGGAGAACTTTAGATCATGCGATTAACCTTTTCCTAGATTTAAACGCTAACCAACTAAATACCCAAAGAATATTCCTTAATTTTCTTCATCCAGTAATAGTAGTAGTAGAAATAGTGACGTAACACTATATTTCTCTACATTTATTTCAGTTTAAAATGTCAAAGTAAACGCTTATTGAACAGAACGAGGTTGCCTGATTTATGAAGGCAACGTGTCCTGAAAATTTAGTACCATCTGGAAGTTACAGCCGTGAAATATTTGGTGTGAAATGCTGAAACGTTTTTGTGCTGTACTTAGGTGTAATGACTTTGGTATAGTACAAGTATATACGAGTAGATTCACATGGGTTCGATTTCCATTTAGAGGAATTAATTATTTTCATTTATTAGCTCGTATAAGGAGAGTTTCCCCTGCTTTGCGGGATACAGCGTGAAGCTAAAGTTTACGCTTACATAGCACGGTCGGCAGAGAGAACATAGAGCCAATACACTCCACTTTCCACGTTACTTGTTAAATGGCGAAACTTAACGCCGCGATTTGTCTTACCAAATTAGAAAAATTAAAAGATTTAAATAATCGTTTTTCCTGGTGGGATTTGAACCTGAAACTCATTACTCCTATAACCCGACACTCAACTATTTCTATATATCGGCAAAATTTCATATCTCTAGAGTTTAACGTAATAAAATATATAGTTGATTATCACAATTTTCTATGTAATTTTGAAATAAAAAAATTTAAATTTTCGACATATTTGCAGGTAATTTCTCAATTCTTTACATATGTTTATCATTCTCGCCCCATTTACATAATACCGTGTGTACACTGTACGTATACTGTTTGTCTTCATATAATAAAACCGTTTTGAGAGAGCGTTACTTACATGCTTACTTTACATTATAAGCTCGTTGCATAAGTTTTTTTAACTAGACCAAATGATATATATATATATATATATATATATATATATATATATATATATATATATATATATATATATATATATATATATATATATATATATATATATATATATATATATATATATATACATGTAGTGTAGTGGAGATTTCACTTTCACTTTCTAGATATTACGTGTTGAGTGGCGGAACTCAACGCCGCGCTTTGTCTTGTTATCAGAGGAAATTAAAAGAATTCTAGTAGAGAGTGGAGACCGGAACATATTAACACTAGGTTCTCTCAATATAAAAATTTATGTATATAAAAAAGTAATCTTAACTTCAATTAACCTGCATAGCCCTTATGAAGTCAATACAGTTGGTTATATAAGAAATAGAACGACTTTTACTTTCATTAAACACTAACTTGTCCGTCGATACGTTAAGTAATGTTACTGTAATTGTTTAAGCTTTTTAAATGTCGCCATTTTAATGGACTTTAAATGTTGTGAATGTTAAAAATTGGCTATATATATGTAATACTTTCAAAAATTATATAATATTTACATATTATATACATATGGTGCATTTTTAATCGCAGGGAAGGCAGAGGATCCTGGAATTCATAATTGGACGTTTCTTGAAGTGAGTGAAAATCAGAGTGTTTAAACACTATTCTAGAGAGAATAGTGTTTAAACACTCTGATTTTCACTTTTGTAGAGTGGACTCACTTCAAGAAACGTCCAATTATGAATTCCAGGATATGAATACACGACCTACAGTGAAATGTCCCTTACTTATTTAAAGTACCTACATGGGGCTATAGGTTATAACTTATTTACACAGCAAAGTATAGGTTATAACTTATTTACACAGTGATATATGTAAAAGAGCGTATAGCTTTGGCCAAGTTTAAATGCGATCCCGCAATCGATTCGCCAAGAACTTTAAAGTTTTGCAGAAACTTTCTGGAACTTTCTTATGGAAACTTGGAACTATGGAACTTTCTTCTTTATGGAATTTTAGAAGATCCACCGCTAAGAGAGCTAAAAAGAGAGCAAAGCTAACACAAGGTAGTATTCTATATAGTTAAGGAATGTACAGTTACATATTAAGGCTTACATTTTATATGTAAATAAAAATAGATTTCATAACAACACCTTACAAAATTAAATTATCGAGTTATTTCTTTGTACGAATGCGATTCAAAAATGTTGAAAATTAATCATTTAAATCTGCGTTGACGTAAAATGGCCACAGCCTGACCGGTTTGACGCCTGTTGACATTTACTGTTTGTGTCAAGTAGGGCCTTATATACTAGGTCCACATATGCTATATAAGTTGTATGCTCGTACAGTGTACCACATAGGTATGCTTGATATCAGTGAAAAAGACAGGAGTGATCGAACACTATTTTCCTTATGCTTAAATCAAAATCATTTTTTTTGTAACTGTATACCGTGAATAGCAAAGCGTCAGAGAGAATCTTTCTCTCTTCAATTCTCCACTTTCTGCCAGATCTTGAAACATTACGTAACTCAACGCCGGGCTTTGGCTTATTCCGACCGAGAAATGAGACAAAAGCTTTCCCTCAAGTGGGAATTGAACCCATAATCATAGCATCTGCCATCAAACGGTGTGGCAGCGTATGATGACCTGAACTTAATCAAGATATACATATAAAACATTGAACATTTGTCAAATTCGTGACCTCTTGAAGGCTGTATATCTTAGTGTGCATTATTTATTATTATTATATTATTGTATATATATATATATATATATATGTATATATATTTATATATATTTGGGGTCAAAAGGTCTAACGAGTTGAGATTTTGACTACATCCATTTTGTATTAATATTACTTTTGATTATAAATTTTCTATGCAAATTTTGAAATCTGTTTCTGGGATAGAACATACTGTAATTTTTCATACCCTTTTATATCAATATACGTAAATAAAAAAAATAATTTATTAAGCCATTAGGTCACCTGGCTGTCAACAGTGGTTATAGGTTCTAATAAATAATTTTTATTTTACTGTCCAGTAAGACAAAATGCCACGTTTTACTTAGTACTCAATACCTCAAGTTAGAGCGGAAAGCAGAGAGAAAAATTCTTTATACTAAATTCTCTCTGTCTAAGCTACTATAATATATGAAACTCAAAGCGTCTGAAAAGTTAAAAATAGAATCTCCATATATTTAGCAATCGTTATATACGTAAAATATTCTTCGTAGCGGAGTGTTTTAACACTAACGTCCTTTAAGAGATTGAATGTACCTAAAGGGAAAGCGAATCTTATGATGACAAAAAAAACATTAAGTATCCAAGAGGTGCGGGTTCAAATCCGGGTACGTTTAAATTTTCGTTCTTTTTCTACAAAAAGGTGATAATATTTCATTTTTTTTTTTATAAAAACATCATGTATATTTAAATAGTGCTATATTTCGAAATACGCGAAATTCATATAAAATAGTGATTTATCTCTACGCCCTCCCTTTCAACCTGATATACGAAATGAATCCTAAAAAAAATATGAATATACTCGTAAAAAACAAAGTATAGCAAGCAAACAATTTAAATGTCTATTTTTTTTATAACATATATAAGGCACAAAGCTGTAAAGCCTTCGTCATATTTATATTGGGCGGTCGAAAAATATAAAATATAGACTATTAGTACTTTACATGGCCTCCAGATGTCTACATCTGACGTCCCTGACATTAATCAACCGAATACACCTTTAGTGGAATTTTTTCTTCAATTGTATATAGAAAAAATTAAAAAATCTTACCATAAGTCAATATTTTACTTTAGTTAATATTGAGTTTTCGAATTCATCATTAATTAATATATTTATTCCGTCAAGTGGGAATTGAACCCATCATTATAGCTTTTATAGCCAGACCCTGTTTCACTATACTTTAATAGTCTATAACATAAAAATTTTATTATTGACAACATTAGCTAGACTGTATTGGACTATAAAATACACGAAGGCTGTAACTTTTTTTTTTAATCTAGATTATGTTTTTTTTTTAAATCAGATACGTATGTAAAATAACTATACAGCTTGTTTTTAAAACAGGTTTCTATAATCGCTTTTTGTATGCACGTACTAATTCGGTAAAACAATATTAAATGCGGAAATGGTCGACTGACACTGGCGTGCAGGTTTCTAACCAGTGCACAGCCTACGCTAGTTAATTATTGGTAAAGGATTTTTTTTATATTTAAATTAAGTTTTTAATATTATATAGTCATGGGTTCGATTTCCACTCGGAGAAATTGATTATGATATGGATAAAAGCGGAATTGAACTCCGTTATTCAAATTGATGTTTCGTAAAGTATGTGGAATGTAGGGAACGAGGGACTTGACTTTCCTTCAACTGTCTTGTTATTTTTAATCTAAATAATATATATAAATAAAAAAATAGTGTTAAGATATTCCGTCTCTGCTTTTAGTATTTTAGCGACTTTGGCTATCGAGTGCTCTGACATCACTTTGTTGTAATATTGTAAAATTAAGTTTAAATTCTATTATAATTAAATATTTAAAATTAAATTTAAACCTAAACTTTAACTAACTTAAAACTAGTATTTAAATTTTTGTAAAAGTTTGCTATTGACCGATGTCTAGATATAACGGATCTCAACGCCGCGTTTTTGATAAAAATCTTTTAAAGCTTAAGTATTAAGTATAGGTAAAAATTACGCCACCTTAACAGCTTATTAATATAATATTAAAATGTCAATTCGGCCAATTGACTCCGAATGTAATATCCGCTACATAAACCAAAATCAAGGTTGTTATATCATTTTATATTTATATAAATAAAATTAATTTGTCTGTCATTTTATAAAATTTTAATTAGCTTGAAAAAATCACGGTATTTCTCTTCACGTCTCCATGTTTGTCGCTCCCGCAATATCGAGTATAAAGTATTCACTAAAGTAAATTGATACTGTGCCACAAACGTCTTATATATATATATATATATATATATATATATATATATATATATATATATATATATATATATATATATATATATATATATATATATATATATATATATATATATATATATATATATATATATATATATATATATATAATTATCGGTTTAAAGCGATTGCGGAATGATTATGCATTTTTATGAACACATTAATTATTGACTAATGTTTAATTTAATTGCCTTTAATTAACTTACAATCGTAATCGGAGGCACAATTATTATTTAACTGACTTTAAACTGGTTAAATACGTTATCTGAGTCTCTTTAGCCTACATATTAAAATATGTGTACAAACTTATTCTAAGAAAAAGGTAAATTGGTGCCTAAAGGGATTTTTTGTAATCTCTACATTAATATGACATGTATGATATTTTTGTTTATAGATATTGCAAGCTTAGATCGACAAAAACTTTTTTAACGATTTTTATTTGAGTTTTTAGTTAAAACTAATTTACAAATTTTTTTTTAACTTACTCTGTCTTATATTAGTTTATTATAAATCATTGAACGATTTCACGATGTATAAGCTGCTTACCTGTAAAATAAAAAAAAAATGTATTAGACACTATTATTAACATTATCACTAAATTGAAATAAATTCACATCATTAAGTCGAAGTCAGAATCAATTTAAACCTAAGTAATTAATGGTACAGTTACGTACAAAACGTATAACCTTGAAAATTTAACTTTCTGTACAATGGAATTTTAAAACTTTTAAAATTTATATCAAACAATGTTCTGTAATAATGTTTTTATTCATTATTATTGCATCATAATGTACTTTCATACTTAAAATACGTATAAATTAACCATTTTCAATGTATTTTGTGGACGTTACTTGTTAAGGGGCGGCTCTAAACACAGCACTTCACCTTACGGTGTTAGAAAATTTAAAAAAAGCACACCATATTATAAGCTTTAATTAATTGAGCTTTCCAAAAGTATTTAAGTCAATTATCCTATTTCGAGGACCTTTTCTATATAGCTTAGCTAGAATAGAACAAAAATGTAAACAATAAGTTCCGCTCGTAACAATAGTGAAAGGATTCTTGTATCGGAAGTTGTTATACCGCGCTTACAATAAAAAATCCTCTTACATACTAAGTCTTGTAAGGTCAACTAGTATTCATTTCATATACAGATTGTAATGTCTGATGTATTTAGTTTTAAATGTATAAATTAAAGGTGAATATTTTTTTATATTTCTATACTAATATAGTTTTGATTCTGATAGGCCATTGTAAAGAAGAAGGCTGTAGCGGTATGTTAATTCTTTCAAAGTTCTTGCGGCGGAGAGAGAGAGAGAAAGAGAGAGAGAGAGATATCTCAGACACTTGGAATCTGTCATACTATGCCATATAAACTTAAATCAAATTATTTCAATAGTAAAACTTTCTACTATCTTAAAGCATATATTCCTTCAATACGTTAGATTAAATTATAATTCATATACTGCAGTTTCACGTCAGAACTGCACACATCTAATATGCACCGTCGCATACAGTGTGAACTTAGCCTTATATTAATATGTATGATATGACTTTGTTACACTCACGATTGTCTGTATAAGGCCTTGAATGCACTATTATATGAATGTTTTTTTATGGATGTTTATGAATATTTTAAAACAATAATATACAAGTGCTCACTACTAATAAAAAAAACACAAGTTTAGTCTAATCTGATCAAAGAAATGAAAAAAAATGTATGTACATATAAATTATCTTAAACAGATTTTGAACCCGGGACTTTCGATACTAGGAGGCATAATGGATTAATATAGTATTTTTATTCACTATATATATTTAATAATACAACACAACAATATAGCCCACAACTTGATTTGTGTGGACTATAAAACGTGATCATAATCGTAATTGTAATTTTTCGGTTTTCTTAGGTATTTCAGAAAATCCCCTACGCTCTCTCCCCTACTACTCTCTACTACTCTCCCCTACGCTCGCCAAGGAAAATGCCAAATTTCAAGTAGCGTAGAAACGCTGCGTAATTTCAGTATTTTTTAGTAATTCAATAAAGGAAGTTTTGATATAATAATAACATATATATTACAATTATTTCATTTTGTGTGTCGCTACCTTTAAGTACTATGTGAAGACACTGCATTGGCATATACTTGTAAGTACAGTAATAGTACGCAAGTATATGTTAAAATTATAATTTTTAAGAGTTAAATTTAATACAATTAAAAAAAAACAATACATGTGGCTGACTGTACGAAACGGTTACGAGTTCAATTTCTAGGTAAAGAAATGTTTCAATTTTTTTGTTTGATTTTATATAAAGAAACGTTGGATTCTGTCAATTGAAATGAAGTATTTTAAAAATTGGTAAAAATTAAGGCTATCTTTCCCTACGTAAAAGTACATCGTCTGACTGTAACCACGATACTTGTAACTTCAATTTCAGTTATTGCTTCGGGGTAATGACTTAGTCCTATTTCAGGCGTCAGTCAGTCGTCAGTTACGTCTTACTAGAAAGGAGAAATAAAATAATTGTATGATTATGATTTGAAAAATCCATTGTTAAATGATATTCAAAGGAGCCACTGTAGAGTTTCCCGACGGCCCTTCACAGTAGAACCTGCTTTACGTCCGGAGCTGGTGGTAGCTTCCGTAGGAATACCACAACTCATACTTCCATGTAAATTGACAATTTAAAAGTGCTTGTAATGGCCTAATTGAATAAAGAATATTTCGATTTTGATTGATTTAATTTGATTTTAATTAAGTATTACCATTCCCCTAACGGGATTCGAACCTAGAATTATAACGTGTACTCATATATTATGCTGTCAATATGATTTATATTTTCAATACAATTTTGAAAAATGTTAAGAAAGAGGTCATTGCTCTGGGACCTCCATAAAGTCCAATCTTTTGGGATCGCTTACAAAATATTTACACTATACGATATATTAATTATATATACATTATATAATATTTTTCTCCACTTTTCTTTTTAAGAATACATTTAAGTTTGCTTGCCTGTGATATACGCTTAAAGTTTTTTTTGTAGAATTTTAAATTATTATGGGAGTTTTATGAGATTTTCACTAATAATATAGTGATACAAGATATATATATATATATATATATATATATATATATATATATATATATATATATATATATATATATATATATATATATATATATATATATATATATATATATATATGCGAGTGAAATCGCAAGCAAACATTAGCAAAGTAAAATTAAACCTGTTAAAAATTGGAAAAAAGTAAGATTTTTTAGATATTTAGTAATCTTATTTGAAATGTATGTAATTCGATATTTAAAACACATTTTTATATATAAATTTAATTCATATTTTTTTTATTTAATACATTTTGGAAAATGTAATTTTTATAAGCCATAAGTCAAATAAATCGTATCGCCATCGTCATGTTAGAACGGAACGTAACGGACATTTGTATAAGTTTTTTACGTTTTACTTTACATATGAAAAGGGTACAGTACTACTTTGTGTTATTGAACGTACTTGGGTGGCCTCCTTAAATATATATATATATATATATATATATATATATATATATATATATATATATATATATATATATATATATATATATATATATATATATATATATATATATATATATATATATATATATATATATATATATATATATATATATATATATATATATATATATATATATATATATATATATATATATATATATATAAAGCTTTGTCCCGCATATAGAAAAGTAGGCAGAGTGAACCTAGTGTAAATTCGATTACCGGTTAAGTACAAAACTCGCAACACTTTATTTACGTATTATACTGGAACTGGAACTGTACTGACATTATATAGCAGTACTATTGTAAGTAGTGTACCAAAATCAACTTGTTGTTTTTCAAAGAGTATATTTTAATATTATTGAGAGCGAAGCGAACGGGTGCCAACAAGCGGAGCGAGCGAAGAGCAATGCTAGCTTGTGTACCACACAAATAAAAGATAGTACAGAACGAGAAATTGAATCCCGTTAAACAAACGTCCTTGAAATATTAGAAGTGGTCAGTGGGTCACTTCAAAGTGATTTTACATGAGGGAGTGTTAATTAAGCTTATATAGGCTTCTTTTAGGCTTCACGCATTCTATTCCGCACATATTAAGGCAACTTAGTGTCAAGACTCTCTGTGTCTCACTATACGTCGATAATAATCTCCAGCTTCACGCGATATCCTGCATACAGCATAATAAATAACGAGAGGGACTAGTATTAAAACACTCTGTTATTCTTTTTTTCAAAGCAGCGAATGGTAAATAGTAAATTACACACTGTCAAATATAAAAATTTGATCAAGACTGATCAGTTGATTGATTGTCAATTGGCATAGTAGTAACTGCTTCAATTTGGGTCAGATTAATTGGTGGCTGTTTTCAAAAAGTTAATAATAAATATTTGCCAGTTATATGTGAAATTGACGTAGGAACTAAAAAGATATAAATATCGAGTGTTGTGACGTCTAATATTTACCCGAACAAACGTGAATTTTAAATATATTTTACCGTTACCGTCTTGTCTATATTTGTTTTTTTTTTTGTTCACTTTTTGTTAATTTGCCACTGCATTCCACATAATATTGCTATATTATAATAGAGATATAGAACACAGAGTCGAGACTCTCCGTTCTATGAGCTCGAGATATTTACTAAAGAGTATTACATGGTTAATTTTTACTATAACAATTAATAAAATCTATAAAAATCAAAAAAAAAAGTTTTAAAATTCAATTAAACATATATTTATTCTATATATCAACCGTAATCCGTATTAAAATTGATGATAAGAAAGCAAAATAATTATAAAAAGGTACAGACCTAGCGTATGTAGTGTTAAATATAATATATCATTAAATAAAAAAAAAAGAAATAAAAATAATTTAGCGTGAAATGGAGTGTCTTAACACTAGCTTTCTCGAGTCTACGGTTCTCTCTGCTTTCACTACGGGATAAAGAGTAAAATACAAAAAAAAAGATTCCCGAGAATCATTATCTCGTTTCCAGTTACAGCAAAATATGTTATTTGATACAATATTCTAAGCAATGTGACTTCATAAATTCTCATACACCAACATTATGAATATGTAAATATAATCACACGACGGTTCTTAAGACAAAGTACGCGACTTAAGCTTCATAGAGTATTAAAGCTACTTTGTGCCGTTTCTGTCTCATATATTTTAAAACTAAAATATTCATCAATCTTTGTATATAATACTAGCTTTCCACTCGTGGCTTCGCATGGATGATATTTGATTTACATATTAGATATATTTTCGTCATAAAAAGCTTCTTAAAAAAAGCTAAAAATCTTGTATACGTTATTTTTATTAATTAATACTTCTATCATTATTTTCGTCTTATTTAATCATTAATGGTTAACGCTTAATACTTCTAACAAGCTAGGCAAAGATAACGTAGTGCTAAGACACTCTGCTCTCTATTTTACGTGTAATATCTCGGAAATCGGACAAAAAATTAAAAACAGAGTGTTGCAACTTTACATTCCCTCAGCCTATCCTGCTATAAACGGGATATAGCTTAAGCTCGACCATATCCAGTACCTATAACGTATAGCAAGTATTGCTCTACACGTTTCGTATGCGCCACAAAAATCTCTTCAACCGTAACCAAATCTATTTACAAATCACATTCAATATTGTATATTACAATCGACATCGATTTGGCATTACACTATTCAATCTATCACAATATTGTAGGTATAATGTATATAGTAATTCTAGCTTTACAAATCTTGAAGCCTTTGTGGCGATGTACAGCTTGTTACTCAACACGCAAGCCTTGTGTACTCAGACACTCGATTTTTAAACGTTTTTTTTCTATTTCTCCGCTTTCTGGTATTATCTTGAAATTTAGTGGAAAATAGAGAACAGAATATTTTAATATTAGAGTCTAGTTAAGATTCTATCGTATCGTTGTTTTTAAAAGTGTTTTTAATTATTATTAAAAAGTGTTTTTAGAAACATACTTAAAATATTATAATAAATAAAGCATATTAAAAAGTGTTATTAGAAACATACTTAAAATATTATATGTTTTTCTAATAGTACCACTGTACTTTTCTCTACTTTTCTCCATTTTTAAAAGCCTAACTCTACCAATTCTGATATCAGAAAGAAAAGAAAAAAAAATATCAAGTTAAGTATAGCCGTAGTACTCATATCAAGAAAAGTGACAACCAAACCAACAACCATCACTTATACAAATACATTACAACTTACGGCATTATTTTCAAAATTTACACTCAAAATTAGACCTTATTCCTTTCTAATAGACACTACAATACATAAATCAATGATTTGATATATGATTTTATGTCATGTCGCCTTCCGAATGCCATGATGTAGTAACGACTTGCCTAACACTGTCTGTTAAGGGTATGCAATTGGTTTCGTAATGCAGTAGCCTTTATTACAGCTGTCCAAACGAAACTATTAACTGTAACCGACTCTATGTATTTAACCTAGTTTAAAATGATAGAGATATTGACGCCTTTATCATTTATAGCAAGTTAGATAGTCTAGTCTAGTGTCTAAATACTCCGTTTTCCATTTTTCATCTGAATTCAAGATATAGCGTATTGATTGGCGGAAATAAACGCCGTGATTTGAAATTGTAGAGATTCTCTTTTAGTTCAATGCATCTGATTTAGGTAGTAGTATAGGTAGAGATAATGTAGAGTTAACACATTTATTTGTGAATCCGATTTATTTCAGAGACTTTTTCATAGCAAAAAAGGATAAATTTGACCTGTACATTCTTTTCTCATATGGAAAAGTTTAGAAAAATCTCTTCAGTATAATAAAACTTAAATAGAGTCTCATGATGTTATAGCAATAAACTCTGAATATGTGCAAATGGAAATATTGTTATAGTTTAATATTTAAAGTAGAGCAAGTGATAAAAGTGAACTTCGTAAAATAGATGTTACTTAATTGTATTTAGTTTTCTTAAATCTAGGTCATATTTCAGTCTATTCTAAGCTAAGTTATTCCTGAAATTTACAAATATCGATAGGCTAATTTTAATATTTTAATTTGGACTTAAAATCTAGATCTGTCCCATTTCAATTGGACTGTTTATGTAAATTTAAAACTGATTTTAATTTTTTTATATTAGGTGGAAGTGTAAAGTGAAGTGAAAAGTGAAAGTAGAGAGTGCCTAGTGTTAAGATACTTTTCACTCGAATCCCTGAGTATTTTGAGAAGTGTATCTAATTAATTTATATATTAAGTTTTAGCTTCAATATATGTGCCATATATAACAGGATAGGCAGGAAGCTAGAGTTAAGATACTAGATCCTTGGTATTACTTTATTAGAGAAGATATAGGTAAGAAGGCACTACCATCGTATCTACAATTAGACACTATGCCACTACGCCACGATAGCCTCTACGCATATATTAGCGAAAAGTCATGATTTCTAACATTATATGACATAGCTCAATTAATTTAGTTACACTGACACTTAACGTTCAAGATCAACAAGATATATCTAAAGTGGTCCATTTATAAGAATCTCACGCTTGTAACAAACATACGCCATTTATTGTAAACCGTTGTATTTTAATAGTTTTTGTTTCTATGAAATATATGTTTGCCTGTACTTGTAAATTATTTATAGAACTTATGTTAGCTCAGTAAGACTATATGTAATGAAAGTAAGGGGCTATGAGTTCTATTCCCACTAGAAGGAACGGTTATATAGAAATTAAATTTAGTGAGGCATTAGGCTAAGGGCTAAGTCTCACTCACAATATATAAAACGGAGTGTTTAAACACTATACACGAGTGATTATGAAGAAAAATAGAAATTAATTTACGATATCTTCACTATTGGTTACAACGGGTCAATGTATTCGATTTGTTACATGGCCACGCGTATTCATTGCGTATAGTGGCCACAGCTTCTATAAGTAAACAGTTTTCGAATGTTATGTCACTCGAATAAATTTGCATAATAATATTTCGGCTATAATATATATGTAGCTAGTAGTGCTAAAAATATGACATATATATATATATATATATATATATATATATATATATATATATATATATATATATATATATATATATATATATATATATATATATATATATATATATATATATATATATATATATATGAGATATTTATTAAAAAATATATGTTTAAAGTATATAAAATTTAATAACATAGATAGAATTAATAAGTAATCTAAGTAATTTTTTCTCAACTCATGCATTACGTATATTGAATATTGATATTATGTTGCATGTCTTATTATATCTTGACACAGCGGGAAAAAGAAATACGTTGACAGGGATGCTAACAATATAAATAAGTTGTAACGATCCTATAAGAATTACGACGTAGCTGGATGTGAAAGTATAGCTTAGTAGTCAGAGCGTTTGGACGGTTGCAAGATGCCCGGGTTCGAATACTGCTGCGTCTTATATATATATATATATATATATATATATATATATATATATATATATATATATATATATATATATATATATATATATATATATATATATATAGCGGTTATTTTAATATTACAAATTTTATATTTTATATTTTAGAATAGATAAGAGTAACCTTCCGTTACATATTAATGATATCCAGTTTTAAAGAAAAAACTTGTTTCTAATGCATTGCAAATTTATTATTTTTATGGTTATTTTATTCTCATATATGTATATATATATATATATATATATATATATATATATATATATATAT
The DNA here is from genome assembly GCA_037127375.1 of Dione juno. Classification (NCBI taxonomy): domain Eukaryota; kingdom Metazoa; phylum Arthropoda; class Insecta; order Lepidoptera; family Nymphalidae; genus Dione; species Dione juno. The sequence goes on along the minus strand of JAXRJS010000038.1, from coordinate 712,795 downwards.
ATATATATATATATTATATGTAACATATCGAAATGAACGCAATTCAGTTTATTTAAGCGGTGAAGCTGCCAGCGGTTTGCTAGTATTTAAATACAATTTTTGTCTTTTGAACCGTGAAATCCATTCCATGTCCATGAGACTATAAGAAATCGATAAAATATTCGTCAGGTCCATTTGTTATTTAACTATTTTCATTATACTTATATATTTTTTCCTTTTAAAATTTACCATACAGACACTTTTTTATTGTTTTATTATATAGAGTGTTTAATATAACTTAGTAGCTTAGTTAAGTAGTTATCTTATGCACATGTTAATACCATATTGTAACTGGGGCATTAAAAATTGTGAAGCGTATCCGTTAACTTTCAAATACTTTCTTTTCATGGTACACAATGAGTCAATTGTAAAACACGACACGAAGCGAGAGTACAATATTTGAAAAAAAATTAAGAAATTATAATTTGCAGAGGACGTTGTGGCAAAGTGGGACAACGTCTGAGCAAGGGTTTGATATCCATAACAAACTTTTCTTCAAAAGCTTGAAGCTCAAAAGCTTAAATTTTCATTTAGGATTTTTTTTTAAATTTTTTTCTGCATATAGCAGGGTACCGGCAGGTTGACAGAGGGAACTTAGTGTTAAGACACTCCGTTCTCAACTTTCAACATTGTATTATGGCAAATTTTACTTCATATTTACAGTTTGTTTTATTTCAATCAGTTCATAAATAGTAATAATTTATTTATTTCATTATAATACTTTAACGATGAAACTATAAGTTAATTGTTTTATTATTATATGAAAGTGGCAAAAATTTTACATTTACTTTCTCTCCTTTACTATTCAACTATTTTTTTCTTTACTTTTTTTTACTTTTACTTACTTTTACATAAAAACATAAAAAGACACCTGCTCTACCTACACTGTCTTATAAAGATATAAACAATATATACATACAATATAAACAATATATATATATAAATATTTATATATATATATATATATATATATATATATATATATATATATATATATATATATATATATATATATATATATATATATATATATATATATATATACATACAATATAAACAATATATATATATAAATATTTAAACAAAATTTTGTTTAAACTTGGTCCACAAATTATACTACACAAATTTGTATTTGCACGAATTGTTTAAGTAAGCACGTTCGTCCTTACAGCGCGGCCTTGCGCGCTTTCGACATCATTTGCTAGTTAATTTACAACAGACGGACTATACACTCTTGAATAAAGCTACAAAATTTTTATATTAGTCATTAACTTAGGAATTTATAAAAAAAAGCTGTAAATACGTCTGACAATAAAAAATATACTATATAAAACTTTTTCTTTAAATTTAAATATAAATATCTTACGGCAAAAAATTGAAAATAATTCATTTCCCCTAGTGAGAATTGAACACACAACAATCAAAAGGTCTACCACTACGCCACGATAGCAGAGAACATATAGATTAGCGATCCGTTCACAGTTTCACCCGATTAATTGTTTTTTTTATATCAATTTCTAAAACCTTACTTATTATATATATATATATATATATATATATATATATATATATATATATATATATATATATATATATATATATATATATATATATATATATATATATATATATATATATATATATATATATATATATATATGTATATATATATATATATATATATATAAAACATGATAATTTGACACAATTTTGATGACTTTTCATAGTATTCTATGTAAGTATATAACTTTTCAAATCATATTTTATACTGATTCTGAATTTGATATTATGGTAATTTCAATATAGATTAGTTAAGCTAGATACTTCAAAACACTTTTATCTCTAACCTAACAGCCGAATTGGTAGAGTCAACCTAGTAAACGAATTTAAATTAACGAATATTTTATTTGTTTTTCAGAATTACAAAACCTATTGACTTTTGTTCTGTCTCTATATGTATATAAATAATAAAAAAACCTTACAATTTGTACTTTCAATCGACGGCCGTGACTTTTTAGTGTATTCAACCAACTCATGTATCTTGTTCACAAAACGTTGATATTTTAAAAGATTTATTATTTTCACTGGTACTGGAAACAAGTAATACGAGTATAGTGCCTGAATTCCACAGTATTTGAAGTAAAGTTAGGTTCCTGCTTAAATTCGAGATATAGCATTGTTGATTGGTGGAGCTCAACCCCATATTTTGTCGTTTCCATGGATAATAATTTTTGCCTCAAGTTGAAATCGAACCCCATCGAATCGAATCGATTGAACCGTTGAAATATTAAAACATCCTATAATGCCACTACGACCGTAATAATTAATATAATAAGAACAATTCAATAATCATAAGAAATAAAAATCCAATTTATCCTCATAGAGCGTACCAGTAGCTGTATTTTAATTAAGAAATATAGAGGTATATATACGTATTTATAAACATATATATCTATTGATAAGCTTGACATATTTTCAATTGAATATACGATGTAATAAAACTTAATTCATACAAGCACATATATTATTATATATGTACATATATTATGATTATTTGAATTTAATATGCACATGTTTCTATGAGGAATAATTCTCTAATATACTTGTGTCTGTTTGTTTTTCTTTTAAGTTTTATATATTTTAGATTTTCCTAATATAACATGCATAATGTATGTGCTACTGGTTTAAAAAAAACTGTCGTTAAAATTATACCTATAATTTAAACTAAAACTAAAATACCTTGAATAAATTTAAATACCATTTATATTTTTTTGTTTTTGATTTTTTATTAAAAATCATTAACTTAGCGGAGAAATCACGTAACAAACATACATTCGTCTATAGAAATTAAGGCACGTTGAGAGGATGAGTGATGATAGAATAGTTAAAAAGATAAATGATGCAAGAGGAATGAAAAGTAAAGATAGGACATAGTTAACCTCCGAGAAGACAATATCAATGATTCATAGAAGATTATGTAAAAGCAAACCCTACTCCTCACAGAAGTGTATCATAGTGGATGACCCAGAAGAGGTATGCAGGGACCATGGGGTTTGTGCTCTATACTCTCTGGCTGACGCCTCTAAGGACCACAAAGTACTTTTAATTCTATATTTCTAAAATGCAATTCCAAACAATACGAAAAAGAGATTCATAAATGAGCAAATATAATAAGTAAAACAAAACAAACGGAAAATGTATTCAGTATTTTTATTAGCAGTCACAATTAAGGTAAATAGATTATTCAGGCGGCTGAATCTTGATCAAATCACACAATTTCTTACTTATTTCTTTTTTGTCTTCACGCATTATCCCGCATGGCATATAGATTTCGATGTTATACCCAAATTGAAAATAATGTGCCAAATATAGCAAAGTAGCGGAATTCAACGCCGCGCTATGTTTACCAAAGCGTAAAAGTTCAAATATTTCATTAACGATAATTTTTTTTTCAAAATATTCTCATATAACATGCATATGTCATGTGTATAATTAACAAAGTGAAACTTTTTTAAATTGCTTGAAACGGGAATCAAAAACGCGATGTCACAGTATCGTCCTAAATCTATTCCACACATTGTATATATATTACTACACTACTCTAGATTCTCTATTATGTGACAGTTTCTTAAGGAAATCAATTTTTTTATTTATTTTACATCACAGTATACAGAAGTGTGGAAATTTTTCACGTAACTAGTGTATTGTGTACTTTTTTGTTTCACTTGTTGTATGACATAATAATATTCTTCATATATATATATATATATATATATATATATATATATATATATATATATATATATATATATATATATATATATATATATATATATATATATATATATGTATAAGCGCAGTGTGGAGAAAGGATAAACAGTCGTGGTTAGCGTTAATACACATTTCATAGGGACTTTGATTGCGTGAGTAGCGGGCTAACGGAGAGAACGGAGTGCCAATCGCTATGGTCCCTACATACCTCTTTCACCGTGACCACTGTCATAAACCTCTTCATACATTCCTCCGGTGGATCCTCATGCCTTTTCATTATCTTGGATACTCCGAGTCGAGGTCTCAGAGGTTTTTAAGAACTAAAATATAATGATATCTATCTAAATAGTTTAATATTAGGCTGCCGTTGTGCTGAGCGGCATAGCGTCTAACTATGCGACAGTAATTTAGCTATTTAGGAATAGGGTATTTGGCAGTGTCAGAATTTCAAAACAAAAATTTTGTTTATTGGGAAATTTTACTATTATACACAATTCCTTTCATGCTCGATGACATAATGCGTACTACAAGGCCATATCATAACACTAACAAGGCTTTCTATAATATTTCTTAACGGCTTTAATTACTTATTTAACTTAAAATATTGCATGAAATATTTTTTTTACAATTTAGAGTTATTATATTTGTAATATTTCAGCCCTTTTACAGCACCTTACCCTGTTTATAGCAGAAAAGACAGAGAGAATGTAGTGTCAAGATACTTCTTATAGTACCTTGAAATGGGGGTTTACCTAGTGTGGAGTGGCGGAACTCTACGTCGCTTTTCGTCTTACCAGTGTGAGTTAAATTTGAAGATAATAGCCACTTTTCATATTTATACCTAGCGGTTAAGCATTCGGTATAATAATTTAAAATCGTTTTTTTAGTTATAATAAATATACATGCGTAATATATATATATATATATATATATATATATATATATATATATATATATATATATATATATATATATATATATATATATATATTAGTATAGTAAAACATTATTCAACAGTGGGTCAAATTTAACATATGTACGCAAGCAGTTATTATAAGTAATTAAATGAAATCATTTCTTGCACGCGAATCCTATAAAATCGAGATATCGAATCGAATGGAGTTTTTTTAAATGTAATTAGTATTGAAAATTGGCCTTGTCTTGCGAGCTTAAACTAAACTGTTAATTGCAAGCATATTATATTTTTGTTTATATGTTTTCACTTAGTATATTTTCTCTTTTTTGATGAAGCATTTAAGCAATTTGTGAAACTTGTATATTCTTAGTATATTATATTTTTAGTATAATATAACATAATATTATAATATTAATTTATTAATTCCTTCCAAAAGGCTAAAAAAAAAGTGTTAAAGATTTAAGTTTCTCGTTTTATACGCGATCGTCGTGACTTCAAATGTTACCACTAGAAATGATATATCTTAATTTTCCTAGTCAAAAAATTTCCATCGAAAAAATCTACTGTATGTTTAACTATATGCGAAGTAATGAAACAAACTTAAAAAAAATATCAGTATAAAAGCACTTTTATCAGGAGTTCCTCGCTCTTCTACAACATGATATATTTATAGAAAAAAATATTAACTTCTACAATTTATACGTATATAAAAATTAAATAATTGTATAACGTATGTAATGTTATACAAAATGCTAAAATATTCCCAAATAGCTGAAATGTAGAGAAGGGAGTGATTGAGATGAGATGAGATTTATCACTAAGATTTTTATTCCAACTCTACAGTAAAATAATAGAGCAAGTGCAAGATCTTTTATATAATAGAGCAAGTGAAATAACAAGAATTTCTAGCCCAAGATTAGCTAGAAAATGTAGGATATATTTAATGATAGAAATACCGTTGTACGACAGATAGTACCAGGATTCTAACGGCAATGTTACTGAACTATTTCAATATCGTGTAACTGTTGTTCCAGTTAACCTTAATGGTCCATATCTTGGCATTATAAATCTTAAATGTAGAGTCTTGGTTGCTAGGCTTGGTCATGCTATTCACACTACTTTACACTATATCTTTACGCTTGTATATTGACTTTTAGTAGTTAAGGGAAAGAATTAGACGATGCTTGAAGCCGTATGCTCTATTTTAACAGCTTATCCAATAATTATTGATATATTACTTAAATATACCTCTATACTTAAATATACCTCTAATTTATCATTTTAAATTTTATTGTATATTTTTTTGTTTATTCATATTCAAATAAAATAATAGTTATCTTTATAATTTCTTTGAACCCGGATCTTTTCATACGCAATACTTTGTTCTTAAATTATTTGCATCGAGTACATTCTTTCACATACATTCGTCGAAATCACTGGACGAATCTAAGATAATTATTCTGACAGTTTTTTTTTTACATTTGTATTTTTTTTTCATTAATAGATATATTAGTGATAGCTAATAAACCTAGAAATTTGTTCGTATTTTTTAATGTTTTAATTTTTTTTAATTAATTAATTAATTTATTTATTTATTTATACATAATTTAAAAATTAAATATTAAAATTTCATAAAATAATATATATCTAGAATATTATTGAAAAAATATTGTTTTTAATATTGAATTTCCGAAAAGACATTATATTCTACTAGGTTATCGTCGTTTTAACTTATAATATAATATATAGAAAACTCGTAAAACTCAATACATAAGGTTAAGAAAATAACTGTTTATGCATATGTATGTATGTGAAACAACGGATACTATTTCGTAATTTAAATATAGAGCTTGTTAAAATGCAATTCGGTTAAGGTCGGCATCTAAGCAGTACTTCAAAATTTTTTAAATTAAGGTTATTTCTAGAAATGTAATTAGTTAACAGGTTTAATGAACAATTAAATCACATATCAACAATTTACAAATATGGAACGAAGTTAATTATTATTATATATAACATTATTCATTTTAAATTAAATTTTATTATAAAATAATAATTATCGAAGAGATTATTATTAATAAGTGATATATATTCAATTTTACATATATGTATATATAATGTAGTAATAATTTATAATATGATTCAAACATAATAGGAATTATTTATTAAGAAAAAAAAAAGAATATTATTCATTTTATAATATAAGATAGCTTGACATAAATGACTTTAAGATTTTTCCCATATGTAGCAGGGTAAACCGAGGAAATTTAGAGCTAAGACACTATGTTCCATGCTTTCAACTTAATTTTTGAAACTGTACATGTTATGTGGCGGGACTCAACATCCTGCTTTGTCTCCTCACAAACAACAAGGAAATGAAATACATTCCCTCTAATAGAAATCGAATCCCTAATGGAAGTGAAATGGAAGCCATTATGTTAATAAATTTAAAACATTAAAAACTCTTAATTGTAATTTAAATACGAAATAAACCACAAATAGTATCATAAAAACCGTTGTACACCGCATTCAGTCGTTAAACATACATAAAGTAGAGATTGAGATACAACTAAAATATAACGGTTAATCGCTTATTAGATGGCAAATGATATTATTAATTTAATATAGTTAATAATGAATCTATAATTTTAGAGTAGATGTATGAGTAGAGTAAATGCTGTAAGTACAAAACCTATTCTTACATTTGGTTGCTCTATTAATATAAAATGCCTTTGATGACTCTATGTTCCAGCAAATAATAAGAATATTATATACTATCAGCCTATTATACTAAATACTAAAAATGTATGTTTAAAGATAAAAATAATTGTTATTATAATATTTCATATGAAATGTTATTATATGAAATATTTACGATTTGTATATGTAACAAAGAACTCTTCGAATTAATAAAACTTGATCGGTAAATGATTAAGTCAATTTATATTGTACATTGCTGTTCATGCATATAATATTATATATATTATTATTTAAACATGTTTATTATTATATATATTATTTTCTGTTACTATGTGACTGATAGACACCGTATAGCCGTAATTACATAGCAAACAAACCTGAAATTTAGCTTGTGTCCTTGTTGAGTGTAGGGGAGCCCTAAGAGATAATTTCCAACAACTAATTTCTAAAAAAATCAAGGGAAACGGCCTATTTCGCTTTATAGTGCACACATGAAATTAGAGGCTCATATATTAATATAACAATTAAATCAATTCAATATCATTAAAATATAGAGTCAATGAAGAATAGTTCAAATTTTTAATAATACATTTCATAAAAATTATAATAATACATTTCGTATATGTCCATAAGCAATTTGGTCACGAATCTGATGCACGATATATCATAGAATTTTTATTGCTTTATTTTATGTTGTTCGATACGCTATGGGTGGTCTCCACTAAACGTTTTCACCAAAACTTGTTAATTCTGTTTCTTTTTATTACAATATGATCATTTTTCTTATTTCCAACAGTTTTGCAGTAGTATCAAATATATTAGTATAAAAACTAGGTGTATTAAGTTATAACAGGCCATCGTGGCGCAGTGGGTCAGCGTCTGACTGTAAGAGTCATACTGAATTTGATCCCTACTCGAGGCCATGAAATGTTTTTGTATTTCTTCGCTCTGATAATATAAAATATGGCAGTATGATCTACCTTTCTTCACGCCAAATATCTTAAATTTGTCCGAAAAGTGAGTATGGAATACATTTCAAATGCACCTTGACAACGTTGTAGGTATTATATTTTATTTGTTAATAAATATGTAGTAAATGAATTCTTCTGAAGCGTACAGTCAAAATAGTATAGTAATAATAACAACTTCTGTATAAATATTTCGATTAGTAAATTAAATTATTAATTAAGATATTTTTAAAATGATAACCTTTTTTAAAATTTTAAATATCGACTGTTACTTTTTATTTAAAAATTAAACGTAAATTATATATTGCTTATTTTCTTTATAATAACAAATAAAAATGTACAAATATTGTTTCTTATGCTTTGCTCATACGAAATATCAAGGTGACACTTCAAACTTAAAATAAACATCTAAATATAGCCATCTTGTACAAGTTTGTATATGCTTAAATGAAATGATCACTTGTGAGTTCGAATCTCACTTATTAAAGATATATATTTTATTATTTTTTTTAATTAATAATTTCTCAGTATTGCTAGAAAAAGTTTGAGTCTCGTTATCCAATTATATGTTCCCGAATACGAATAACAAATCAATCAATATTATATCTAAAATATATGTAAATATTAGGTACATGTAATACTTATTATCCTAATGTCATTTCAAATGTAAAATAAAAAAAATGTATAAAATCATTCAAAAGGTTAGATTAAAACAATAACAATACATTAACTCTGTCTTTTCTCTATTAGTATAAGCAAAAACGGTCGTTATATAGCATACAATACGGAATAAATTAGCATAAAGACACTCTCGCGATTTCTACGGCACTTTCTCTTAGTGAAACTATGTTTGAACCATTGTACGGTATTTGCTACGTAAATAACAGATTTCGAATTTTTAATATCACCAAGAAATAGATTTATTACGGTATATTTATATCTCTACATAATATATACCCTATACAATACATACCGCGTGAAGAAAAGACTTCAACGCGCGACAAAGGATCGTATCGATGCTACATAATATAATTTGCAACTACAGATTTTTAATTTTAACTACAATATTCTTATTTTATGTTGACAAATTGTATTTTGAAAATTATTTGTTATAAAGTAACTCATTAAAATAGAAAGTTCTGATTTTTATTAATTTGAAATATAATTGAGTTATTCAATTATAAATTCGAAATTTATTATAAATTCGAAAACTATCATTAATTTTACCATATTTCATTACATCCTCATTATCATTAATATTGTGATTGCGACAATAATAATTAACCATATGGTATTTTAATGCGTTGTTAAATTTTTAAATAATATTTTGACATTAAAATTACAAGACCAAAAATTTTATAAATAGGTGAAACTTGTTTCTTTAACATTACATTTTTCCATTTATTTTACAAAAAATATATATTTTTAATTAGTAAACGACTGTATGAAATATACTATTATTTTTACATATTATTACTCTAAAATATTAAAAAAGCTCACCATATTTATATCCTGATAACACAAAATACTGCACAACCACTAACAATAATGTACTACACAGAACACGAGAGAACAGTTCACTTCATATATAATAACTTAAATCTATATATAACATGTCTGTCCTGTCGTCTGTCACGTTAGAGAGACGGTTGTGGACTGGACCGAAAGTGTGGTTCGATTTACCGATTCCAAAGGTGTGCGCTTGCGCACCAAACCTAACTGTCTTGATACTTTGCTTGGAATGCTAATATAATAAAAATGAAAGTGATTTTTAGTTACGAATTTACAACAAATGAATATGTCTAATTATATTTTAATTTGTTGGTATAAGTGGTTCCGGGGTTATTACTAAAGTTTTGTTTTGAGTGAAACTTTTATAATAGCTCTTGTATTTTAAACACAAATATTAAATATATTATTAATTATTCATAACGACGATGGTTATAAAATTTTCAGTTAATATGCGTCAATTTGGTATTTACATAAATCTTAAGTGAGTAAAGTTAATTTCAAAGTTTCAAGTCCTTTAAGTTATATATCTCCAAAAACTTTGAACTTTATTCGCTGTGAATAGGAAATGTTTGAACATTTTAGACTTATATTAAAATCACTTATTCTTTGTGAATTTTTAAGACGTAATTTTAATAAATGTTTTTAATGCGTATACATATTATATTAAAATATCATATAGAATGTAGTGATCAAACTGGTGTACTTTTTTCGTTTAACGTTTTCTAATGTAGATATTAAATGGTATACCATAACTTAAACAAATGTTACATATATTTAAAAATAATTAAATTCGCTTACAAATTTTTGAAATTCAATTTAATGAACGAATAAGCTGTGGTAAAGTACCAAGACTATTCAACATGGAGATATCATAAACTTTTTGTCAAACTTAAAATTTTTACGCACGTTTCCTTTCACCCTGTATGAATGTCGCCGTGTGTGTGATTGAGAGGGTTGCAAGACTTACTCTGTCATACACAACATTATTATCCACTTCCTGATTTTTATACTTATTACAATTGGTACTAAAATGAAATAAACTGATAAAGCTAAGGTAGAGTTGAGTTATATAAAAATGACAGCAAACTGTCAAGTAGTAATCAATGAATTGAAAGTTTTGAACTATGTAGAGACATGGAGTTCAATTTAAAAAAAAATAAGTTATTATTGTATACAGTCGATTACATAACATATAGGAAAATGATTTGCTTCATCAGGGAATAGTTTCTTTCTTGTAATTTGCTAGATGCTGTATACATTTATTTGACATTATTAAAGTACGTATATTAAGAGCGTATATTAAAATGCAGTATTTTCAAATGTTTTATAGTTATACTGATATTAATTTGAAGTATATGAATACATACATAAAAAGGTACTAGGTAAAAATAAAGGTATTATTAAAAGATTACTAGTTAGAATGAGTTTTTGATATTTTATATTCTAGTCCATTTTAAAAATAACTTCGATAATTGTCAAATCTCTTAGGTTTCCGTATAGTAGTATCTACTATTCAGATAATCGGGAATCGGCAATATTTAAAACAAAATGAAAGATTTATATCAAGCCGATTGTAATAACTGCATAGAGTACATATCTACATTACGAAACAATTTAATTCTATTGAGAGAGAAAGTTGAATGACATATATTATTATGAAAATAATAGAAGCCATCGTGACGTAGGAGACTAGTGTCTATATATGAGCGTATTAATAAGATAGAGGTTGGTTCTTAGGTTCGAATCCCACTTGGGAATAAAATGTTAATTATATATATTTTTATAGTAGTATTAAAATAAAGAACATTGAGTCTCTACCACTTATATTGTTATGAAATATCTTAGAATCGGGTAGTAAAATCAGAATTGACTAGCTGCTTACTGTATATGGAACATGCGTAAAAAAAACAATAAGAAAAACCCTGACTCTACTAAGTATTGAATATACTCTACAATTCTTTAGATATTTTTATCATTTTTACTTGTCCATACAAAGTGAGATACTTATTATTGTTTAAGCATTTTCATGAATCGTAGAACCCAAAGTCTTACTTGGTTTTAAAATTGTAAAAATCTTATTTTTCAATGTCTTGAGAATTAAAAAGATGTATGTTAAGTCCAGTAACATATTTTTGTTGACTATATATATTTATCTCTCTACCTACAAAAATATATAATTCTATTTTTCTGTTATGAAGGCATTAGTTTGCTTTTCTTTTGTAGTTTTATTAAGACTGTTCATCCAATAGACATTTTATAATGTGATATTTAGTAAATTACTAAACATCTGGTTACCAGCGACCGCTGCTACGACATTATAAACCGGTTAATTTGAGGCCAGTCCGAGCGAATATTGTACACTAGGTGTTGCCCTCGAATTCGTCTAAATATAGAATTATCGATGTTATTACTCATTTTATATAGTCTAAGATTACTTTTATGTGAATCACATGTTTGAAAATATGGCAAATCGATTTAATGTATGCCTATTTAGAGTAAGCAGAGCGTGGGTAGAGATCTTTTTTATTTATTTCACAGGTTTGTCTTATTTTTAGAAGAACTGAGTGAGAGATGAACTACCTTTTTTATAGCTAGAAATTAATTTTTTTTATCAATTTTCATTTACACACAGATATACACTGTTTTTCGATGATATATATATATATATATATATATATATATATATATATATATATATATATATATATATATATATATATATATATATATATATATATATATATATATATATATATATACATACATATATATATGATTTGTAAGTGGAAATCTAATTAGCTAATATATGTCTTAATCATATGTATTTTTAAACGCTGTTTGTTCTTCTTAATAGTCAATATTAATAAAAAAAAAACTTACTAATATCCTGGACTTTCTATTCGCATATAGACATTATAAGTTGAAAGCCTAAATAATCAGAAAGTCATACTTTTACTATCGAAATATTATATAGAAATATTTAAATAAAAAATTCCCTCAAATTAGATTCTATCTACGACAGCTTCTATCTACAATTAAATGTGAAGGTTGTAGGTTCAATTCCTTTCCCCCGTGAGTAGGAATTATTTTCATTTCATTTTCAATAGTTGAGTCTCAAAAATTAACAGGGAACCAAGTGTCTTAACACTTATTAACACTAAGTTCCCTCTGCCTAGCGATCTATGCCTCTATATAGCGAATTATTTCTAGCCAGTAATATATAAAGTGCAGTGGAAAAGCATTTCACTATACACGTGAAACTTGTGGTTTCAACCTCTACTCACGGAATGATATCCCTGCTGATTTCCGCTCTCCTCAGAGAGCCTGGTGTTAGTGTCCGCTAATCACCACGCAATGTCTCAAAAACAAACGGAGAACAGAGTGTTCTACACTAACTTATTTCTCTGCTTACCCTGCTATATACGAAACATTATAAATACGTATAGAAAAACCACAATATACAATGTTTTGTTGGAAAGAAAAATCAAGAAAGTATTAGGTACTTTAATCGTTCCCTTCCTATTACTCGTAATACAACTTTCATTAACTTGTTATGCGGGAAATGCATTTGGTGTAAAATTTCAAAATGAACTAACTTCCGCAATTCTAAATTACATCCGTCCGTTAACTATCAATGTCTATAGTTATCTAACTTAAGTGTGTAGGTGGATGCTTCAATGATTTTTACCTTCATAGCATCTTCTTCACCAATTAAGACAAGCTGTGGCGTTGGTTTCCACCGCTCAGCACTCAATATCTCGAATTTGATTGGAAAAAAGAGAATGGAATGTAACTGAGCAAATTTAGTGTCTATTCTCTACATTCTCTCTACCTACCATGATATGCAGTATAAAATGTGAACCTGAAACTGAAATATATGAAATATAAAAAAATTGAGTGCACTCATTACAAATATAATAGAAAAAAAATTAAGGCAAAAAGATTTGACTACAGTGTAATTATTATTTGGAAGAATTCCAAGAGGTCAAATAAAAAATTTCACATGGGTTTTCCAAATTTCTTTAATTGCATAATGTTATACTACCTCTAATGTTACACTTATCTATTATCAAGCTAATTTTATTAGTTAAATATTTTAATTAGATGTTTTTAGTTTTAAATATGTTATTTATTAAGATTAATTAGTGAATATGATTATTTAGTAACGTATTTAAGAAAGCCACACCACCCACACATACATATATATTATATATACTATATGTTTGAATGTATATGTCAAGTAAGTATTACGTAAATTAGCTTGTATCTTCATAAATTTTCTATTTTTAAACAAATTAAAATTAAATAGTGTGCCCATTGTGATTGGGAAGTTTGTTAAGCATTAAAGTTACTTAAAAGTTACCAGACACCCCTGAGTGTGCCATAATATAGAATTTCTAGAAGTTATTCTATGTAATACTTGTCTAATTTGTTATATAGTGTATTATTATTAATAATATGCATGTGGGGATATATATATATATATATATATATATATATATATATATATATATATATATATATATATATATATATATATATATATATATATATATATATATATATATACATATATATATATATATATATATATATATATATATATATATATATATATATATATATATATATATATATATATATATATATATATATATATATATATATATATATATATTATATATATATATATATATATATATATTTATATATATATATATATATATATACTTTTACTATCGAAATATTATATAGAAATATTTAAATAAAAAATTCCCTCAAATTAGATTCTATCTACGACAGCTTCTATCTACAATTAAATGTGAAGGTTGTAGGTTCAATTCCTACTCACGGGGGAAAGGAATTATTTTCATTTCATTTTCAATAGTTGAGTCTCAAAAATTAACAGGGAACCAAGTGTCTTAACACTTATTAACACTAAGTTCCCTCTGCCTAGCGATCTATGCCTCTATATAGCGAATTATTTCTAGCCAGTAATATATAAAGTGCAGTGGAAAAGCATTTCACTATACACGTGAAACTTGTGGTTTCAACCTCTACTCACGGAATGATATCCCTGCTGATTTCCGCTCTCCTCAGAGAGCCTGGTGTTAGTGTCCGCTAATCACCACGCAATGTCTCAAAAACAAACGGAGAACAGAGTGTTCTACACTAACTTATTTCTCTGCTTACCCTGCTATATACGAAACATTATAAATACGTATAGAAAAACCACAATATACAATGTTTTGTTGGAAAGAAAAATCAAGAAAGTATTAGGTACTTTAATCGTTCCCTTCCTATTACTCGTAATACAACTTTCATTAACTTGTTATGCGGGAAATGCATTTGGTGTAAAATTTCAAAATGAACTAACTTCCGCAATTCTAAATTACATCCGTCCGTTAACTATCAATGTCTATAGTTATCTAACTTAAGTGTGTAGGTGGATGCTTCAATGATTTTTACCTTCATAGCATCTTCTTCACCAATTAAGACAAGCTGTGGCGTTGGTTTCCACCGCTCAGCACTCAATATCTCGAATTTGATTGGAAAAAAGAGAATGGAATGTAACTGAGCAAATTTAGTGTCTATTCTCTACATTCTCTCTACCTACCATGATATGCAGTATAAAATGTGAACCTGAAACTGAAATATATGAAATATAAAAAAATTGAGTGCACTCATTACAAATATAATAGAAAAAAAATTAAGGCAAAAAGATTTGACTACAGTGTAATTATTATTTGGAAGAATTCCAAGAGGTCAAATAAAAAATTTCACATGGGTTTTCCAAATTTCTTTAATTGCATAATGTTATACTACCTCTAATGTTACACTTATCTATTATCAAGCTAATTTTATTAGTTAAATATTTTAATTAGCGGTTTTTAGTTTTAAATATGTTATTTATTAAGATTAATTAGTGAATATGATTATTTAGTAACGTATTTAAGAAAGCCACACCACCCACACATACATATATATTATATATACTATATGTTTGAATGTATATGTCAAGTAAGTATTACGTAAATTAGCTTGTATCTTCATAAATTTTCTATTTTTAAACAAATTAAAATTAAATAATGTGCCCATTGTGATTGGGAAGTTTGTTAAGCATTAAAGTTACTTAAAAGTTACCAGACACCCCTGAGTGTGCCATAATATAGAATTTCTAGAAGTTATTCTATGTAATACTTGTCTAATTTGTTATATAGTGTATTATTATTAATAATATGCATGTGGGGATATATATATATATATATATATATATATATATATATATATATATATATATATATATATATATACATATATATATATATATATATATATATATATATATATATATATATATATATATATATATATATATATATATATATATATATATATATATATATATATATATATATATATATATATATATATATATATATATATATATATATATATATATATATATATATATATATATATATATATATATATATTTATATATATATATATATATTTATATATATATATATATATATACTTTTACTATCGAAATATTATATAGAAATATTTAAATAAAAAATTCCCTCAAATTAGATTCTATCTACGACAGCTTCTATCTACAATTAAATGTGAAGGTTGTAGGTTCAATTCCTACTCACGGGGGAAAGGAATTATTTTCATTTCATTTTCAATAGTTGAGTCTCAAAAATTAACAGGGAACCAAGTGTCTTAACACTTATTAACACTAAGTTCCCTCTGCCTAGCGATCTATGCCTCTATATAGCGAATTATTTCTAGCCAGTAATATATAAAGTGCAGTGGAAAAGCATTTCACTATACACGTGAAACTTGTGGTTTCAACCTCTACTCACGGAATGATATCCCTGCTGATTTCCGCTCTCCTCAGAGAGCCTGGTGTTAGTGTCCGCTAATCACCACGCAATGTCTCAAAAACAAACGGAGAACAGAGTGTTCTACACTAACTTATTTCTCTGCTTACCCTGCTATATACGAAACATTATAAATACGTATAGAAAAACCACAATATACAATGTTTTGTTGGAAAGAAAAATCAAGAAAGTATTAGGTACTTTAATCGTTCCCTTCCTATTACTCGTAATACAACTTTCATTAACTTGTTATGCGGGAAATGCATTTGGTGTAAAATTTCAAAATGAACTAACTTCCGCAATTCTAAATTACATCCGTCCGTTAACTATCAATGTCTATAGTTATCTAACTTAAGTGTGTAGGTGGATGCTTCAATGATTTTTACCTTCATAGCATCTTCTTCACCAATTAAGACAAGCTGTGGCGTTGGTTTCCACCGCTCAGCACTCAATATCTCGAATTTGATTGGAAAAAAGAGAATGGAATGTAACTGAGCAAATTTAGTGTCTATTCTCTACATTCTCTCTACCAACCATGATATGCAGTATAAAATGTGAACCTGAAACTGAAATATATGAAATATAAAAAAATTGAGTGCACTCATTACAAATATAATAGAAAAAAAATTAAGGCAAAAAGATTTGACTACAGTGTAATTATTATTTGGAAGAATTCCAAGAGGTCAAATAAAAAATTTCACATGGGTTTTCCAAATTTCTTTAATTGCATAATGTTATACTACCTCTAATGTTACACTTATCTATTATCAAGCTAATTTTATTAGTTAAATATTTTAATTAGCGGTTTTTAGTTTTAAATATGTTATTTATTAAGATTAATTAGTGAATATGATTATTTAGTAACGTATTTAAGAAAGCCACACCACCCACACATACATATATATTATATATACTATATGTTTGAATGTATATGTCAAGTAAGTATTACGTAAATTAGCTTGTATCTTCATAAATTTTCTATTTTTAAACAAATTAAAATTAAATAGTGTGCCCATTGTGATTGGGAAGTTTGTTAAGCATTAAAGTTACTTAAAAGTTACCAGACACCCCTGAGTGTGCCATAATATAGAATTTCTAGAAGTTATTCTATCTAATACTTGTCTAATTTGTTATATAGTGTATTATTATTAATAATATGCATGTGGGGATATATATATATATATATATATATATATATATATATATATATATATATATATACATATATATATACATATATATATATATATATATATATATATATATATATATATATATATATATATATATATATATATATATATATATATATATATATATATATATATATATATATATATATATATATATATATATATATATATATATATATATATATTATATATATATATATATATATATATATATATATTATATATTATATATATATATATATATATATATATATATATATATATATATATATATATATATATATATATATATATATATATATATATATTTATATATATATATATATATTGCGATCCAAGGGGATCCCTGAAGTCTATATTGAGGGCAGAGAGAACCTAGTGTTGAGACCTCCCTGCTTTTCGCTTTTCGATTTATTGTGTTTTGAGTGGCGGCACTCGACGCCGCACTTTATCTCATTACCGAACAAGAAAAATGTGAATAATTAATTGTCCCCGACTGGGAAACAACCCACAATCGACGAGAAACTAAACATTTGTTATTAACATGATGAATGCTCCTTTAACATCACTATGACGCACGTTTCCTTAAAAATAGTGAATCATAATTTTAACAATCGTTTTTGTGAATGAATGAAATACTTTTATTTTAAACAAAGTTTATGGAGTTTCCTAGAATCTTTAACTTTTATTTTTTTTATTTTTCAATATAAATGTGAAATTTTGCTATACAAAGATACCAAGAAGTCACCTAGTCGAAAATATACTTCGTAACTTCCCTCAGGCAGCGAAACCTTCATCTTTTGTAAAGTCAACGTTGTTTTCTTTTGCTCTGCTTGAGACAGATACTGAGGAAGCGGAATCTGTTATTACGAATTTAAAGTCTCTCAGTGTCCCTGGATGGGATAGCATTACAACGACTATTTTGACTAGCTTAATATATGCTCACCCCAACTATTTGTCACCTGGTGAATTTGTGGTTCAAAAAGGGAGTCTTTCTTTGCCTATTAAAATAGTCTATAATAACTCCAGTATATAAAGGTGGCGACAATAGTAATAAAAGTAAATATAGACTTATCTCAGCCAGCCTTTGCTAAAATCTATAAGCATAGAAAATATACTAAGCTCCAGACTATTTAATAACATGGAAAAAACTTAAGATTATTTTCAGCTCACAATGCGGATTTAGACACAATAAAAATACAGAAGATGCTATTATAGCACTGACTTGTCATACATTGAAGTTTTTGATAAAGTTTAATTCGCAAGAAATGTTTAATTCTCTTTTTAGATCTTAAAAAGGCTTTTGATGGTTATCAAAAACCTTTTTAAGATCCAAAAAGTCTAGAAGCATCCCACTACTGATATTTAAAGACTACCTCACCAATAGAAAATAGAGGGTAAAAATTGGGAATTACGTAAGCAGTGATTCTTTAATAAGTTTTGGTGTCCCACAAGGAAGCGTCTTGGGGCCCACGCTGTGTCTACTTTATATTAATGTTTTATTGAGCCATGACCCATGGGACCCATTGACCCATGCGCAATCAATACTAGGATATTGTATACTTGCATGGGGTGGTGCATCAAAAATGAAATTCCTTTAATTAGAAAGAGCATTAAAGTATAGTTAGAGTTATGCTTGTAAGTCTTTTAGATCCCCACTGAGAGAATTTATAGTTCTTACCAATTATTAACCTTTCGAAAGCTATATATATATATATATATATATATATATATATATATATATATATATATATATATATATATATATATATATATATATATATCTTCTCTTCTTCTTCCTGGCATTAGTCCCAGCTTTTTGCCAGGGTCTGCCTTCCGACTAAGACCAATCGGTCCATATGAGTGGCGAAGTGGTTTTTTGTGGAGCGATTGCCATCTGACCTCCAAACCCATTACTGGGAGAAACCAAGAAAGGAAAGGGAATAAGAGGCAGAAAGACTTGGAATATAGGGGAGGGACACCACTTACATGGATTGGATCGGGTTATGAAAGTGGTGGCTCGAGGTCCCGGGGTCGCGTACCCGTATGCCGGAAACCAAATATCGGACAGATAATTGGCTAGACACCCTCTGAGATGATATATATATATATATATATATATATATATATATATATATATATATATATATATATATATATATATATATATATATATATATATATATATATATATCAAAAAAATTACAGTATATGGGCATTTTAAACAAATGCATAGGATATACCTTACTATGCTAAATGTATTATAATTTCAGCTTCGAGTTCCACTTTTCATCCTAACCAGGGTGGGTGGGGAAATTAGGAGTGTATAAAAAAATACACCTAAATGAGGATCCAAACCTTCTCCCTTCCCTCACTGCACCAAAATATCCAAGTTATATTTAATAACATTTATTTGTATATTTATCTTCACGCTGTATCCCGCACATAGCAGGTTAGGCAGAGGGAACCGTAGGTTGAAGGAACCTTGTGTTAAGACACTCTGCTCCCCGCTTTTTGCCATCGAAGCATCGCATGTTGAGTGGCGGGGCTCAACGTCGCGCGTTGCCTTGTTGCCAGAGCGAAGAAAATGGAAATAATTCATTCTCCTCGAGTGGGAGTCGTACTGTCGCGTTTACAGGCAGACGCTGTGCCTCTGCGCCACGACAGTCCAATATATCCAATAGTCCAATATAATAGTGAGCGAGATATTTAAACGTGGATCTAAATCAATAATTTTACTGGTCTGTGATACTATAATCGTTACAAATCTATATAATTATGTCTATTGAAGTAATGTTAATTAAAAGCTTCGACTGTGGAAGTAAGATGTTATCTGTGCTGTGTTATCAGTGAGATATCAATGTGCTCTTCAGTTTTTATCCAAAGACGGCCTATTTTTTTAATTTATTTAGTTTTATTTTCCAGATTTTTTTATTTTTATTATTTGACCGTGTCTATTAAGTACAAGTAGACTGCATTTATCTGCATTTTAATACGTTAACTAAAATATTTTCCGTTTGTTGAATGTAAGAAGCTAATATAGTTTATTTTATAGAGGTAAATTTAAGAAACCACCACCTTAGCGCAGTGGAACAATATCTAATTGTGAACGTAATAGTTGGGGGTTCGATCCATCGAAAATTTTAATAAATTATTACATTTCTTTTGCCCTGCCCCAATCACTTTTCACGAAAATTCACGAAATGTAAATGTAAATAAAAATGTGTAAATATAATTTCATAAGAAATCTCAACTCTGCAAAAACAATCTATACACACATTAACACAAATGTTCTCTTTAAAAACAGATCACTTTAATCACTTCTAATACAATTGCTGATAACTGCATACCTTTAGTTTGCAAGAGTGAACCAGTTTACATAGACCCGTACTCCTCATACAATATGGTCTCAATCGTCTTAATCATCTAAAGTATAGAGGGAGTGGGAAGGCCAAAGTGACTGGTCGAACAGAACTACTTTCACCAGACTTCACTTATTTTGCAACTGACCTTAATATCGCAGCGTTGTTGCAAACGTCGCTTTGAAACAATTATTCTATCTCAATACATTTTGGACTTATTGCGTCTAGCAATAATAAGTTAATAAAATAAAAAGGGTCACGTTCTTTCCAAAAAAAGGGAACCTAGTGTTAAGACACTCCGTTCATAATTGCCGTCCAATTTTCATTACTCTACGCCACGTTTTTTGCTCTTACAAGGGCAGGTAAATAAAACACTTAATTATACCAAATGGGAATCGAACCCACTATCGACACATTTACAGTCAGAAAGGCTCTGTTACTGCTCCACAGGCTCAATTATATAACTAATGAAATAATAATGAAAAGAAAATATGTATAATATCATACGTTTTAAGGATCAGAGAACCGGAGATTGTTTTACAAATTATTGAACGTTAAAAACTTATGAATCTATATACGTATATCTAAATTAATATAATAATAAAGTTGTTTATATTGTTAATAATTACAAAATGACATAATTATCAATTATATCCTTGGGACTACGCAGGTGATACGATGTAACAAAGATCACAAAGCTTAAGGCTTTTGTGGAACTTTTTGAAGGAGCTCGTACAGCTTAACTTGTATATATATATATATATATGTATATATATATATATATATATATATATATATATATATATATATATATATATATATATATATATATATATATATATATATATATATATATATATATATATATATATATATATATATATATATATATATCACAAAATATTTTACAATATATTGGCGCGAAAATAAGAAGACGCTATGAACGTTTTTTTGTTTATTTTTAATTGTAACAGTATTTATGGCCAGACTAAATATATTATACTTAAATAAATTATAATACACTGCCCTGTAAAATATAAAGCTACATGCTGTATGGGTGGGCAGAGAGTATCTAGTGTCAGGACATTCTATTCTCTACTTTTTGCTTCACGTGAGTGGCAGAACTTTTTTTTACCAGAACGGGGGATAGACCCTACACCGAACACATTCATCACGTTTACAGTTAGTAAACACTCTGATTTTATTTATATTAATAATATAAATATATATATATATATATATATATATATATATATATATATATATATATATATATATATATATATATATATATATATATATATATATATATATATATATATATATATATATATATTATAACCTAAATAATAAGCGAATATTCTACGTCCAAAAGACAGGAAGTTAATCTGGTGTGTGACACACCTTCACTAAGAAAAATGCCAATCTATTAATGGATATGTATTGATTTGTGTAGCAAAAGGATATCAGATTTATATTAACTGGGGAATTTTCTTAGAATTTCAGTTCTGGTAGAGTTTGTAGATGTGAGTGATAGTGTCACGTAACATAATGTCGATAAATATTGCTTTGGCTAGAGTCGAACGTAGAGGATAAGAAGGCTTCGTTATAATGGTGTCTTTAAATTTAATCTTACAGAAAGAATACAGTATATATTTATTTATTTACTAACACTAAATTACTAGAATATAGAGCAGAAAGTGATAGATAGAATTTGAAACTATGAAAGAAAAAAATATCATAGTTTAAATGTCGTATAATTAATACATATGTTTGATTTCCACTAGCTCTACAAAATCTCTTATACGTATAGATAGAACATTTAAATATATTTGCCATCATATCTTTCTTTTATATATGTATATGTGTGTGTGTGTGTGTTTGTATAAAACATGGACAAAAAGAATATATATCTTTTTATTAAAGTAAATCCACACAATTTTAGGACTTCGTGACACAATATTAACATATAGGCACTGTAACAGTAACAGCGGCCGCAGTGCAGAAAATTTTAATCAAAGCCTTATTTTCATCAGGATCTGATAAGAAAGCATGAGATTTCAATTTTAAAATCTTTTGTGGGCGGTTTTCATCTGATACCAAACAAAGGCGAGGTCGTTCACACAAAAAATCTTGTCACGGACAGACAGATAAACGTTGGTAGGTCGTTCTTGTTATCATTGTAAAGACTACGCTCTGAGTTAAAACAATTTTGTAGTAAAATATGACAATGAATTTCATTTAAAATTTTATACATCATTACGCTATCATAGAGCAGTGGACCAGGGTCTGACTGTAAGTACAATGGTAGTGAGGTCACAGGAATAGGTACATTTAAATGATTATAGTTTAACTGGATAAGTTTAGTAAGAAAGTGGTATACCCTAACGACACAGTATTTGAATGCATTTAAATAATAAATACACTAGTTTATTTCTTATTAGGTAAAAGCATGATGTAAATAAATAATTGTTTACGTAAATATAAGGTAAACTTTAATTATTTGCTTCAAATTAAGCATCCTCATTAAGGATTACTGGAGCTCCACTGAAGTTGTTTTCAAGAAGGTGGTAATCGCTGCTCTGAATTTGTTTGAAATGGACTTGTTTTTGTTAGCGTTTTAAACATTCAACGTAAATAAAACAAACAAAGTGCGGAAAAGACCGTTTACAAAATAAAAATAAAGGGTATTTTAGTAGAAATAGAGCGAAATATAAATGAAGATAATATTTTTTTCCATCTATATATATCATGTATAGGCGTGTCAAATGTCGTTTCACAGAGATAATAAGAGAGAATCACGGAGAGAACAATTCTAGACGTAGACCTTAGCCTAAGACCAGTAAGTAACATTCTGGACTAAAATACACTTGACTAAAATAGATTATATTATATTGGCTTGGAAAAGTAATCAAAGTAATAGCTTTTAAGTTTCTACTTCATTACCCTAGCTTAAATTACTATTATTTTAAAATTTTCAAACTTACTATATCCAAAATAAATTCTTATTACGTAGTTCAGCCTAAGAATAATTATGAGTCAAAATGGTTTATTAATTAACTTCGCGCAATTTCCAGCATATAGCAGGGTAGCCAGAAGAAACATAGAGTTAAGACACTTCGTTCCCCATTTTCCGCCCAATTTTGAGACATTGTGTGTCGAGTGCCGGAACTCAACCTAGCGCTTTATTTTGTTACCAAACAACGCACTGTAGTAAAAAAACATAATTACATACAAATAGTGACTTACAGCTAATGGATGTAGGATGTTAAAGACCGTGCAAAGTGGAGTAGGCTCAGTCGGAAGGCAGACCCTGGCAAAAGCCGGGACTAATGCCAAGAAGAAGAAGAAGAAGTGACTTACAGCTAATTATTAATT
This sequence comes from Dione juno, assembly GCA_037127375.1. Taxonomy (NCBI): domain Eukaryota; kingdom Metazoa; phylum Arthropoda; class Insecta; order Lepidoptera; family Nymphalidae; genus Dione; species Dione juno. Next base: position 688,063 of record JAXRJS010000038.1, on the reverse strand, counting down.
ACTCTGTGATGTAGAGAAAGTATTACTTTCTTATATTACTTAAAAAGTAAAAATTAGTTTCTACTTTGAACAAACCGTCGTCGTGGCGCAGAGTCATGGCCTCTGCCTATAAACGCGATGAGTTTGTGTATTCGACTCCCACTCGAGGAAAATGACTAATTTTCATTTTTTTCGCTCTGGTAACAAGGCAAAAACATCGTGGCGTTGAGTTCCGCCACTCAATACGCAATGCCTCGAAGCGGAAAGCGGGGCACGGAGTATCTTAACACTAGGTTCCTACAGTTTCCTCTCCTGCCATGTGCGAGATACAGCGTGAAGCTAATTTAATTAAATTATTTTTTAACAAACAATGCCAAACAAATAGCCTACATTCGAGTGTATTACAAAAAAAAATGCATGCTTAAACGACGAAAATATTATAAAATTTCACAAAGTAAATGCCACTGGACTAGTTTAGCGCACTTTATGGAACGTTTTCGTTCAAACACGTAACGAAATATCGTAAGTCGCGTTTAGCAACGATTCAATGTAGAGCCATTATTTTCAAATTACAAAAGTTATAAAACTCCACAGTTTTGAAAGAAAAAGAGCATGACGGATTAGTCTTCCGTGACTTTGAACCCTGAACCCGTTTTAAGTTAAATGTTATGTTTGTTTTGTCTTTTTTTGTCACATTTTTGCTAATGCTCCATATATCAAGTTAGAGAGAAAGAACCTAGAAACACTCCATTCTCCGCTTTCTTTCTGAATTCCAGACATTGTATAATGGGTGGAGCAAGGAACTGAAAATAATTAATTTCAAAAATCACAAAGTCAATAGTTTCTCAATACTATATTCATCTATTAATATTATGTTGCAATTTGTTGGAAAATCGCAATTTTTTTTTCTAAAAAGCTACTTTGTTTCATATTTCGCCAATATATAGGAAGAGGGTGTGGTCAACGGTAGAGATATATTAGTATGAATTGCCAAAGAATAATTATTACAATTACATACATATATGTAATTGAACGGAAATTCATGTAATTTAAGTAATTACTTAGCGAACTTACCCGAAGGCTGGTTAGGCTGACATTGATTTTTTATGATTTTTTCTGCCAGGCAACCTTATATATATATATATATATATATATATATATATATATATATATATATATATATATATATATATATATATATATATATATAATATGCATATATATATATATATATATATATATATATATATATATATATATATATATATATATATATATATATATATGCATATTTAAACTTATATAAAATAGGCGAATCCAAAATGCATATGGCGTCTTTAACAATATCTACACAATCTATTGCAATAAAGTGATAGCCATAAACAAACCATTACTAAAAAAAATTCAAAAAAGTTTCTATAACAATGAAAACGACCAAATAGTCGAATTTACATATAAACGTCAGGCTATTAATGTCAAGTATTAACCAAAGCTTATTAGTAGTGAAAAGGTCCGATTTTTACTTAATTAAGTAAAATATGGCGAAAAAGAGTGAAGTGCTTAAGCAAAATGTTCTTGTCAGTACATATAATCCTGCCGAATGTCCGTACAAGGAATTTAAAGATAATGAACTTTCACCTGACTTTTGGGGAGTGGTAATTTATATGAAAATTCTTAATTAATATGCTAACGTAATCATTCATATATAATGATAATTGTGTATAAATGTATCAAAAATAATATTAAATAATAAAAAATAGTCCCATCTTTATTCGCTTTGTTAAGACGATCGGACTTTCTTGTTATTGTAACAAAGTCTCGGATTAAAGTAAAAAGAGAAAGACGGTATGACTCTTTCTATTTATGATGTCTACAATCAGTATAGAATAAGTCAGTAATAAGTAAGCAATAAAAAGCCTAAGAATATCACTTTTTTTTTTTTTTAAATAAGTCTTATGAATGTACATTTGCAGTCGTGATACTCGTAGATTAACGAATCTCCTTCATACAGTAGGGTCAGCAGAATATGTAGACTTTAGTCACTATAGAGAAAAAACTACTTAAGTACAGGTTTAAGGGGCCCTTTGATATACGCATTTACTCTCACACTGTCCGACCTTCTCTCTCCGTCTAACCTACTTATCTCTCTGTTTTGTTAATAATTTTTTTTTGTTCGTGAATGTGGAAATTAAAATATAAATTCATAATAAATCATAGCAAAAAACATATAAAATAATAACCCCAAAATACTGTTTTCAAATATTTTTATTTTCATAAAATCTAAGTATAGAATAATCTGATATTATATCTAACTAGACCAAAGGATAACTAATTATATACGTATATGAATTTTAAATAGTATTTTTAAATAATACACATCGATAGCAAAAATTACGTGCTATTTATGCGTAATTTAACCCCGCAAGACAATAAAAAGGGTATTTTTTACCGTAACATAACACCAACATAAATTAATAATAATTTAAAATAAAAGTTCTTTCTATTTATTACTGTACTCTATTAGCTTTTCATTACAACCCATCACTAGCATTGAGTATCAGGAAATAATTGCATGTCTATAAAATATATGCTAAAAATGTTTTCCAATTAATATATATAATAATGTCATCCACAACCGCTCTATTGTAAATTAATCCATGGAAAGTATATATAAAATATTTATTTTAAGTTAGTTTGTATAAATAAATTTAGTTCAAATAATATACACACATAAAATAAACACTTTATTTTATCATATAAATGGAAATATATATGATAATATAAAGTGTGTGTGTATATATATATATATATATATATATATATATATATATATATATATATATATATATATATATATATATATATATATATATATATATATATATATATATATATATATATATATATATATATATATATATATATATATATATATATATATATATATATATATATATATATATATATATATTAATATATATATATATATATATATATATATATATATATATATATATATATATATATATATATATATATATATATATATATATATATATATATATATATATATATATATATATATATATATATATATACATACACACACTTTATATTATCATATATATTTCCATTTATATGATAAAATAAAGTGTTTATTTTATGTGTGTATATTATTTGAACCCGCGTGTTTTGAATTCTATACAAGCGTTTTGACCTCTAATTTAACATATAGCATAGTATCAAATTTATATACGTTTTCTATTATATACATTTATATATGCTTTCTTTATTCTATTATATAATCATATTTTACATATCTTAGAGTGAAATAGAATTTTAAAAAATCATAATATTATTTATATTTATCCTATAAATATAAAAGAAAGAAGAAGAAGAAAATAATGATTATTCTCCAATAGGGTCCTTCATCGTACCGCAGTAGTCACACTATAAGTAAACCTACAAAGTCTACGGCAGACTTCACTTGGGTTGATGAACAAGCGCAACCTTTACCAAGATCCGCCAGACAATATCTTCATAGCTGGGCTCGAGCTGAAGAATTGGCACTTAACCGGTGGAATGCAGAAGTCGTTATATTTGAGGTATTCACCTTGGCTTCATTGACTTTTGTATCCTTGGGTCAGTCATAGCAAAATTCAAGACCTAGCTTATATTTCTAAATGCCTTATAACTTGTGAGTGAGGAGATTATCATATCTTCAAACTATGCACATACGTATAAAATAATATATATGTGTAAATAGAAGAAAAGTAGTAGTAGCTGCAGCGGCAGAGAGTTTAGACACTAAGTAGTTCCATAATTTCCGCTGCAAATTTCCGCATATTTTTTATTCGGCAAAAAACGTAACTGAACGCTTTCATTTGTTTTCTATATATACAAATACTCGACAATCATCGTGAAAAGGCTATAAAATGAAAAAAAATACAATTTTAATTAATAATGAATTAAAAAAATAAATAAAAGGAATTACTTGGAAAAGGAATGTCTAAGTTATATTTTTCTCAGATAGAAAGTATTCAAATCTCCAGAATATTTTGTATTCATAAGAGACTTGTAAGTTGTTTCCAACACTGATACAACCTTGTTTGGTTTTAAAATTGAAAACATAAAAGAATTTCAATATAAGAAGATCTTATAAATCGAAATAATATTTTTATATAACATTAAATATGTAACAGCGTAATGTCTGGACTGTAAATGCGACAGTTGTGGGTTCGATTCAAATATGTATACAATATATATGTAATATGTATATATATCAAAAGAGTATGTTTTACTAAAATAGTATGTGTTGACTTATAAAAATAAAGAAGAAAATAATAATAAATTATAAAAAAAAAATAAAAAAAAATTGTAACTTAAAAATTAAAAAGGAAAAAATTGTATTGTAAGATGTCTTGGTCAGAGAATAAAGGCTGATTTTATTTATTTTATAATTTTGACTTTTTCGCTCTGGTATGAAGACAAAGCGCGATGTTGTAACACAATGTCTAAAATATATGATATTGATAACGTGGAACGGAGTGTCTTAACACTAGAATCCCTCTGGCTACCCCACTAAATGCAAGATATAGCGCGAAGCCCAACAATATTATACACGTATGCTTCAACTTTCAACTTGATGATTTTTAAAAGAAATCAATATATATGTTAAGTACATAAATTATATAGTTAGAGATATCGTAGCATTCACCTATATATATATATATATATATATATATATATATATATATATATATATATATATATATATATATATATATATATATATATATATATATATATATATATATATATATATATATATATATATATATATATATATATATATATATTATATATATATATATATATATATATATATATATATATATATATATATATATATATATATATATATATATATATATATATATATTACTTACTACTTACTTACTTATCTTATTAAACATACAACAGCAAGAGCACTAAGTTCTCTTTGCCCACTATCTTTATCCAACTGATAACAATGCATTTTTCTAAATCTCCCTCTCATAGAGCGTCAATCACTCTCGTCTTGGCTCAGATATAAAAATCTATATTTTAATACTTATGACATTATTGATCTTGACAAAACGAATGATATTAAATAAGAAAGTGAATTTACATTAAAAAGAGCAACTGTTGAGTTTCTGGCCAGCTATTCTCAGCAGAACTGCCCTCCGAGCTGGTGGTAGCTTCTTGTAGGACTGACAATACTGACACTTATGTCAATTGACGATTCGAAAGTGCTTGTAATAGCCTATTTGAATAAAGAATATTTTGATTTTGATTGCTTTCGTTTATCATAAATTGTAGTTCATATGTTATTTAAAATTATTATATTAATATAGAATAAATAATATATTATATATTAATATAAAAGCTATATTACTGCAACCTTTCATCTAAATCTGTTCTGTAGTTTTTACAGGAAGCCCAGACTTTCACATTTATAATATTAGAATATTAACATTTTTTTTGCAGGAGAATAATGGCGGAAAGATGTCCATAATGGATATCCAGTTGAGTCATGCCCAAGTTATGCTCCGATCGTCATTTTGCAGACGAGTGCTGTCCTTATGCTATATACTTGAACGGGTTGATGGGTTAATGGTGAGAACATTATTATTCATTTTAGCTTTACGTTATCACACACCCTTATCACAGAGGGACTTGGGTTTAAAATTTTCCGACTAAATTTACTAATACTGCTTGCTGAGTCGCGGAAGTCCACGTTGACGTTTGCTTTTGCATTACTTTCTTACCCAAAATGGGAATCAAACCCGCGGTCACTTTTAGAGTCCAATGATGTCCAATCGCGCCAATACTTGGTGGCGTTGTAATAGTATAACGTATGTATTAACGTAGGTATTGCCGTAGGTATTAGGTAGGTATTATAATACGAGTATTAGATATGATTATATTTTACAATATCACTATCAGTATCTATCTCTCCACGTGCTTCGCTTATGCTTCTGTTTTTTTTTTATTCCTAAAATGGATCAATTTCTATTTGTTTTGTACATTCATATGGTTATTTACATACATACATACATACATACATCACTAATAAAATCTTTAATTTTGACAATTTTTACATGCTTTAAATTAAACTCTTTTGACGGATAATATTTACACTTATAAATAATATTATTATTACATTTATTTCGGGAACCCCATATTTTAATACTTTATCAATGAGTCTCAACACCTTGTGTAGATGCTACCTGTAACCACGGACTATATCTAGTACTAAAATGTATTCAATTAATATTGTTAAAATTACATAGATAGATATACATAGATATGACGTTTCATATTTTTAAATGGAATTCTTGCTTCGAACCAGTATTGTCTTCCTTTTATTTCTTCATCATTAGTCATTACTGCCAGCGAATGAAATTTGAACTAATAGCGTGTACGTTCTGGACTGTACGCTGAGCGTTCGCGTCAATTATATTAGAGATTCCTTCAACAGAAAAATGTTACTTAATCGTATACCTATAATAAAAAAACTACACTATAATAGTCTATAATATAATAATGGACTATAATAGACTACAGGCTACAGACAAATGTAAACAATTAAAATCCGCGTAATTGCTTTAAGAATTTCAAATCACTATAGCGCCGTGGAACAAAGTCTGACTGAGTCGATGACTTTTGGTACAAACCCCACAAAAGGGGAGAGATTATGTATGAATTCGTTTTATTTTCTTAATGTGGGTTTAACAACGCCTTAAGGTTACCTGGAACCGCTATTTTAACGATAAGGTCGCACATTGTTCTTAGCTTACCTATATTTTTATATTATTATAATTATTACTTTTTTAAATTCGTATTGGATTTTTTTTCTTATTTTGCTTTTTTTTAATATTTATTAATCTTTTTCGTGTGTATGATACTTAGTGTGTTTATTGTAAGCTGTATATGTTGGTTGTATACGTATATCGTAAAGCCAAAATTAATATTCTCTCCCCAAGGTGGAACATCAGTGGGAGAACTTCACTTTCAACATGGGTACCGAAGGTTGGAGACCAAAATACCATATCTACTCACCAGGCTTGAAGCCAGGTGGTGGACCTCAGCATCGACCGACTTTATCAAAAAATGGTAATGTTAACAAATCACTGCTTACTTAGTGACAATTGTATTTGTTATGTCAAAATATAATAAGTTACATTCATAGACGTGGAAGAGTTTGTCGGTTGAACGTTAAGCTGATTTTAGGAACTAACTTCTTATTTTTTTGTGATTTTATGTTAAAAAATTAAGTTTTTGAGCCTATAGGCTATATTTCGTCACAATACACACCTTCTATTTATGGTAAGAGTTATCTCGGCACTGAGAATGAGCGAAGCCGCAGTTAAAAGGTTGTACAAAATAGCAGCTGGTAGTGTTAAGAATTGAATGTATATAATTAATTACAGTGCCTAGATAGATCTACAGATTGTGAATAATTCTACTATTTCCGGAAGCTCTGAGAGAATCCCACGGAAACGTTTGTTGCCCAATGTCATTATACTCTTGTTGATTTAGACCTCATACGTACTTTTCGGCTGATTCTTAAATTGAACGTTGTGAAAATATATGCAGTGTTTGTTAAATAGTTATTATTCAAGTATAGTAAGACGTTATGTCATCATATTTATATATAATCTCTAAAGAGAATAGCTCATATCACATAAGTATATTTTACATTTCAGGATGCTACCTGGTGAGACTTTTCTATCTTGGAGCTTGGCGTTGTGTGTGGATAAGTGACCAAGTACCGGTAGACGCGACGGACTCTCCTCTCCTTCCGTTCTCACCTCTCTTAAACACCAGTCCAACTAAACCAGGAGTGAAACAAGCCCCGGCCGTCACGTCTAATGTGGTACATCTTTGGCCACTCCTTATTTGCAAGGCAAGCATTTTGACAGATTTAATACTTAAAAAAATGCTATGAATGTGATTGTGGTGAATTCTGTCAGTGTCTTGTTGAAACTTATGAAGAATTTGTATATAATATATTATATATATATGTAGATATTACATAGACGATATATTGTTTGCTTGTATGTGCGATAGTTATACTATTAAGTAGGTATATAGTTTTCACTCTCATTAGACATTCATTCTCACTCACATCTCATTGATATTGTACATAAATTAAAATTAAATTAGCTTAACACTGTATCCCGCACATGGCAGGTTAGGCAAAGAGAACCGTAGGAACCTAGAGTTAAGACACTCCGTTCCACGCTTTCCGCCTTTCGAGGCATTGCGTGTTGAGGTGTTGAGTGGCAGATCTCGACACCGCGCTTTCACCTTGTTACCAGAGCGAAGAAAATGAAAATGATTTATTCTCCCCGAGAGGGAATCGAACCCACAAACCGTCGCGTTTACAGGCAGAGGCTATGCCACTGCGCCACAGTACATAATATCTTGAAACTAAACAACGTACGTCTCTTAGCAAACATTTCGCGGAATTTATGTAAATACAACAAAATATATCGCAACAATTTAATTTAGCGGAATTACAAGCTTTTAATATTGCTCTATCATAAAATTGTAATAATATAAACTTCGCGTCGTGAAATTACTTCAATTACACAAGTGGGTACTCGTTACGTTATTTACGTAACGACCACTTAGGAGAAATTAGGACAGAAATGCACTAGCAATTTTTATGCTTGATTTTGTTTGAGTTTCTTAAATATTATTAAACTTTTATGTGTTCATTGCGTGATTTTAAAACTCTTTGTTTTAATTTTTTTTGGATCAATTTTGTGATATATATATATATATATATATATATATATATATATATATATATATATATATATATATATATATATATATATATATATATATATATATATATATATATATATATATATATATATATATATATATATATATATATATATATATATATATATATATATATATATATATATATATATATATACATATATATATATATATATATAATATATAATATATATATATATATATATATATATATAATATATATATATACGTATCTTCACGCTTTATCCATGGTGGGGTAGACAGAGAGAAGAGCGCCAAACGCTGTGTTCTCTGCACACCTCTTTCGCCTCGTCCACTGTCATTAACCTCTTCATACATGCTCTCCATGAGGTAATCATGCTTTTACGTAACCATCTTCCAGTATCTTCGACAGTGTGTTTTTGAAGTTCAACAGAGCTCTCCCCTTACCTCTCTTACTACTCACTTTTGCTTTATATATCTTTTTTACCATTCATTCATGACTCATTCTCTTGACGTACCCAAACCACCTGAGCACGTTGTTCTTCATTCTCACTGTGACATCCTCGCTGATAGCCACCATTGCTACAAATTTTGTGATATTACTGATAAATTTCTATATAAGCCAATTTAAAGCCAATTTATATTCATGCTTTGTCGATTCAAATTACTAAATATTGTCAAGATTTGTGACTAGAAGACAAGTGGAGCCGATTCTGTTAATTATGAACAAAGAACAATGACATGAGTGGCTGGAAATGTCAATTTTTAGTCTAGTGTACTAAGTCATATGTTCTCATCAAGCTACGTCGAAATTCTTATACACTAGTTATCTTTTACAAATCTTTATTTATAATCAAATTAGGTTAATGTGACCACTAGCACTGGTTTTCGAAAAGTATTTTAATTTTTTATAGAATTTAAATGGTGTCACTCTATTACTTTTTAATCTAAAAAATATTTTATTAGTATTAACAGTAAATCAACTAGCATATGACTCACGCATCTTATTTTTTTATTTTTACACGTTCAAAAGAAAATTATATTAAAGTTTCCATTTTCGATCTAATTAGTAAGTATCTAATTACTAAATCAGTAAGTAGTCTGGAATGTAGACAGAGAAAATCTGGTGTCACTCTGCTCTCCGTTTTTTGCTCATAAACATTGAGGTAGCATCAGATATATAACATAGCATAGCATCAGTGAGGTAGCATAGCAGGAACAGCATCTAGACAAAGTTCTCTACTCCACACACACTATCTCGAATGGCGAAAAGCTGGGAACGGAGTGTCTTAACACTCGGCTCTCTCTGCCTACACTGCTACTTTCACAATAGAGCGTGAAGCTAAAAAATATATTACTTAATACTTAATCATGAAATAATGAACCAAATATTTACCAAAATACCAAATCATTTCCATTAAAATGGACTCGCGCCTGTTCTAAAAAGGGCATGTTTAATCATTCATGTTTAATTGCTATGAAAATTGGACAGGCGCTGCTTAAGCTCGCCGCGCCTGACATGAATGACGAGGACACAGGATTCGAAGACGAAGTGGTGTTAGATTTTGATATATTACACGCTCTAACCGGTGGCTTGAACTTGACTTACAATGATAGAGGTAAGTAATGTAAGTGCCTGTAAGTCATTATTGAATAATATATTTGTTATTTTGTATTTTAACATTTCTCACGTTGGTGAAGAGAAAAATCGGAAATGCGGGCGGGAAGTGGGGAACGGAGTGTAACACTATTTTTTCTTGTCTATAAAGGTAAAAAAAATCCATATTCCATAATAATTCATTTAAAAAACAATTTTTAAGATATTTATTTGCATTCTTAACACTAAAAGTGAATCAGAGTTGACTTAAACTTAATAATTTAAATACTGGAGCGTAATTATTAGAAAATCTAAGAATTTTCTATATATGGTGTAGTCTGAGGTAGACCTAGATTCGATTACTTGAAAATGATTAAGCCATTTTAATAGGTCTCTGGTTTGTCCATTTTATAAGGAAAAAATGTAGTTATTTTACTAGTTCAAAAATTAGTATTGGTGATTCAATGTTCTCAATATATTGTGATTTTTTGTTACACACACACACACACATATTTAGATAATCTTATTATAGGTAATGGCGTATTTTTGAAAGAAATGCTTATATTTAATAATAAATTTGCCTTATTTGTATGGACCCTAAAATAAGCGGAAATAGAAAAATGGAGTGATTAGACACTTAGCTTTCGCCTTATATTCTACATTGTTATAAATGTTATAAATTAATAAAAATATTAAGAATTATTACTATAAATAGTTTTATTTTTTAAACAATTGTTACACATTCCTAGATACTAATGTTCTGGGACATATGCTTTTAATAAGAATTTCTAAATTTGTCGAGTATTTGTTATTTATGTTTGTATGCTAAAGTAGTTTCCTTTATTTAGCTTAATGTAACTTAACCTGGCTAGCGACAGTCTTGTATTAACGAGACTTCCGAGAATCCTCCAAAAAACCCCAATTGACAATCGAACCTGCGACCGTCGTATTTCAATTTATACTACCCAACTTCCCAACGCTGATCAAGCTATTAATTTGTATAGATTATGAGGAATTGTGGCGGCGACTCTCATCAGAAGTACCAGCTTTTTCTTGGGACGATGACGACGACACCTTGGCCAGCACAACCAAGTCTAGGAGTACTAAGAAACCTGCTACTAAAGAAATGGCGGTTGTTCGGGTAATTATATGAGCTTTTATTTTACATCATATATATATATATATATATATATATATATATATATATATATATATATATATATATATATATATTTCTTTTTTTTAAGTTATAGTCAATGTACATATATTATTCGTGAATACGTTTACTATATTAAATATCACATATACCTAGTTAAGTATAACTACCGAACACCAATTATAAGATATTCTTAAAACATCTTTCTACGTAACTCACTTAACCAAATAAATTTTATTTTAATCTTCACGCCATTATCTGCATTTGGCGGGGCAGGCAGAGGGAACCGTAGGAACCTAGTGTTAAGACACTCCGGTCCCCGCTTTCCGCCTTTCGAGGCATTGCGTGTTGAGTGGCGGAACTCAAACGCCAGCCTTCTTACCAGAGAGAATTAAATGAAAATGTAAATTATTCTTTCACCCTGAGGGAGAATCGATCCCACAAACCGTCGCGTTTACAGGCAGACGCTGTGCCTCTGCGCCACTACGGTCCTAAACTAAAATAGTTTTAGATACAAATCCAACTTAGGTAAGGTAACGATGTATGTTGGGATTTCATGCAAGGGCCCTGTTTCAGTACCAATGAGTGATTCACACCATTCTTCGTATATATTTGATTATGAACAGGTGTGACATACATACATTGAAACGTGCTTAGCATTTCTGAACTTCCTTTCCAGTGAAAGGCGTTGTCCTCGCTTGCATAAAATTGTAATTACGTTTTGAAATACGAAGCTTAGTATTTTTTTGCAATCAGTACTAAGGGGGGGCGTAGCTCAGATGGTAGAGCGCTCGCTTAGCATGCGAGAGGTACCGGGATCGATACCCGGCGCCTCCAATCTATTTTGTTTACATCATTTTTGCATAAAAAAATTCCACGATTCATAAATTCTCAAAATTGAGCTTGTAAAAGTGTTTTTGAAAAGCATTTTTTTTTATATACTTTTGCTTTGCTTTCCCATATTGCAGTTGAGTTATTAGAATGGCGTATTGAAATATTATGTAAGATTCATGTTTTTTTGACAAAACGTTCATAGACACATTGATTTCCGCTATTTAACACGTAATATCCTCAAATTTAGATTTAAATTCTCATTGCTTGATTTGATTTATGGTATGAATCGTAGTAAGATTTAAGCTGTTGTAGTACATTCGTGGGTTTTATCGCGAAACGGAAAACACAGTTATTTATATTATATTAGTTATTATTAGTTATTATTATTATATTATTTATTAGATGGTCACTTTCTCTCTTGCAAATAATAATGTGGTAAATTATTGAACAAGCTACGCTTAAGGTTATTTTAAACTGTATAAAATTTTCAATTTAATGTTTAATTACAATGGGTGCAATTTTAACATCAAAAACGAGAATGTTTATATAGAAGACATTCTTATTTTTTTTTTCTTAGGGTACTTTTATTCTGAGGCTAATAGGATAGGTCAATATAGTGATAAAAACCGATGACCGTTGTGCGGAAAATTTTTTGAATGGCGGCCTCGAACCGAACAACGCTCACCGTGGTCCGGTGATCTGGTCAAGACCCCACGAAGATACTCGAGTAGGGATCGTGTAGTGGGAATAAATAGCTGGAATGATAATAATGACGAATAGCTAACATTTTTGGAAAAATTTATGTTTTTCATTTACATAGCGAGGTTCAACGACATCAATCATAATTGAGGATACAAAGAATCTACAGCCGTACACCCTGCCAGGTATATCTCCTGGACATGAGATGGACTTAATTGTGAACATGGTCAGAGATCTGCCTTTGAAAAAGCCTTTGCCCGAACCAGGTTAGTATTATTAAGTCTAGGGAAATGAGCTACCAACCAGTGACAGTGAGTGAGTGACAAAACATCGAACTTCCAATAAAGTGGAAATGACATGAAATAATATATATACATATAAATATTCATTAATATTGTATACTCAAAATGACCGCCGCAACAAAATGGCGACTTACATTTTTTTTAAATACTGTATACGAGTAGATATTAAATGAAAGGTATTTAGAAGAATTCAGAACACTAATAAATAGATGCTTTGCTTTACGTATTATTTTTTAACTTTTTTAGCTTCTTTCCAATATAAAAACAAATTTTAAATAATAAAAAAACTTAGTTTATTGCTATTTTAATGTGTCTAAAAAATTATATGTGATTTTTTAGACGTTCCACTTTGGAAAACCATCCGATGGGTCGATTGGGCCCGCCATCACGGACTTTACGAAGCTTACGACTGTCCAAGGACAAGATTTCTCAAAGTGAATGGACTTTTAAAACTGTCCTACGCACCCCATCTGCTCGATTTGCAGAGCACTGAATCTGTAAATATATTTTTTGTACTAAAATTTAAAGATTTAGTAATGCTTAATTTGAGAATTTTATAAAATATTCTTTGATTCGTAAATATATTAAATATAATATATAAAAAAAGTTAAATTAATCTAAAAAAAGTTGTTCAAATCATCATAGTGGCCCTCGGACAGCATCCAAAAACCGCAGCTTCATATTCAGCTATTGTTTTTAACTTTAAAATTTGTGAAAAAAATACTTTATTTCTAGCTAGTGATGTAAATTCTTAAGATTTTTTTTTCTTATACAGATTACTTTTCGGTTTAGGGAGGAACATGAAAAAACTAATCCTACTGTAAGTAAATGCACTATAAGTTTTTTTTTAATATTTACTTTAATTAACGTAACTTAACGCAAAAAAAATGTTTTTTTATGTAACCTCTATACAGATATATTTTTTAAGAATATCTGGTATGAATATTTTTTAGCCAAAGAAGGGTAAAGATATCAATAGATCGACAACAGCTAATTCTACTATGGGGCAGCAAAACAAGGACGAACTACATGACTGGATACAGTATGATATGGTTAATATACATATATTTTATATTCTTGATTTTGACATTTTCTTATTTACTAAAAACATTGACTTGTTGTTATGGAACTGACTTGGCTTAGAGTTAACTTATGGACAGGTTTAGAGTTAACTTATGGACAGGTTTAGAGTTAACTTATGGACAGGTTTAGAGTTAACTTATGGACAGGTTTAGAGTTAACTTATGGACAGGTTTAGAGTTAACTTATATGCGGTAGAAGTGGAGCCAGGGCTTGTTAAAACATTTCGGCCTGTCTAGACCTATCATCAATTGATTTCTAGAACGTAAGTCGAAGGCGGTACTCGTAGTATTATTTCGAATATGAATAAGTAGAGAGAGGACTCGGGCAGTGGACGTAAGCGTTAATTTTGACCTATACTTGGGTCGCAAGTCCCGGGCACTGCTCTCCCTACAATACAATGTGATGGGATCTCCCATAGCGAATTCATAAAATGATAATAGATTCAATCAGTCATTTGTTTAATTATAAAACATCTATAAATTTTTGTAGATACAAAATTTAACAAAAAGTGTCGCAATCCTCTACTATCCATCTATGTATCGATTTACAACAGCGGCAAGTAATCCACCCGTTCGAATTACTAAGGCACCTCCAAACAAAGCTCTGGATATATTGGCACCAAAATATGGACCACTATATCTCCAAATAGATGGACCTGATGAGAACATACTGAGAATATCACTCAATGTACTAAATCCTAGAGTACTTTTAAATTGTGGTGTGCCAATAGTCGATGAAATTGATTCGGCTTATTTAGTTTTGGAATTATTTGAATGGTTTATTGATTGTGAATTACCAAGAGCTAAAGCTTATATTCAGACGAAAGGATACGATGCTGTTGAAGTTACGCTTCCGCCTGGAAGACATTTTTGTAGGTGAGAATGATATAATAATTTCTAGAAGATATAGATTAAAAAAAAAACATTTGGATATGAGAATATGATATCAATAGAACGGCCGTCATGGCGCAGTGGCAAAGCGGACACTTGCAGAAAACAAATTATTCTAATTTTCCTCATTATGGTTACAAGTGGTGCGTTTACTTCCGTGCGGAAGTAGAGTCTTCATAGCACTAGGTTGTCTCGCAAAGTAGATTTCCTTGCTGTATTCGGGATACAACATAAGCTCCATGTGCTCCATAAGAAGTGTATTATAAAAAAGTATATATTTCATACAAAGATTTTTGTCGCTGAATTTTTGATATTATTAATATAATATTTAGTATATTATCAAATATCAATCCTATTAAAAAAAAGCGAAAATTCAGTTTAAATTAGTTTTTATCTATACCAACCATAAATATTATATCATAATCAATGAATTATTCAATCTCATTTGTATATATTTAGAGTTTGGATTCACTCTCGTACAACTTGGTACGCAATGCTCTTGAGTGAGTCATCCCTCTTACTTGGCACTCGTGATTTAATCCAATCCGCCGCTGTCAGAGAGTGTCCGTGGGCGTCAAGGTTCCTGTCCAATCTTGGTGCTGCTTTTTCGAGCTGGATAAAAGTGAACAGATCCAATATAAACGTGGCTGGAACCGATTTAGAATTTTATAGGTATATGTGACATCTGATATAATATTGAATTATAAATATTGAATTAATAAGAAATACTTAATGTAATTATTTCTTAAAATATTAAATATAATTTAAAAATTTTATTTACTTAGGTTTACATTCATATTGAAGTTCTGTAAAATTTCAATATTAATTTCGATCAAAGCAGAATTGGTAGCCCGCATCTCTTGTGTACCGTCCTAGCGCTCTAGCCAATTAAACTGTATGCAGAGTTGGTATTTTCAAAGCTTTGTCATCTGAAACTACTGCTAAGATAAAAAAAAAATATTCTAACACAGAACTGTCGATAAAAGTTCAAACGTATCTATGAAATTTGGATGTGGCGATTTATAAACGTAATGTTAATAAGCTGAAGTGTTTATATGTCTTGTCTATAGAATATTCTTAGTGACTTTCTTTTTGACTATAGCATTATGTTATATTTGTAGTTGTGCTGTCCTGTTTAGAAATACATATTTTATTATGATTATATTAGATCTTTTACAATATATATTGACTTCTACCTAGCAGATAATATTTTTTTTAACCATCCATCAACTTACTCAAATGTATACACAAAATGTTACTCAAATTAGTCTTGCGGCTTAGTAGAAGTGGAGTGACAAACAAACATACAGCAGAATTATATATTATTTATTATAATTATTACTTTTAAAAGAAATTTCAAGCTTCATTGAAAAATTGAACTCAAAATCAAAATTAACTTTACTTACGTATTTCATCCAGATCCTATCAACCAGACTTGGAATGGAACTCAGAAATAGTTGGCTATAATAAAACTTTATTACATTGGATGTTTAGACAAGCCTTGCAATCGTTGCTAATTAAACGACTTCTACCGACTGAATTCCGCGCCGTTTGCGTTGTTTTAAGAAAATACTTGTGCGATCCAGATTTTGGTCTTCCACCAAAACCTGCATCAAGGAAATCTTTGAGAGGCATCAGCTTGATGGACCCATGTGATTGTGTAATGCCGGAAGCTGAAGAAGCGGAAATATATGAGGAGCTCTTGGAAGAACAAGTAAGCGTACTTTTTGCCTTGTGTTAGTTAAAGCTATAGTAAAAATAAATATGATAATGTCAGTATAATAAGAAGCTACTATAGAAATCGTATATTATTTAAATTATATTTTTATTTGAACGTAATGTGTTTTTTATCAAAAAGTTAATGTTAAATGTTATTTTATAAGCAGGTGGAAGAAAAATCTCCTGTAAGTGAATCAATGATGGATCAGTTGCTGACACCAGTTAAACCGCCAGTAACATCGCAGATTTGTGAGCTAGCAACAGAAGAGCTTCCGTGCGGGCTTTTGAAAAAGGAAAGAGAAAAAGTTATAAGGAAACACGAAGCAGCTACGATTATTCAAGCCCATTGGAGAGGAGCTTGGGCGAGAAAGTGTTTGACTAATCATGTCATTGTTGCACCGGAGGTGTTGAAAGCGGTCAGTTGGCATGTATTACTCATGTTGGTTCCAAGCTAAAAAAGAAACACGATTTAGGTTTTTGTAGAAAAGTGAACATTCGGTACAAAATTGTTTGTGATGTTAACATCACTATTTCTATGAGTTTAGTTAATAAATCTCATTTTAATTTATTCTCTCTCTCTCTCTCTCTCTCTCTCTCTCTCTCTCTCTTTGTAATTGTAATAAATTAATTAAGTAAACGCCTAAATACTAATTTAAATAATCCACCAAATTGAATTTGAGCCCACAAGATTTTGTCAGGAACTTGTCAATTTAACTACTGACTACGTTCAATTTGTATAAATTTCTAAATATACTCATAAATAATAACCTTTCAACGTGAATTATCATATTTTCAAAATTAGTTTACGTTTAAATTATGCGACCAAGCTGTAATTATATTAAATTTCAATTTAGATAATGGAAAACGCTTTTGGCAATTTGGAAGCTCTGTCAGCGTTCATGAACGAATTCTTCAGAATGTTTCCTGGGGCTAAGTATGCGTATTCTGTGGCTTCCGCCTTAAGTGGTGTGTATGGTCTCCAGCAATATACGGGAACCTGTCATATAACCCCGAAATGCAAGTGGATACCGTATTTCCAAGGAGTTTTTAATTGTCATGCCTTGGTTCAAGTTCATTTGGATGTACAAAGCTCCATACAACACAGTACTCTGGCTGTATATAATAATGATACAAGCGAGCAAATGCCTCAAGCTTATAACTCGCATATAACTTTCCATTTTGAACCTAATGAGCACGGGTAATTATATACAGTTTACTGTAATACTTGAAGAATGTAAAGTAAATTTTTCTATCTTGTTTCGCAAGGTATTATGAGATTTGTTTGATATATATATATATATATATATATATATATATATATATATATATATATATATATCTATATATATATATATATATATATATATATACATAATTTTAATAAATCATCCACATTTTAGCTACACTATAATAGGCCATGGATGCTTGACTCAGCCACCAGCTATCACCACGGAGTGCCACTGGCAACTCACCATTCTCTCATCTACCGCTTATTCTTTCCATATATGCGACAATAAGGATCCCTGTAAAGAAGCAACTTTGGCCACAGCAAATAAAATGCATATAGATGAAATTTTCATCCCAAACAGAAGGAATATTTTGGGCGGTATACAACTTTTGGTTAACAAGCACGAGGTTGTTAGTTTCAGAGCTGCTGCTACTTCTCCTGAGGTAAGCTATACATTTGACGTATTTTTTTTATTGGAATGGGCCGTATAAGGTACTGTATGTGTCTAGATCTTGGGTTAGATTTCAATTCAGTAAGGATTTCTAATATATTAGAACATGTAATAATATAAAGTTGTATAATATAAATTTATATACTATACTGTATATATATAGTGTATTATTTGTATCTATCTAGTGAATTTACTGTTAGGGCACGTTACTGTTTATGCACGGCTTTTGAATCGAGACTTTGCGGTTTGATTTATTGAACCCCACGCCGAATAGTCCTTACCAGAGCGGAATAATTAAAATAATGAATACTCTACAGCGTTAGGTTACGCCAAGCAAAAAAAAGATATATTTTAAGAAATAAGTGTAAATTATAACGTAAATTACAATTTAATGTGAAATATACTCGTATATTTTTAGTTAAAAATGGTTGCAATCCTGAAAACTATATCGAAAACTGGTGAGACCAGTGAGCTGGGGAGGTGTTCAGGTGTTGGTGAACTGTACTGGCCGTATATACGATTAGAGCCGACGATTGTAGCGTCCGGTATCATTGAAAAGAAACTTTCGATGTCGCAATTAAATTTGACGCCTGTGAGTTTATTTAAGTACTTTTTAATTTTTTTTTTCATTTCATGTAAACACGCTTCCCGAGTAGACAGAGAGAGCTTATGATGTATAGAAGATATTCTATTCTACGCTAGCTCAGTTTTTAAGATAGTTAAATTAATTATTTCATCGATATCTTGTACTTTTGCACATAAATCTAAGTTACTATTTTAAATATATGTAAGTAAGTAATTATGTTTAAGAAAAAAATCTATATAGAGATACTGTGTGTGTTACTGTGTGACTGACATACAACGCACAACCAAAACTACGCAGTGAAAAAAAACAGAAATTTTGGTATTTAAGGATTTCCTGAAATTCCCATTAGAGCGGGAAAGAAAAGTGTTTTACGTTTATAGTCGATACAAATGAAATTGCGGCTACGGCAACCTACAGCTCCTGTTGTACTACAAATATTTAAAATATCTTGTAATTTATAGACGGTCCGTGAATCGATATTTTCAAGCGCCCGATCCTTTAAGGGTCCGAAACAAAAACAGTCGAATCCTGGAGGCAAAAATAAATCGTCTACAAAGGTAAACTAGTTATTAAAAAATGTACCTAATATGTATAGAGGCCGTCATGGCGCAGTGGCACAGTGTCTGACCATAAACTAAACATATACTCCCTTCACTGCTATATACATAAAAATGCGTGAAACTAAAAGTAAAATTATATATATTTTTTACTTCACGCTATATCCCGCACGTATCAGGGTAGGCAGAGGGAACCGTAGGTTGAAGGAACCTAGTGTTAAGACACCCTGTTCCCCATTTTCCGCCTTTCAAGGCATTGCATGTTGAATGGCGGAACTCAACGCCGCGCTTTGCCTTATGGCCGGAGCGACGAAAATGACAATAATGCATTCTCCCCGAGTGGGAATCGAACCCACAAGCCGTCGCGTAAAGCTTCGTGTAAATATAAAATTAAGTATATATAAATAATACGTCATATTATGCTACGTGGTCTCTAAATGTAAGGAAAGTGGTAAATGGAATGTCTTAAAGAATTTTGTTCACTTTCCTTGCCATATACGGAAGATACGTGAAGCTGAGAAGAATTTTTAATTTTGTCTCTTGCACACTAATGGGGAAGGGAGGGGGGAGAAGACCAGTTATATTTTGACACTTTGCTGTTCCAGCAGATATTATAATTGGTTAGATGGTGGAACGTTTTTGTAGAACCAAATTATTTTATATACATGCAAATTATTCGTGACGGTTTCTAATTCACAATGTTCTTGCTTTTGCCCCAAACCCCATATAATATAGCAGATTATGCAGATAGGTTAGTGTTAAGACACTATGTTCCCAACTTGTTCAGACCTTGCGTGCAGAGAGGCGACCCTCGACGCTTTTTCTACTTACCATAGTGAGGAAATGAAAATAATTAATTTCTCGATTAAGAATCGAACCCAAAACCGTCGCCTTTATAGTTGACGCAGCGCCATGACGGCCCCATTCTTAATATTAACGTATCAAATATATATAAGGACCGTCGTGGCGCAGAAGCGAAGCGTCTGCCTATAAACGTGATGGCTTATGAGTTCGATTCCTACTCAGGGAGTGAATGTGAATTATTTTCATTTTCTTCGGTCTGGTAATAAGGCACAGAGTGGCGTTGAGTTCCGTCACTCAACAAGCAATGCCTCAAAAGGCGGAAAGCGGGGAATGGACACTCCATTCCCCGCTTTCTTTTTCTTTTTATTTCTCAACACTAGGTTACAGCGTGAAGCTATTATAAATAATAATAATAATAATAATATTATTATATATCAAATAATATTTTTCAGCTAAGGGATGATAAGGTCGTACAAATGGAACCGAAACAGTATTGTATCGAGTAAGTATCATAATGTTCAATTTTTAGGGGAAAAGGATGTAAATATTTGGATGGAAGCAATGACAATGGAACTAAAAGCAGCTTTTATTGAACGTTCATCAACTTATGCTAAATGGACTTTTCTATCTATTGTAAAACCTTGAGTTGAAAGGGGTTTGTTTGTTTGGACAGATTAATCTTAGGAACTACTGGTTCGAACTAAAACAATATTTATTTAAGATTGGAAGGACTATCCATTAATTGTGGCTATAAAGCTATAAGCTATATTATATCATGTGAATCTATTTAATCCACTGTAACTACGATGAGAGTTGTTTTAAGCACTTCAGTATACAGCGTATGTCATACAAAATTCTAAAAGCTGGTCACTAATTCAAAAATTTATATGTTATAAAAACTTCAAAAATTTCAATTTTATTTTCATTTTGAAATAAATAAAAAGATAAAAACCATTTTAGGATAATTTCAAAATAAAGTTAATATAAAACAGGTAAAAGGAGTGCCCCAGTGGGGTACACGAGTGCTGTGACATGCTCCGCATGCATGCTCCGCTCCTTTTCAGTTTTAGTCTATTTTTTAGTCAAAATGGCACCTATAAATCACGTTATCTCCACTTCAAAGAACGGTTATTATTAGCTTATTGTAGAGATAGAGGTTAGTTAATAGTGTTAAGACACTCCGTTCTTCCACTTTTCGAGTAGCTTTCAATGTATTTCTCTAGTGGCTGAACTTAAAGCCGCGCCTCGTCTTCTTACTAGAGCAATGAAATAAAATAATTCATACCCCCAAACGGAATCGAACCCACACACTCAGACACAGTGCCACTCAACCACGATGACAACTCCACTAGGTACTTAACGTGTATTTTGTCAAGCTTATCATATAAATAAAATGGCGACACCACACAAACAGACAATAAACTAAAATTTTCTCTACAAAACGATTTTCTATAATAATATTTGAGTTTTGATATTTTTAAAATTGTAAGCTTATGTAATGTGTTTTATATGTACATTTAAAACACTGTTCCATACAAGGTCTGTATATAGCGCATTGCGTATAATAGGGTACAAGTACTACTGAGGTACTATACTGAGTTAAGCATATATAATTCACAACAAAATATGCATATACGAGTATTTGCTTCATTCTCACCTACCTACCCTACCTACCTACCCTACCTACCTACCCTACCTACCTACCCTACCTACCTACCCTACCTACCTCTCTACCTAGCCTATTTTCCAGGTATACGTGGAAAATATTATATGTAACAGGATAGCCAGAGAAAGTACGTAGTGCTATGACACTCCGTTCACCACTTCCTATCCAATTTAGAGATGTCACTTACTAAGAAGCTAATTACCTTATTAATAATCGTTTTTCCTATTGGAAATCAAACCCATAGATACGCTTTTAAAATTAGATACTATACCCACCACAGCTCATTAGTATAAAGTATAGAGTTAATTAGTATTTTCATTTTAATAGAGTTGTTGCGCCGAATGGATGGCCTCTAACCATACCTCAATGGTGCAGAGTCGACGAAATTCGTAATTCTCAAGAGAGTAAGAAACTCGATATACCAATTAAGAAACCAACTAAAGAAAAGGTAAAAGAACTTAATAAAATTAAAGCTTCTATTATATTTTTTCGTATATAATTGGATTTAAGCAAGCGTCTATTGAATAGGCGACTCAAGGGTCTTCAGGGTGGTGGAATAGTGTCTGGCAGCGACCGCTATGATTGTCAGTTCAATCTCTACTTAATCTCTCTAGTAATATTTATAGTAGTAGTTTCCATGATCTGGTAACACAAAGCGTAGTGTTGGGTTTTGCCACGCAAAAATAGGTTACGAGTCCCAAAAAATGCTTCAATAGACAGTATGCTTAGAAATATTAATTTTTTTATTAACTTATATTGGAAAATAATTAAGATAAAATAATAGGGTTCTGCAAAGGACAAAGATAAGACCATCCCCGGTTCCATTTACCAACCGGAAGCAGGAGACGCCTATATAGAACTGGAGTGTTCGGTATCCGAGAGCTGTTCCGCTAGACGTGATGATGGAAGGGAAATTGAGTTTTCTCTCGCTCTAAAATCCTGGGATGCTAATGAGCCTGGTCGAAATTCACGTGGTGCTGAGATCAGGTAAAAATTTATTGACGTGACTCTTTGGTCCAGTCAATAAGGATAGTTTCTCATTGCATACTTTGCTAATTCGATCTATATATATTGTGTTCAAATTGTTTAATTCATCGTTACATTTATTTTAAAATAATATAAATAATTTGTTATATAAATTGTTTTTAGGAAAGAATTCAGATCAGAATTCCTGGAGGCAATACCCTTGCAGGCCTCAGAAAACTCTCAATCAGTAGGAGAGGTAAAATGTTACAACACATCTATCTTTTACATAAGATTGTAGTACTCGCCTAATTTTTCCTTGCAAGGAATTTATGATGTTTGCCTTTCTGTTTCTATTTTTTCTTATGTGTTTTGATCTGTGATAAGAATAGTTTATGGAATGTTTGGTAGTTTCTATCACTTATTTATACACTTATAATACAATTTGACACTTGACCTCCACTTTCTAAGCACTTCTCCAGTCGCAATGTGCGACAAATGACTTATGATAGTTCTAAACAGGCCGAGAACTTTTATTACACTTATTCGTTCCGTACATATCCCGGCCCTGATCTTTCTAACTTTTCCATCTGTCAAACACAAATACAGATGACGGATGATTGATCTGTCATCCATCATAAATCGTCGTTGACAGTTTTCCTTCATACATAATAATATTGTTATTTTTTTAATAGAAACTGCTTTTTTTATTTGACACTGCTAATTTAAATAATTGAAATTACTCGTATACAATTCTTATAAGGCAGAGAGCGGGGAACGGAGTGTCTTAACACTAGGTTCCTACAATTCCTACGGTTCCCTCTGCCTACCGTGCCATGTGCAGGATACAGCGTGAAGCTAAAAAAAATCTTATTATATAATGATTGATAGCATTTTTATATTTTTATAGGAGCTGTTACATGAAGAAATAATGGGTGAAGATGGAAGTGAGATTACTTTAAATTATTTGAATTTTTGTCTTCAATTTAAAAATGGCATTGCAAAGTAAAAAAAAGTATTAGATGTAGGTTCGATTTAATTCAATTGATTTAATTTCCGCCAATTGGTAGGTTGTATGATTTTAAAATTTTGATAAAATATGGCCATCATGGCGTAGTGGGATAGCTGTTGCCAACAAACGCAACGCCTGTGGGTTTTATCCCCACTCGTTCGAATCAATTGTTTTATTCTGTCTCAAATTTTGCCGAAATGTGGGTAACGTATCTCAATTATATCTTGCTTAAGCTGTAATGTGTTGGGTAAAGCGTGAAGCTCTAAACAAAGTTTTAGTTATATGCTTTAGAAAATACCAATCCCAGTGAAATTATGCACATTACATACGTTTTAAATATGATGACTTGCTTTAACAACATGTCGCGTTGAACATATCAACGTTTATTGTGGATATTTAAACGCAATGAATACATAGAAATTTTTTAATATATATTTATAATTAATTTTAGATTATTATTTCAAGTATAAAAAATTCAACAAAGTGAAATATGAACCCGCGCTGTTTGGGTTTTTTTTTTATAAAAATAATATTTGATAATTCCAGAGGATCAACCACTACCACTGCAACAGGGCCCCACTCCCGCTACGGAAAGTGGCAGTAAGTTGTGCATATATATATTTGAAATAATATATTTTACGCTAAAAAGCTATTTTACTTATACATGTTTGGCCATCAGCTGTCACCTTTTATGTCAATTTCAGTCTATATATTATACATATAAGTTACCTTCCTATCTAGAAGCAGCTAGTTGTATTTTAGATCGCTTAGCAAGCAAACTTGGTAGAAGAATATTTTGTGTTTAAAGTAAACTATATAACTAAATACTATGTGTATATTTTAACAAATTAATGATTAAAAGATAAATAATATAATTAATATAATTAATGAATATAATTAATGATTAAAATAAAGAAATTGATAATCATTAGGAAAAAAAATTAAATCGATTAAAATCGAATTGAATATATAGTCCAGTCGAGTCGAGTCGATTCGGTGATAATCGAATTGATTTGAAAAATACTATTTTGCAGTTTTGGAAATGTCTGTTGAAAGTCAAGAAGAAGCCAAGTTTTTGACAATGCCTGAACAGTTGAGGGACAAATTCATTCCACTATATTTTGTACCACTATGTACTAAAGAATTCGATGAGGATGAGAAGTAAGCATCAAAATTATTTATTGCCTATTTTAGCCTATAGTCTATACTATAATATGTAATTTTAGATTATGAAAGTCAGTCAGTCATAAGAAGCCATCATGGTGCAGCATCATAACATAATCTCACATGTGACTGTTGATCTGAGATTGAACTATTATCATTATCACAAAGCATGGTGATTTGAAATTAGGCAGAAATTCGGAAAACGGAGTGTCTTAATACTCAATTCTCTTCTTTCTTTCACAAACCACATGTGTATTATATATATAATGTTTTATTATAATATTTTCATTAAATTCCAGCGTTGGGCTGGTAATTCTCTAGATTCTCTGAACTTCTCCCATATATGTATGTATAATAAGAAATATCAAAAGGTTGTATTATCTCGAAATAAAAGCAACTTGTATACCTATATTATATTGCAAGCGTTTCATACGAGCAGGCATTACGCCTACCTGCTGTCATTATGTAAATATAACATTCGTTATATCACTACAGCTACTGCATTATATATATATATATATATATATATATATATATATATATATATATATATATATATATATATATATATATATCTATATATTCCGTTGAGTTTTTAGTACAAAAGTTTCTTTTTTCTTCCAATAGAACAACATTAACACTTGTAATGGCTGAAATGGCGGAGATTTGTCGTCAAGAACGAATCAAATTGGCTCTGGAACGTATGAGTCAGTTGCAAGAGTACAATGAAATATACGTGCTCGGCAGACAAAAGAGGAGGTGTCGTCTTTTAGAGAATCTATTCGTTGGTTAGAATATACAATATATGATAAACATATATATATATATATATATATATATATATATATATATATATATATATATATATATATATATATATATATATATATATATATATATATATATATATATATATATATATATATATATATATATATATATATATAATATATATATATTATAAAACTTAGTGTTAAGATACTGTGTTCACCATTTTCCGCTTTTTTATAGAAATGTTATGTGAGGTATAACTCAAATTGGGGGGCAATGTCGGATAACCTCCTCCGTGTGCGCAACTTGCTACTGGCCTCTTTCGAATGTGCTTGCCATTCGGAGGGACGAGTAGTGGTAGTGCGCCGGTGCAACCCTGGGCGGCGGGTAGTGTTGCCCAAAGTGAATATTGGTTAATGATTGCCCGCCGGCGAATAATCCGACGAGACGGTACTGCCGCGTGTTCCTACTGAATAGCAGAGGGGCACAGTGGTGAGGAACTAGGGCGGGCGTACGTGGTGTGTACTAACCCATACCACAACGGAGGCGTAGCGAATGTTTATGCCAGCGCCGAGTATATCGAACTCCAATTGTGGATTGCGGTCATGTCTCGTAATCTGAGTGAACCGAGGGTCGTGCCTTCACCGCCGGACTGCGAGGAAGAAAACTCTATAAAAAATTACCCCAACTCAGTGGCGAAGCAGCGCGAGGGTTGCATGGCTGATGGAAGATCAGTCGCTACTGCTGGTCTCACCAGGGGTACCGGCGACACCCGTGGCGTTTAGGCTTTCCAAGGACAGGGGCAACTGCTTGGATGGACTGTTTTGTTTCACCCATACTCGTGGGATCAGTATGGAAATTGCAAAACCAAAACAAACAAACGACGATTATGAGGAGTTTAGAATCTGCTTCGGATTCGGGAGTTATACGGCGCACACGGCGAAAGCGCAAGCCTGTCAAAGGAGGACGACTCTGGTTCGGAAAACCGAGGGGCAGTGCGTAGTTCCAAGTGCCACACGGCAAGGAGAGGTGAACCGTCCGAAAACCGCTAGCGCTGGACATACTCGAACACGCAGAGATCAGAAGCAAAGTGAGGTAAATTTCGAGAGAAGTTTGTCAGATTGGGTATCACAGCATGACAGGGTCTGCTCAGACGACAGAATGCAGAAAGCGCCTTGGCAGAGGAAGATAGGCGAAATGCGTCACTGTGTTCTGCTGAAGAGCTGCGCGTCTATGCTGGACAGCGTGCGGCTTCAATATTGGAGGTGGCGACAAAATCCGGCCACCTTAAGGGCACCTATGTGCGTAAATTGAAGGAGGCTGCTGCAGCTCTAACCGAAATTGTCGATCTCCTCGTCACTCGTACTGAGAGTGAAGAGGTTCGACGAGTGCGAGACGAAAACCGACGCCTGACTGAAGAGGTAGAGAAATGGCGGAAGGAATTGCAGTCCTATAATAAGACGTAAGAGGACTCAGAGAAGCCTTGGCTACCTCTAAAAATACACCCCAAAATATTTCAGCAATGACCGTCAGCGTTGGTGGAAGAAGTGCTGGGGGTTAAGGCGCTCTATTGTCGCTCATTTGGACATGAAGAGCTCGTTTTCTCATCGAAGAGCGTCCCCCTTGCCCGCAAAAGTATCGTCCCCCCCTACGTAAATTCTAGGGGACAACCGTGGACATTTTCCCAAACGGCGGTTCCCCCCGACTACGCAGAATAGTGGGGACCGAATCAAATAGGGGGAGCCCGGGCTCAAAAGCCCGGAGGTCATTCGTGAAAAGAAAAGGGACCCTTTTTGCCAAAATTTCCCTTTTCAACTTAAACCCAGACTCTACACTACAACAAGCTCACGTTGCAAAAAACGAAAAGGGGAGGGGGTACTTGACTACGTAGTTGGGAAGGGGCAAGAAAATAAAATCTCCCTCACCCCAGGGGCGAAAACGAAGTTGAAAAAGCCTAAACTAAAGTCCCTAACCCTCCCCGTACAAGGGGTTATAATAACTTTAACGGCAGAGTCCTGGCGAGGGTGTTCCTATGCTCAAGCTTGGAGCAGCGCAGCAAGGTATTGATCTGGGCGCATTTTGGGATCCCCAAAGGCAACCGGCCCCAGGCCTTTTGGGTCTCGTTTTTGGGGTTATTGCCTTAAAATCTGCAGAACGGGCGTTTTACTAGCAAGCGGTTGAAAATAGTGTTAAAAGGGCTGGCTGTAGTCCCAACCTCATAAAAGGGGCCATTTAAATTATTGGGATGGTGTTATTCCCAAAAAAAAGGTGGCTAGTGCCGTTCAATGCTGGTATTACTGGTTTCTGTTACAGGTCTAGCTCGCCGCCCCAGAGGTAGTCGGGGGTGGGGGCCATGCATTCCAAGAAATCGCGGCAAAGGGCAAATTTTTTGATGGGCGGGCCGCCAGGGTCCGGGTTTCTTGAGGCGTCCTTTCGGTTACAGATGTTGGACTTGGCCCATGCCAACAGTGTTTAAAAAGAGGAAATTATTTTTTCCGTGTTTTGGAGGGGCAAAAGTCTCACCTTGCCGGCCGGCCTCGCGCGGTTGCTGGACGCAAAGAGCCCATCAGGACATATAAGGGGTGGTCAGTGCCGTCCACCACCTGAAAGGTCAGGGGCTCTTGAAAAAGAGCCCCCTCTGGAGTGGAGAATCGGTTAAGGAAGTGATATTCACATAATGGCTAAAAATCAACACCTTCCTAAGGCTATAAACCACTCCGCCAGAGGGGGCAGGACTTACTCTGCATCTATGGCGGAGTGGAGTATGAATCGGTGTCGTCTGTGACCTTATTTGGTCCCTCATAATCGCTTTGGGTTGGCTGATTTGGACGACTCTGTGTAGTTATTCTAAAACCAACACCAAGTTTCCTTTACAGCCTTGGAAAGACCCGGGGGTATGTCGGGGGGACAGGGGGAATTACGTTGTAATTGGCGTTTACTTCTCCCCCCAACCGCAGTTTGGCCCGGACTTCGAACTTTCTTGATTCCGTCAACTTGGGGGGGGGTTTCGCCGTCCCCAAGAAAAAATTGTCTTGGCGATTTCAATCCAATCCCGTGCCTGGGAATCCTCATCAATACAAGGGGGAAACTGTACATGTGGGCTCTCCTCTCCGGACTGTCCCTTCCCAAATGTGGGGAAAACTTTCCTTGTGTGCGAATAACGGGGGGTCCGGGGTTTTCCTTCTTTCGCATCTCCATCCTCGCGCATTGGAAAGGAATTGGAGGTAAAGAGGAAGTGGGACCTTGTCAGACCATCTTTAATTTAGGTTTGAGTCCCATTCACCAAGCACCGGTGGCCCAAAACGCAGGGGCTCATTTAAAAGTTCCCAAGGTTTGGGCTCTCCCCGCTTAACGTACCTTAGCAAAGAGGCTGCGATTGTGGCAAGGTGGAGTTTTCCAAGCGTTTGGGTAAGGGCCACAATGTTGAAGTGTTTCGGGCCCGCACACAGTAAATAACAAGATATTCATGCTGCCATGCGGGGAACCCCGGGGAAGACCACCCGCCGCCAAATTACTGGGGACGACCGAGATTGCTGCCTGCGGGCCCTGCTCGGGGCCCGACGGGCGTACACAAGGTGTAGAAGGGAAACGGGCTCGACCCTCTCTTGAACCAGCTGCAGGGCATGAAAAGAAAGCAAAAAAACTCTGCGCTTCAATTAGCTTGCGAAACGTAAACCTATCGGAACTTTTAGCGGGGGCTTAGCAAATTTCCAGGGACGCCCCTATCTCGCCCCCGGAAAAACTCCGCGTGCAGGGGGCTCCTCTAAAAGAAAAGCTGTCCCCGATTTTCTTCCCCTTGTGGGTCCCATTTTCCGAGCCGCTAAGGCATTCCCTCCTAAATGGCTCCCAAATTTTCCAAAAGAGAATTCGGAGGTTCCCCCATAACTGTGAGGAATAATTTGGGGGCTCAGGGGATTGAAGGCCAAAAAAACGGGTCCTGGACCCGTGGTATTTCCCGTAGAGTTTTAAGCATCGCCCTAATACCCCAGTGACAAAATTGGGGAAATTTCGTCAATGTTTTTTAACTACAGTTTCCGAAACTTGGAAAGGGAGAGGATTGTGCCCCTGCGCAAGGGGGGGCGTCCCCTGGACTCCCCTCCGCATAAGGCCAATTTTGCTGCTGAAAGAGATAGGCAAACTTTTAGAGAAATCATCGCCTTGTCTTATTCACACCTAGAGGGTGTCCCCATCTTTCAGAGGCTCGTTCGGGTTCAGGGCCGGTCGGTCAACCCCTTGATCCCTGAACGCCTTGAAAACCCCCTCGTTTTGGGGCTAAGCAAGACGTGTTCTTCTCGCCGTCTCGTTAGATGTGGGCAATGCCCTTTTAAAAGTCGCCGTTTGAGACCTAAGAAGGGCCGCGTTCCATGGGGTCCTCCAAACCCGGCGGGTGTTAGTACTCCTCCAAAAGAGTACATTGGATTGGGGGAAAGGCCCGGATCGGGGCGACAAATGTCGGGTTTTGGGTTCCCCCAAAGGGGCGGTTTTGGGCCCTTACGTGGAAAAATCGGTTCGTTGGTCCTCGCTGCGCTTTCCCCCTGGATGATACTCTTTTTACGCGGATACACTTTTTGGGCACGGCCCTGGTCCCTACCGGGGGGGCCGCTTGGCTGAAACCGGGACCGTCTTTTTTTGGCCGCATCGAACGCTGGGGGTGAAAGGTCTCTATGCCTAAAAATGGGCCCTACTTTTTTATGGCCTCGCAAAGGGCCCCCCCGTAGGGCTACTTTGCGCATCCGGGCCAGGAGGTGGAGTACCCCCGATAAGTATCTGGGACAACCCTGGGGTCGATGGTTGTTTAAGGCACTTCGCTCAGTTGCACCTAAGCTTTTGACCCGCCGGGGGGCCCCCGGGAATTACTGCCAAAAATCGGAGGGCCCGATTTTTTATTCGACGTTTTTCGTGGGGTGTTAAATCCTGGCACTTTACGGCGCTCCGTTGGCCCATGCTCTCTCCGTTTTAACAAAACCCAATTGCGAAACCAGCGGGTCTGCGGTTTGAGCTATTCGGGATACCGGACAGTGTCGTGGGCGTGGGTACACTCCCGGGGGGTGACCGCCTTTGGGAGCGCAGCGGAATTGATCGCCGAGTCACGCATTCCGTGGGAAGGAGGGTCGCGGGTAGCAACCACGGGGAGGTTTTCGGGGGATCAGGAAAAGCAACAAGCCCTGATTTGGCGATGGAGGGGGGGGCCCGGTTCCCGGTGGCAGGACTGGCGCGGTGGAGGCGGTTCGCCCCCCCTAGAGCGCTGGTTGCAAAGGTTTTGGGGTCCCCCGAGTTCAGACTGGGGCGGTTTACGGGCTGGTTGCTTCGGGCAAATATTTGCATCAAATTTCGCGTCGGGAATGTCCCACGTGCCACGATTTTGATCCCCCGTTGATTCGGGGCTCACCTCTGGCTGAATGCCCCGCTTGGGCTCCGCAACGCCACGCCTTGATGGCTGTAGTGGGTAGGGATCTCTCACTGTCCAGTATGATGGAAGCCATGCTGGAGAGTGAGAGGAACTGGTCTGTAGCAGTCTCCTTCTGTGAATCTGTTATAGCACAGAAGGAGGCCGCGGAGCGTGCGCGCGAGCTTAGCGTGGATTGCAGATCTGCTCCGCCGTCGTAGACCGGGAGGTAGGAGAAGGCGGTACGCGCATCTCCAACTTCCCTAACCCTAGAGGAGCTACTGCAGGAAGGTCATGAAGATCTTCCCTCAGTCATCGAGGCTGCGGGCGCCCTGGAAGATACACTGGGGCTCCCCGAAGGCGATAGTGGCCCACGTTAGGTGGGCCTTCCACCGAGGTGCTGTAGTGGCATGCGCAAGCGATCCTGCAGCATCTCATATAGGTGGAGAGGGTTTCCGCTGGGTTTTAGTGGGTAGTGTCGGGTTCGATGAGTCCCACAGTACCATTCCTCTGTAGGACACAAGTGTCCTACTCAGGGATGGTCTGCGTAAAAGTATTTCCCAGCGAAAAAAAAAAAAAAAAAAAAAAAAAAAAAAAAAAAAGGTATAACTCAAATTGTCTTACTAAGGCCAAGAAATTATAATAAAGTTAATTATAAAACTAAAAAAAATTACTGCAAATGTATACTTTGAATGGAGTGATAATCGAACCCGCAACCGTCGTGTTTCATCACAATCAAGGATGTACACAACAAGATATGATATTAATTTTACATTAAGGTGAAATAAAATGATATATTTAAAAAAAATCTTAAATATATTAAAAATATGGAGTGATTCTTAAGTTACAATTAAGCTCGAGTAGTATCAGTTAGTTGAAAACGTGATTGTTGAAGTTAAATGGCCGCACTTCACTCGTTTTTATATCTCTGTGCTAAAGTTTACTTTGTTTATGTCAGTGAGACAATTTGAAAGCTTTAAATCCGTTCCACCTTTTTTATACATAGCGTGGTGAGTTGCGGAACTCAACGCCGGGCTTTGTATTGTTACCAGAACAAGGAAAATGAAATTTATTAATACTTCCGGGTGGTAATCAAATCTAAGACTACATTTACAGTCAGACAAGCAAGCAGCAAGCAAGTAGTGAGCTTTTATATACGTTTTTAAATAGATGAAAAGTTTCTCAGTAATTGTGGTTTCGAGGGAATGATTATAATAT
Source organism: Dione juno (assembly GCA_037127375.1). Taxonomy (NCBI): domain Eukaryota; kingdom Metazoa; phylum Arthropoda; class Insecta; order Lepidoptera; family Nymphalidae; genus Dione; species Dione juno. Next base: position 655,175 of record JAXRJS010000038.1, on the reverse strand, counting down.
TCAATAAGCCCTCATTTTCATTTGCGTGAACAATCAAAGTATTTTATATATATATATATATATATATATATATATATAGATATATATATATATATATATATATTATATATATATATATATATATATATATATATATATATATATATATATATATATATATATATATATATATATATATATATATATATATATATATATATATATATATATATATATATATATATATATATATATATATATATATATATATATATATATATATCTTATATACATTTATTATAAAAAAAAAAAATACATAAACTAATATTCTATAAAAAATTGGCAGACAACCAGTGGAAACCAGAGTTAAATAGAGTTCTAGAAGAAAGAGACGAAGCAGTAGCTCGAGAAGCTCTTAGAATTCTATCTGCTACAAAGAAGAAGCTAGAAGAAAAGAAAAAGAAGTAATTGGAAAGAAGTCTAACTAGACTCTAAACTATATAGACTAGCTTTGTACGAAGTTTTAAATACTATTTTAATTATTATATTTTATTTTAATATGATAATTGTAGAATAGATGGATTTAAGTTCAAATTTAGCCAATGTCTAATAAAAATATTAAGATATGAGAAGTTTGACGTTTTTTTTCAATATATCATATATTTCACAAAATAATTGAAAACTTCACGATCACAGTTGATTCTTAATTAAAATCGTTAATTCTATGATATTTCCACGACATATATGAACCGTTTCCCTTACTGAGTTTCCGATAGATATTTACAACCAGTCTGCCTTACGCCCTGCCCCGCCCGCCCTGAGTGCTGATAGACTAAGCTACTGTACGAAAGATTTATAGTTTGAATTGAATATCTAGATATTCTTACGGGAACGGGAAAAATACGATTTCACACGAAGGTAATTGCGGGATACAATATATATATATATATATATATATATATATATATATATATATATATATATATATATATATATATATATATATATATATATATATATATATATATATATATATATATATATATATATATGTTTTAATTTTTTTACAATATCAAACGTGGAGATACTACCGTAATATATATGTAAATGAATTTGTGAACCCAATTTCTCGTGTCGGTGAACAATTTTCATTGTGTCAGTTTTTTATCAAGAATCGGCGATTTTGTATTTGGACTAAACATATTAAAAATATGCTCCATACCTTTTTTGGATGAAAACCTGTGAAAGGAAGGAAGGAAAATATTAATATATTATTTTTATATTGCAAGATTAAAGGGCATTATGAGGCTATCGTGCAGTCAATATATATATATATATATATATATATATATATATATATATATATATATATATATATATATATATATATATATATATATATACTAAGATTACTTTTAAAACTGAAATAGCCTTAATCATGTCACAAGCTAACGCTGTTCTTTGCTTAATGAGCAGAGCAGGTTTCTCCTAGCTAATATGAAACCCACATATATATATATATATATATATATATATATATATATAGATATATATATATATATATATATATATATATATATATATATATATATATATATATATATATATATATATATATATATATATATATATATATATATATATATATATATATATATATATATACAACTAAGAACTTTGTCACATTTATAAAAAAAAAACCACTATCGTCTTCAAATCTTAAGTGCTCTCATCATTACTCAATGTTTCGCTTCCATGGCCTCCAGCTACACACGAGGATACGGTCCTAATTGCTGCGCCCCATTCTGCTGGGTCTGGAAATACTGAAAAACGAGTTTCTAAATTTTATAACAAAGTTAGACAAATTTTGCGTGGTGAAATTGCGTGTTGAATAATTGAAAATATATACATAGTTAAATATAATTAGTTTCCTCTTATAAAGCTGAAACTCGATTTAAATCGATCAAGCTGTTGCTGAGATAGACGTGAACAAACAAATATACAAATCGAAAAACTAGCTAGCTAATATGAAACCCACATATATATATATATATATATATATATATATATATATATATATATATATATATATATATATATATATATATATATATATATATATATATTATATATATATATATATATATTATATATATATATATATATATATATTATATATATATATATATATATATATATATATATATATATATATATATATATATATATATCTATATATATATATAATATATATATATATATATATATATACAACTAAGAACTTTGTCACATTTTATAAAAAAAAAACCACTATCGTCTTCAAATCTTAAGTGCTCTCATCATTACTCAATGTTTCGCTTCCATGGCCTCCAGCTACACACGAGGATACGGTCCTAATTGCTGCGCCCCCATTCTGCTGGGTCTGGAAAATACTGAAAAACGAGTTTCTAAATTTATAACAAAGTTAGACAAATTTTGCGTGGTGAGATGGTTTTTTAAGAAATTTTATATTTCTTTTAAAAATACATCTAGATTATCGCTACTTCCATTGTGAAAAAGATTATTTTGTTTTTCATATATACATATATATGTAAATATCTGTTGATATAACTTTTAGTTTGTATATTATTATTTACGAAAGCTTTTTTGTGTGCCTAGAGTTTTATTTATATTAGGACAGTTAATTATGCAAAGTGTATTAGAAAGTGATGTTGTTTAGATGTTTATTATCTATGTACAGATATAATGTTATATAAATATAATGTTATACATTTAAAAGCTTTTCTATAGAAATTAAATTATAAATAAAATAAGAATTATAATTATGGACTCTAGTCATTATTAATATTAACCAAAATATAAACTATAACTATAAATTATAACTTATTAATTATACGGTTTTATTTTTCGTTTGATATTAAGATGGATAGACACAACGTTTGGGTTCGATTCCCGCTCAAGGAAAATGTCTCATTACCTACATTCGCCACGCCACGACCGTACGCCACGGTGGTTTCGCCACTCGATATGCAATATTTCTAAAATTCATGTGGGAATAGTAGCACTACACTTAGGCCCACTTTATCTTCTTCGTGTAGAGATATCAATAAAAATGTCTCACTTTCATAGCACAGTTCATTTTAATATTAATGAATGTCTACGGTCCCATTCAATGTACACTCCAAAGCCAGAGAGCTCAAATAATATGTACGGAGCCAAAAGGAATATCTAGACTGAAATCCAATAATACTTCTTCGACAGATTTAGGCCGGAGATTATATAGAGAAGATATCTAACAGACGCTATTTTTAGCCAATTTCGAAAAGGAGGTAATCTATTTTGGTGTATATATATATATATATATATATATATATATATATATATATATATATATATATATATATATATATATATATATATATGAGGCTCATTTATGAATGAATGAGCTAATTATGAATGGATTTTGATTTTTCTATGGTTGGACAAGACTAGAAGGTGGTTTTATATATATTTTATGCTACTTAGTTCAACATTTAAAAAAAAATATAATTTTTTTACGTTTACAATAGGGAGTTAATTTCGCTCGAGAGAAATGTTGTATTTAAAAACTATTATCGTTCGAAGTTTTATATGTTTTCCGTAAAATGTCACCAGCTCTACCAAAGCAAAACACGCCGTTGCATTCATGCCTAAATAGTTTCAAGAAAAAAACGGAGGGTGGAGAGTGTGTTGTTCTAGATTCTCCTAATCTAACATGTTTTGCCAGTTATACGATATATTATACAAAAGCACTTTCATTACCTTACTTCTTATCTTTATATGTAAGGGGGATTTATAACATTAATTAAAACACTTCCTAAGATCTCATATCTAGTTCGTTTATATCTTTATATTTTTATATATATATATCTTTATATATATATATATATATATATATATATATATATATATATATATATATATATATATATATATATATATATATATATATATATATATATATATATATATATATATACAACTAAGAACTTTGTCACATTTTATAAAAAAAAAACCACTATCGTCTTCAAATCTTAAGTGCTCTCATCATTACTCAATGTTTCGCTTCCATGGCCTCCAGCTACACACGAGGATACGGTCCTAATTGCTGCGCCCCCATTCTGCTGGGTCTGGAAAATACTGAAAAACGAGTTTCTAAATTTTATAACAAAGTTAGACAAATTTTGCGTGGTGAGATGGTTTTTTAAGAAATTTTTATATTTCTTTTAAAAATACATCTAGATTATCGCTACTTCCATTTGTGAAAAAGATTATTTTTGTTTTTCATATATACATGTATATGTAAATATCTGTTGATATAACTATTAGTTTATATATTATTATTTACGAAAGCTTTTTTGTGTGCCTAGAGTTTTATTTATATTAGGACAGTTAATTATGCAAAGTGTATTAGAAAGTGTTGTTGTTTAGATGTTTATTTATCTATGTACAGATATAATGTTATATAAATATAATATTATACATTTAAAAGCTTTTCTATAGAAATTAAATTATAAATAAAATAAGAATTATAATTATGGACTCTACTCATTATTAATATTAACCAAAATATAAACTATAACTATAAATTATAACTTATTAATTATACGGTTTTATTTTTCGTTTGATATTAACATGGATAGACACAACGTTTGGGTTCGATTCCCGCTCAAGGAAAATGTCTCATTACCTACATTCGCCACGCCACGACCGTACGCCACGGTGGTTTCGCCACTCGATATGCAATATTTCTAAAATTCATGTGGGAATAGTAGCACTACACTTAGGCCCACTTTATCTTCTTCGTGTAGAGATATCAATAAAAATGTCTCACTTTCATAGCACAGTTCATTTTAATATTAATGAATGTCTACGGTCCCATTCAATGTACACTCCAAAGCCAGAGAGCTCAAATAATATGTACGGAGCCAAAAGGAATATCTAGACTGAAATCCAATAATACTTCTTCGGACAGATTTTAGGCCGGAGATTATATAGAGAAGATATCTAACAGACGCTATTTTTAGCCAATTTCGAAAAGGAGGTAATCTATTTTGGTGTATATATATATATATATATATATATATATATATATATATATATATATATATATATATATATATATATATATATATATATATATATATATATATATATATATATATATATATATATATATATGAGGCTCATTTATGAATGAATGAGCTAATTATGAATGGATTTTGATTTTTTCTATGGTTGGACAAAGACTAGAAGGTGGTTTTATATATATTTTATGCTAATTAGTTCAACATTTAAAAAAAAATATAATATTTTTTACGTTTACAATAGGGAGTTAATTTCGCTCGAGAGAAATGTTGTATTTAAAACTATTATCGTTCGAAGTTTTATATGTTTTCCGTAAAATGTCACCAGCTCTACCAAAGCAAAACACGCCGTTGGCATTCATGCCTAAATAGTTTCAAGAAAAAAAACGGAGGGTGGAGAGTGTGTTGTTCTAGATTCTCCTAATCTAACATGTTTTGCCAGTTATACGATATATTATACAAAAGCACTTTCATTACCTTACTTCTTATCTTTATATGTAAGGGGGATTTATAACATTAATTAAAACACTTCCTAAGATCTCATATCTAGTTCGTTTATATCTTTATATTTATTTTTATGATACAATAAAGCTATCTCTTTTAGTCACAGATAAAAAAATATTTTATTTTAAATAAAAATATTTTCTTCTGAATAGTCTTTGTCAAGCCGTAGAGCAATATCGAAGTTATTGCTCTAAATGTTCTCTCAGTGGCCGATGCATTAAAGTGTATGAACTAAAAGGCACTGGGTTTCCACTCTTTCAAATATCATCGTTATTATATTTTTAATAGCTTCACGCTGTATCCCGCATATAGGTATCCCGTGGGTAGAGGGATACAAATGTTATAAATTACAACCAATATTGTTATAAATAGTCAATTTAATGCACAAAATAAATATATAAATAACATATAAGCTCGACAAAAAGTTCGAAAAGTACAACGGGGTTAAGATGGGCGGTACATTAAAAATATCACATACATAAGTATATATGAATTATTATATTAGATGTATAAAATACACTTATTGTGTGTGTCTTATTGAATAATTGAAAATATATACATAGTTAAATATAATTAGTTCCTCTTATAAAGCTGAAACTCGATTTAAATCGATCAAGCTGTTGCTGAGATAGACGTGAACAAACAAATATACAAATCGAAAAACATTTTAAGAATCATTATTTTGGAATGTATTACATTGATAAACGTCAATACTAACTTTTTAAATATATTTCATGAGCAGACAGCAATCAGTTACATTTTTATCATACATATATATATATATATATATATATATATATATATATATATATATATATATATATATATATATATATATATATATATATATATATATATATATATATATATATATATATATATATATATATATATATAAATATATATGTATATATATAAATATATATGTATATATATATATATAAACAAATCAATTAAATACTGTTATCTTTTTAAAATTGAGCCCATTTAAATGAATTAAAAAGTGGAAATTTACACAATTCCTATAGAACCATTCATTATTCAGTCCACAATGGTGTCTTACTAATAAAAGTAAGTCCATAAATAGATGCGAACGGCATTATGACGCTACGACGCTATACAAACTGTACTTGAATTTGTTTCAGGGCTGTAAATGAGGAAATGTATGAAAAAATTGAACAACTAAGAGAGGATACATATATATGTATATATATATATATATATATATATATATATATATATATATATATATATATATATATATATATATATATATATATATATATATATATATATATATATATATATCTTCTTCTTCCTGGCATTAGTCCATATGTAGTAGTCCATATGAGTGGCGAAGTGGTTTTTTGTGGAGCGATTGCCATCTGACCTCCAAACCCATTACTGGGAGAAACCAGGAAAGGAAAGGGAATAATAGGCAGAAAGACTTGGAATATAGGGGAGGGACACCACTTACATGGATTGGATCGGGTTATGAAAGTGGTGGCTCGAGGTCCCGGGGTCGCGTACCCGTATGCCGGAAACCAAATATCGGACAGATAATTGGCTAGACACCCACCCTATATATATTTATTTCTATGCTATATAAATTATGGAGGACCTGACTAGAATCTGACTGAAAAACGCTTCGGTTTGTTGGTTCGATTCCCGCTCGGGGAGAATGAACTATAATCGTATTCTTCGCTCTGGTAACAAGACACAGCGTGGCGTTGTGTTCCGCCACTCAACACGCAATGACTCGAAACGTGGAAAGCGGGGAACAGAGTGTATTACCACTAAGTTCCCTCTGCCTACCCTGTGCGGGATAAAGCCTGAATGCTTAAGAATAAGAAAAATCATAATTTTTTTTCGTCCCTCCAGTATAATAGGTAGGTATGGATAATATCATATTAAAGTTCTCTTTTCTCCATATATTACCATTTATAGATACGGTGGAATTAAGCACACGGCTTATATACCATCAAAGAAATATTCCCAGGAATTGAGCCCACTGCCATGTTAGTACATATGTCGTATCAAATTTTCTCCCTCCATATTTAGTGGGAAAATGGAACATATTGAAAATAATAAAGATATTTAAATAAACTATCCTGTTTAGTAAGTTATTTAAAATATTAATAAGAACAATAATTCTTTATTGCATAACCAGATAACGTACAAAAAATAAAAAAGTTTACGAGTATGTACGAAAGACGGCCTTATTGCTCAAATAGCCATCTCTGCCAGGCAACCTTAGGGCAAATTAAAATAGGGTTAGGGTGTAATATCTAATAATTGATTAAATATTTAACATAATAAATAAACATTATATATATATATATATATATATATATATATATATATATATATATATATATATATATATATATATATATATATATATATATATATATATATATATATATATATATATATATATATATATATATATATATATATATATATATATATATAAGTCATCCCCTGTTAAATTGGAATTAAATCCCAAGAGTATGAGTAGTAAATGTGAACATCTACCTATATAGAGCTATGAGGAGATACGTTGCTTCTGCAGGGTTTGGGAACTGTTGAAATTATGCTATCATAGATTTTATTTTGCTTGAACAATGAAAAGAAGAAGAAAGAAAAAAAAAATATTTTACTGCAAGTTTTACTTGATCTTGACTCAGCCGCACCTATTTATTCTAGAACCCAAATTGAACCCATGGGTTCCAGAGCCCAAATCCGTACCTGATCTGGCTGATCAAATCAGAGAAATAAAAATAAATTTAAATATATCCATTTTTTTTTTTGTGTTGGAAAGATACTGACCTACGACAGCTACTCTATATAGAAAATACGTGTAAATTTTATATATAAGTGGAAGGAAAAACGTTCTCTATATAAATTGTCAGCCCGTAGAGAGATCTGTGTGGATGTGAACAATGATGTAGATGAGGCTAAAGACTGGCATTGGTTAACTTACTTATTTTGATATTATCGAAGTTTTGACAAATCAAATTGGATAGGACTTTAGTGCTCAGTAAAAGTCAATTTGAAACTTTGAACTAGACTTTGATAATTATATTTAACAGCGGACAATGGGTGAATTCGATGTTCATATGGAGAAGTGGAGAAGAATTTTGTTTTTCTTTCGATTTGCTTGTTTTACACAATACAATTGCGTCCCGCCGTTCAACGTTTATTATTTATATTATAAAAATTAACAGAAGCTTCACTCTATATCCCACACACAGGATAGGCAGAGGTAACCTAGTGTTGAGACACTCCGTTGTCCGCTCTCCACTTTTCGAGCCATCGCATGTTTAGAGACAAGACCCAACGCTGCGATTTGTCCTGTTACCAGAAGTATTTATTAATTCACACATTTACACATTTAGTTATATAGCAACAAATGAGCCACAATAGCATTTCAACTTCATAGACAATCATTACTGAAGTTCAAATCACGATTTAGACAAGCACTTAAAGGCAGACATTTTTATGTCAAAATACTCTATTCTCCTCTCTCGTAATTAGTTAGGAAGTTTGCGAACTACTTTTATTACTTGGACAGTTGAGATTGGCTTTTAAAAGAATAATTGAATGAATCGTAGCTAAGTTGTTAACACGTATTGGCCTTAGATATGATATTTATATCGGAAAACTTGAATATTTACGTTATTATGTGTTCTTTATTGTAACACAATAGATGTTTCTTAAGCTTTTTAGGATGCACGTTCAAAAAGGTCTAATATAAAAAAGAAATCTAAATATCATTTGTAAATTATTTCATTTCAGCTTCTCTTGGCTTAACTCACATTATGGTATATTTTTCCAGTTCCACACTGTATACCGATATAGTAAAGTAGGCAAAGGTTAACCCATTACCCACTTTATACGTGATGAGTGGCGGAACTCAACGCCGCTCTTTGTCTTGTTACTGGAGCGAAGAAATGAATGTTATACATTAATCAGAGTGTGGATGGAACCGACAATTGCGCCATGATGACTTTAAATGGAATATATAAGTGGAAAAAAATTTGTTACCAGATATATGATATATACCTTATATATGTAACTTATATATGTACCTTATATATGATAAATAGAGAAATGGTAAAAATAATTTAGTAAATATGTTAATAGATGCTAATAGTATAAATAAGTTGTAACAAACATATAAGAGTTTCGACGCAGCTCGATGAGAACGTATGGCTTAGTGTCAGGGTTCAAATCGCGCTACGTAAAAAAACTACATACATTTTCTAAATATATTTCTATTTCCTTTTTCTGGAATAACATTTTAAATGTTAGTAAAGTCAAACAAATTTATTCATAATAAGAAACTATGCTACATTTTTTGTACGTCACTTAATTAAACTGGCGCAAGAAACTCAGCGGGACATTTTGTTGTCAATTTACACATTTACAATTATTTAATGTCACACCTTTCAAATAGACTGGAGCGAGCATTCCATTCTCAAGGTGTGTTATCATTAAAAAAATAAGGATTCGTACCCACAACTGTCACGAGAACAGACATATACTCCTATTGTTTATATATATATATATATATATATATATATATATATATATATATATATATATATATATATATATATATATATATATATATATATATATATATATATATATACATATATAGATATATGTTCATATTATAAACTGCCAGCATTAATTCATCCATACACATCCCTATAAACACAATTGGTTTGACAATAATTGTTCGACTGCCAACTGCGACAAGGGTACAGGCACAATAGCTTCGAGACGTCATATAGAACCATGTCACGTTACGTTGTGTATTGATTTACGTGCGTTGTTAACTTTCAATGGATATAATTAATGAATTATATTTATTAATAAATAAATAGAGAGGGAGAGGGTAACCAGAGGGAACTTAGTGGTAAAACGTGTTTGGTGTTGATTAGTGGAGCTCAACGCCACGCATCCTCCTCTCTCTCCTAAGAGTGTCGAAGTGGTTGCAGGTTCGATATCCACTCATAGTAATTATATTTGATATTTATTCTCTTCTGACAAAAATAAAGCGCGATGGCATATATATATATATATATATATATATATATATATATATATATATATATATATATATATATATATATATATATATATATATATATATATATATATATATATATATATATATATATATACATATACATATATATATATATATATATATATATATATATATATATATATATATATATATATATATATATATATATATATATATATATATATATATATATATATATATATATATATATATATATATATATATATATATATATATATATATATATATATATATATATATATATACCATATACATATACATATACATATATATATATATATATATATATATATATATATATATATATATATATATATATATATATATATATATATATATATATATATATATATATATATATATATATATATATATATAGTGTGTGTATGTGTATGTATGTATAACAGCTGATATTATGTGAATTTTAAACAATTCCGCACCTGCAGTTGCAGACACTGCACTGTGTTAATTATACATTTGTGTTGCGATCGTATAGGCATAGGGGATCCGGCACGTTTCCATTTCAATTAATTACATATTTCTTTATATATTGTGTTTTATATATATATATATATATATATATATATTATATATATATATATATATATATATATATATATATATATATATATTATATATATATATATATATCATATATATATATATATATATATATATATATATATATATATATATATATATTCGGGCCATTTTCAGATATCAATTAAATATTTAACTACTATTCAATGTATGTAAATATAATTATTAAACTAATTATTGTCTCTACGTATGGTTAAATATACTTTTTTTATCGTATTTTACAATTTCTTTTATAGTTTGTTTTTATAAAATAACATAAATATTATAATAAACTATATTTGATTTACTTTAAATTAAAATACAGGATCTTATAGTATAAATATGTACGAAACATTATAAGTGCTAGGATGTCTAAACTATAGCCTTCCTCAATATATATACTATGTACGACGTAAACACAAGTATCTATAATTTTTTACTTTAAGCCAATAGTTCCTGAGATCAGCGTGTACAAACAAACAAACTACTCAGCTTAATAATATTACTACAATAGTATAAATGTAAGGACTTTAACTGAAGATACAAAAACGACACCAAAAGATAAACTTTAATGTCCTATTTTTATACTTTCCTCGAAAAATCTAAATTAAAGCATTCTCTGCTCGATTAAGAAACTTTATATGTACAAGTACAAGCAATCGTCAGTTTCTAATTGTCAGTAGTGTCAGTCCAACAGTTACCAACGACTGGAAAGACAGTGGTGGTGGCAGAGCTGGTGGTGATGTCAACTGAAATAAAGACATACATAGCTTCAAACTTTATTAAACACTACGGTTCTAATATACCTCTTTCGCCTCCTCCACTGCCAATAACCTCTTCATATGCCCACTGAGAGGTCCTCATGCATTTAACGTTTTTCCTCCAATATTTCCAACAGAAAGAGAAATATATCACTATTTATTAATTAATTATTAATATTATATAATATAAAATTTACCTTTGGAGACGAGTCCACTTACCTTACTCATACTCGTAGATATTAAACGGTCAATATGCATCGTGTATAGACAGTTGTTGTGTGCGATGTTTGTTTGTGTGCACGGCCCTTGTGGACAGTGTTATGCTGTAATGCTTTAAAATATGGATTATTATGTAATTTTATAGAAATTGTTGTTCTTTGCTCTAGTTTGAGGTAGCGGCGTTGAGCTACGCAACTCAATATCAATGTCTAGATGAAGGTTTCCCGGTCTGGATTTTCTTACTATGCGGCCTATAGAGAAAATTTTCATGTCACTATTTTCTATTTCAATACAATAAGTACATAATTTTAATTTTTTTTTTTAATTCTAATAAACAGATTTTAAAGTGATTAAATACTTGACCTCTCTATCTGCTTCTCTT